>OU343064.1:36699502-37299502 GCA_910593695.2 Ocypus olens | reverse complement strand
GCCGTTTCGCTAATTCGAGCTCGCGCTGATAGGATTCCGATTTGATTAGGTAATTTGTTCAGATCGCACAGATACATTCCGTGTCTGCGCGGCCAAACTCGGAGAGCCATCTTTTATCCATTCAAAAAAGTAAAATCTATAAATAAGCGAATGTATTGTTGTAAACCTGAGTAACCAGCTCAGTGCGTACACCCTGTATATACGTTATCGCGTACGCCAAGTCTTCCAACGATAAACACTTATAGCACCATGAGTAATCAAAGTTGTGTCGAATATTTTCGCGGTGGTATCACGCATGTCCATTGTTGCGCTTATGACTGCGTGAGCACTCCTAACGCAATGGACATGGGTCATAATTCAAGAAATCTTCTAAACGCAAGAGCCTCAAAGTGCGAGATCTCAAAAACTGTAATGGGTTGAAATTTTCATGAACAATCACAAATAATTAAAATATCACCCCTAAAAAAAAAGGTGGCAACCCCTCAAACAAAGCCGCAAACGTCCTCCAGGGGCCCGTGAAATCCGCGATTTTCTAAGTTACCCAATTACTACAGGGTGATTTTTTGAAAAACGATTTTTGACGATGCAGAGGTTCACGCGCCAAAACTATCTCCTCCCTGGATTGAGCTGGAAAACCGGGACTAGGCTCAAAAAATCCCCAATGCAATGGGATACAAAGGTTACTATAGGAAATTGGGGTGCGACCTGCGGTTGCAACCAGTCAGCAGCCATTTTTCTAAAAAAAAATCACATTTTGGACGCTTCTGGAAAAACTTTAATTTTCACCGAGTTTTATAGAACTAGCACCCCTCTACATTTTATGTCTCTTATGAATTTTTGAAATCTCTAACCCTCGAGGAGTTATTCAAAGAAAACCACCCCCCATTTCAATAAAAAAATTCTACAGCGGCCATTTTTAATCCGACGTGAGAAATTTAAACGGCATGCCATTCGGAAATGCATTCTGCGTCGAAAAGGTTAGGGCTATATTTTTCGTAGGGCGCACCGTTTACGATCTACGGCCGATTTTCGATTGTTTTCCGAAAAAAAAAAATTTTTTTTTCGAAAATTAAAAATCCGACGACAGCACATCAGTCGTCTATTTAATCCGTATCAAACATCCCCATAAAGTTTTTCGATCCGATTTTTACTTTTCGAGATATGACGTTGTATACCGAAGGGGGAAGCGAATATAAAAAATATTGCAATTATGGGTAATTTAGTAAACAAACTCTTTTTCAGTTCATATTTTTAATTTTTTACACCATTTGTCTAGAATTTTTCCTGAAAATTTCCATTAAATCCATCAGGGGGTAATTTTTTTGCAGCCACGAATTTTCACGCAAAATTACGAAAAAACTAGTGATAACCCTTTTTTGGGTTTTTTGTTTGTTGCATAGGTACACACGTCTAGAATGTTTCCCGAAAATTTTAATAAAATCCATTGAGGGGTTTTCAGGAAAATTGAAAATTCTCGCAGGAACTGCGCATTTTGCGAAACCACGAATTTTCACGTGAAGTTCCGAAAAAACCAGTGAAAACCATGTTTGGCATTTTCGTTTGTTTCAAAGGTGCATACGCCTAGAATGTTTCCTGGAAGTTTTAATAAAATCCATTGAGGGGTTTTCAGGAAAATCGAAAATTCTCGCGGGAACTGCGCATTTTGCAAAGCCACGAATTTTCACGTGAAATTCCGAAAAAACCAGTGAAAACCATGTTTGGCATTTTCGTTTGTTTCAAAGGTGCATACGTCTAGAATGTTCCCTGAAAATTTTAATAAAATCCATTGAGGGGTTTTCAGGAAAATTGAAAATTCTCGCAGGAACTGCGCATTTTGCAAAGCCACGAATTTTCACGTGAAGTTCCGAAAAAAACAGTGAAAACCATGTGTGGCATTTTCGTTTCTTTCAAAGGTGCGTACATCTAGAATGTTTCCTGAAAATTTTAATAAAATCCATTAAGGGATTTTCAGGAAAATTGGAAATCTCGCAAGAAGTGCGTAATTTGACGTTTGTCGAAATTTCTCGCTTAGCGCCATCTCACGCCGGATCAACATTACGCGCTTTAAGTTGGCAGCAAATATTTTTCAAAACATCTACTTACCATTTACCTTTTCGAAAATCGTTTTCAAAATGACTTCCAATATTAATGAAAGCACTGTTTGAGTTCTGCCACTTTTCTTGCCGGTTATTGCATTTTAAGGTATGCAACCAAGATTGCATTATTTTGACGGATAACTAACCTGAATTGAATTGTACCATCATTTCCCGATATTCCTCGCTGTAATTATAAATTGGGCAATTTATCTCCAACAAACGTTCGTGCGCGAAATGGAACATTTGTATGTACGGTCAAGGCGCACATTATAATTAATGAGACGAGGGTCATCGGATGATTTTTCGTTTTTTTTGCCTGTAACAATTATTTTCAGAGTGCGCGCGGTTTGGCGCTTGTTGCGTCGGTGGCGTTACGTAAGAATCTTCCGCAGCGGGCGCCGCCCCTCGCAGCCGAGGCTAATTTATGTCACCACTTTCATTGTTATTTCTGCACCTCGTTAAGGCCCATCTGGCGCCACGCTCTCGATGTTATAATTATTTTCGGATTTTAATTGCTGCAGCGCCGTGCTCTAGACTCGGGCAAAATTAAAATTATCAACACGTTTTTAATGCAAAAGTAATTTCAATTTAAAGAAACAACAGTGACGACTCCTGGTAGCAGAGGTGGTAATATAGATCTCTGCAACCGACCCTATAACTTAATCAATGGATCTTTGCGTGTGCGTCATTGCCGAAGACTGAGTACGACATACGTACGCATACGATTGCGTTTAATTTAACTTATCGTAGAGAGAGTAAACACATGATTTATGACGTGCAGGCAAAGATCCATTGATCAAAGTATACCTATCTGCTACCTCGGCCGTACCATGAGTCGCCCGCGAGCCGTCTGTGCTGACAGATATGCAGAGTGGCGACATCTATTGATCTAAAACCGATGTAGGAAATACATCATTCACATACTTATTAACCCTTTCAGCCCTGGATTTTTAAATTTGAAAAAAAAAAATGATTTTTTGTTAATTACTATTGATGGGGTGCTTCTTAAGACCATAAATACCAAATTTGAACTGATTTGATTAATTAGTATAGGAATTAATTAGTGAGGCTTTGTTGAAGTGACATCTAGTGATAAACAGCCATAGTAAGAGACATGTAAATGTTGCGGTGGCAACCACCAGGGCCGAAAGGGTTAATGGAATATTTTCCAAACATACTTTCGTCGTTGTTGTTGTTGTTGTTGTTGTCAACCTGTTTTTGTTTTTAAATCCGACTCCAACGCCGACCATGAAGAAAACGAAAACTGGCGGCCAACTTTTTGTCCATTGGCGATGTGAAGTGAAGTGAGTGAAGAGGTGTTACGACGAACAGAATTTACGATATAAATAGGCGGTTATGTCATCAGATGACAGTGCGAACAACTGCGCTCAATTAGAATGGACGTGCACAATTTTCCGTACACATTTTGTTCCCGGCAAATTCTCGTAAAGATGATCGTGGTATTTCGATTAGATAGATGGTGCCCTTTAGAAAACCGTAATTTCCGCCGGCTGTTGCAAATAAAAGCCTTCCGGATGGGAGAAACTGCGCGATGTTCTTGTTAATTTAACCTCTTCAGGAACAAATTAATTTTGAAGTTTCAAATCCTTTAAGAACCAATTGATATCTCGGACAGGAGGTATCTGCATGGAAATGTGCAACTGTAGCAGCTTTCAGAGCTTGACATGAGATGGCAGTATAGAGCTAAATCAAATTTGTTTGAAATGTGTTGTCATTTTTTAAAACGTACACAAATGTGTTTCTGTCCCTGAAGAGGTTAAGGAATGTTGGAATTTCAGCAGTGACGGCTCGAGGGGTGACTCATGGAAGCATAGCAGGTGGTAATACAAATCTCTGCAACCTCGGCCGTACTGAATTTCACAACTAGATTGGAACAGTGACGGTTCGCGGGGTTTTTCTGGTACGGCCGAGGAACAAGAGGTGGCAATACAGACAGGTAGGGTCAGTTGCAGAGACGGCTGGCTGCGTGACCGCCACCTCTTGTTCCTCGGCCGTACCAGAAAAAACCCCGCAAACCGTCACTGTAAATTGGATAATAATAATAATAATATTTATTTGCCCAACAGAATACAAATTCCAATTACAAGACAAAATAATCAATTTAATTAGTATGAAATAAACAATTTGTTCTAAAGTCTATATAATAATAATTTATGCTAGAGTAACGTAATAGCTAATAATAATAGCATGTTTAGGATTTTATTCAACGATGCGGTTGCCTTCTTTCTGGATACATTTGTAAATACTGTTGACCAGCCAATACTGTACAGAAAAATACTTTTCTGAATTATCGAACGACATTTTAATTTTTTTTTTCTACCGCAACATGCCCACGAAACATAAAAATCTTGTTTGAATGCCGTGGCTCGTAAAGTGGAAAAACATAGCAGTCACCTACTTTCCCCCCGCCCCTTCGACATCGTCGCAATTAGCGCACGATCTGTCCGACGAACGACGTTTTCTCCGTGATTGATGATGACTCACTCCATTATTAGAACTCAAAATTGCGCGCACACACACACAGATGGCATTTGCGTGTTCGGGAGCCGTGACCGGTTATGGATTTTTCTATAAAAATTTGCATCCATTAGCCGGAATATAAATACGTTCCCCCGTCCCCCCCGAGTAGTTGCGCAACGTGTGCCACATGTGACACGTGTAACTAGAATTATTTATAAGGGTAAAGTGCTGACTAACCAACTTGGTTTCCCTTCGTTTTAAATTTCGTTTATATTAATCATTTTCAAAATCAATTTCTAGGGAGTGAAAATTATCTTTTCTCCACGGCCATTGTAGAATTTAAGGATTCTGAAATCAATTATGACCATAGAACGCACACATTCTCACTCTTGTTGTGGAACAAAACACTATGCGCTTATGTGTTTTGCATGTAATTCATTCCATAACAAGTAATAGAATGAATATAATATAATAATATCACACCGTTTCAAATAATACAATTAGCCTTGGATATCACAACTGTCAAAATACTATAAACATAACCACAAACGTAAGTTTTTTGTGTTCATTATTTTATTAATCTATTATATCTGGTCGAGGAGAAAGTATAGTCTGCTACTCGGTAAGAATGGAAATTCTGATGCTCGTGGTTCCTCACGCTCGCCTCACGGCTCGCGCTCGGAATAGTCCACTCGCATCGAATTTCCATTCTAACCTTGTTACAGAATATACTATTCCAAAAGTCATTGATTTTCTAGTTCAGCAGGTTGGATTATAGGTTGGGGTCCATCCGCCACCCTCCGTAGTAAATGTAACATAACCTACAATCACTGTTTATAAAGACATTTTTGTAATGCAACCAGCGACAGCTCGTGGGGCAACTCCTGGTATGGCAGAGGTGGTAATACAGATCTCTGCAACCGACCCTACCCATCTGCTACCTCAGCCGTACCATGAGTCACCCCGCCGAGAGCCGTCACTGAATGCAACTCCTTTAATAAATGAATGTCATTAAACTAAAAAAAACAAATCAATGTGTAGTTTATATTAAGTCGTGTCGACACTTTTAAGCAGTGGTTATGTAAAAAGGATGCCGATGTTATAGACCAGGGTTGTTATTAGTTATCTGCACCCCCCAACAGATGGCGTTGACTTGGAAGTAAAACCGAGACTAAGAAATTGCTTAAAAAAAACTGCCATCAAGATTGTATCTGCAATCACAACTGTTCCTACTTTTCTATAGTTCTTGAGAATTCTTAAATTTTCAAGATTTTGAAAAAAAATATCAGTTACCTTCACCTCCAACAGATGCCGTTGACTTGGAATTAAAACCAAGACTGAGAATGTGCTTAAAAAAAAAATGTCATCAAGATTGTATCTGCCATTACAACTGTTCCCACTTTTCTATAGTTCTTGAGAATTCTTGCATTTTAAAGATTTTGAAAAAAAAAATTAGTTACCTTCACCCCAACAAGATGGCGTTGACCTGGAGACAGTGCATTTTCTACATCTACATCTATTTCTAACTTTCTGCATTTTATTTAGAAAACTTCGATGAAGCAAAATTTTAATTATCTTCACTGCTGAGGAGATGGTGTGGGTTTGAAATTAAAATTTTGGCGAAGTTTCACGAAAACATTGTATCTGGCACTGCAACTGTTTTTATTACTAAATTACTTCAGAAAAGTTAAATCTTCGTGATTTTGTAAAAAAATCTCAACTGTTTTCAGAGCCGACAAGATTGCGTGGGTTTGAAGTTAAAACTATAATGAAGAAAGTGCGTTTTCACACAAAAACTGTCATCAATATTGTAGTAGTTTTTAGCTTTCAACGTTTCTTCAAAAATCTTCAATTTTCATGATCTTGAATTGAAAGTGCATTTTCACAAAAAAAAAAACAGTCATCAAGATTTTTGCCATTACAACTGTTCCTACTTTTGTATAGGTCTTGAGAATCCTCGAATTTTCAAGATTTTGAAAAAAATTAAATTAGTTACCTTCACCCCCCAACAGATGGCGTTGACTTGGTATTAAAACCAGGACTGAGAAAGTGCGTTTTCACAAAAAAAAACTCATCAAGATTGTATCTGCCATTACAACTGTTCCAACTTTTCTATAGGTCTTGAGAAGTCTTGAATTTTCAAGATTTTGAAAGAAAATATTAGTTACCTTCACCCCCAACAGATGGCGTTGACTTGGAATTAAAACCAGGACTGAGAAAGTACATTTTCACAAAAAAAAATACATCAAAATTATAACTGATATTGCAACTGTTCCAACTTCTCTATAGATCTTGAGAATTCTTGAATTTTTAAGATTTTGAAAAAAAAATTAGTTACCTTCACCCCCCAACAGATGGCGTTGACTTGGTATTAAAACCAGGACTGAGAAAGTGCGTTTTCACAAAAAAAAAACTCATCAAGATTGTATCTGCCATTACAACTGTTCCAACTTTTCTATAGGAACTCTTTAATTTTCAAGATTTTGAAAGAAAATATTAGTTACCTTCACCCCCAACAGATGGCGTTGACTTGGAATTAAAACCAAGACTGAGAAAGTACATTTTCACAAAAAAAAAAATCATCAAAATTGTAACTGATATTGCAACTGTTCCAACTTCTCTATAGGTCTTGAGAATTCTTGAATTTTTAAGATTTTGAAAAAAAAAATTAATTACCTTCACCTCAACAAGATGGCGTTGACATGGATTTAAAACCAGGACTGAGAAAGTGCATTTTATCAACAACAAAAAAAAACTGTCAAACAGCCATTAAATCTATTTCTAACTTTCTGCATTTCATTAGAAAACTTTGATGAAGTAAAATCTTACTTATCTTCACCGCTGACAAGATGGCGTTGGTTTGAAATTGAAATCATGATGGAAAAAGTGCATTTTCACAAAAAAAAATTGTCGAAAACACCAAGCTCTTAATTAACTCTTGAATCTTGGAGGTGTTCACTTCGTGGTACATTTTCAGTTTCGATATAATCTTAACCAGTGACGGTTCGCGAGTTTTTTTCTGGTACGGCCGAGGAACTAGAGGTGGTAATACAGATAGGTAGGGTCAGTTGCAGAGACGGCCGCAGCTATCTGTATTACCACCTCTTGTTCCTAGGCCGTACCAGAAAAAACCCCGCGAACCGTCACTGATCTTAACCCTTTCAGCCTTGGTGGTGGCAATTGCCACCGCAACATTTACATGTCTCTACTTACTATGACTGTTTATCACTAGATGTCACTTCATTCATTAATTCCTATACTAATTAATCAAATGAGTTCAAATTTGGTATTTATGGTCTTAAGAAGCTCCCCATCAATAATAATTTTAAAAGAAATGTAAAAATCCAGGGCTGAAAGGGTTAATTAATCAATTAATTAATGCTAAGAGTAAATACGTACCAAATTTAATTTTGCATTTGTCCAATAAAACATTTATGTAAATTTCATTGCGGCACATGATTATCAGAAGCTTAACTGGCATTCTGAGGAATTAAAACTTGCCAATTCCCAAACATTAATGGTAAACAGAACGAATTACTTTCAAACACTCGTAAGTGTGTCATGTGCATAAATTTCAAATGAATTAAAAAGTGAGCCATGTCTGATTAGCAAAATAAAACAATGACAGAAACAAACAAAACCTCAAATTATCATTCAAAAAAGTTTGAGTGATCTGTAGTGCAGTGAAATAGTGAAGAGGATGATTGCAACCATCACTACGTACGTGGTAATCCGTAATTAAACTGAATTGAAAAATTGGCACTAATAACTATTTTAAATTAGGATTAAAAACAAATAACTTCTTGACACAGCGCTGGTAGAAGTGGGGAAATAGTTGATTACTCATAGGATCTCCCAATGTTTCGGGTGTATCGGTGAGTGGTATATTAGATGCAATGACCTGTGCAGACGGGTAATGCAATTAATTAAAAGAGTAAGAGTTTGTTGACCACTGATGATCCTATTGATTTTCCGAGTGCTCTATGGGATTGTTGTTTAAACAAAAGGTGGTGCGTTCGGGTAGGTCGGGATCGCAAAAAGCGAGAGCGAGGACGATAAATAGATAGAGCACCTACCTGTCTGGTGTCGTAGGTGTCCTGCATATCGGCGTCGGACCGTTTGTTCTCCAGGCGGTCCATGTCGGCCGCCTCCCCGGTTTCGCCACTTTGCGCACTATTCCCGTTGTGGTTCCTCGCGAAAATCTTGGCGAGAACACCCCACATTCACTGGACGATCGCACGGGATAGTTCCCAATGTCATAGCCCAACCTACGTCGGATGGAACTCGACAGTGTCGGAACGGCGCGTCCCGCCGCCCTCGTGTGGTGTACGCGCGGCGCCCCTTTATCACGACCGGGACATTTTTCACTGATGACCGCCGCTTTTTTCGCCGGAACCGACCGTTTTCTTGCGGATTTTTTCAGAAACGTACGATTCGCATGTCTTGTCATGAAGTTCGGACCGGGGCGCCCCTGCCGGACGACTTGGCGCACTCCGGGGCCGCCGCGGCGCGCGTGCGCGGCGGCGGACGCGCCAAATTTAATTATTCACGCGATTTATTAGCAGAGATTTTCTCCTCGTAAATCTCGAAGGGCTTTGGGAATTATTTAGATTCGTGTAAAAGCATCGTGGTTAAATAGAAGCGTAGTGGAAAATATGGAAGGAGAATTTACACTACAGCGGCGGCTCGTGAATAAGCCAGAGATGCCGCTCCTACTCTTATGGAGGAAGCAAATATCGTATGTTCATTAAAAAAAAAACCTCAAGCGTGCCATGATTTTTTATTTAAAAAAAATTAAGTTGGCACACGTGTTAGGAATTGACATACGAAACGTCAGATCTTTCTAAAAGTCACAATTATTCAATGGTCGTAATGGTTCACAGCAACCAGCAAAAGACGTTTTTAGTTGAAAGTTATTTCTTCTTAATTTCCTACGACTTCTCTGCGTCATTTGTCACATCAAATGAATCTATCGGTAGGAACATGCCACAAGTAACATAACCTCAATGCATTATATTTATTTTGACGACTTGTCATTTTTGACGTTACTTGTTTTAAAAACTATTTTTAAAACAAGTAACCCCAAAAAACCACAAGACGTCAAAGTAGACAAAATTGTACGTGCTGCACTGATGCAGGCAGCCAACATAATATTACGTAAATTATTATCCCTATTTTCAGAAAATGTGATGCAAACTATTTTCGACTTGCCGATCTCACCGAAATCTTGTTTTTGATTTTGAAATGAAACAAAACAATATTATTTGTATAGAATTTATTAATGGTACAAACCTACAGATACAAAATAAAAAAATACATATATTTACAAATCGTAGCACATAATTAATACAGTCTCAAATAAAATATAAAATATCACCCCGTAATCGATCCGCACGCCTACAGACAGCCGCAGCTCTTCACCACCATCTTCTTGTACCGTTTGAGGGTGACGTTCGAGTCGTTCAGATGGTACAGCACGGATATCCCTGTGAGCCGGGTCGGGGCGCAGCAAGGCTTGGGGTACTTGAGCGGGCTCACCAGGTGCATCAGGGTCTGGACGATGGCGTGGTTCGTCGCGTTCATGTTGTTGTTGAGGGGAAAGTTGCACTCGCCCTGGCAGTAGTACGCCTGGTAGCCGTCGGGCGCTATGATCCAATCCTAAAAATGAATAAATTGAGCATCGGTGAAACAATTCAATGTTTAAAAAGAAATCAATCACAGTCGGCTATGGATTGATTAAACAATTCGAAAATGTTGGCAATTGTTGACGTTAACTGTCAGAGTGACAACTACAATTGTTTAATCAATTTATAGCCACCTTTGATTAATTTCTTTTTGAAACGCACTTTATAAAAATTTAAAAGAAATTAATCATAGTCGGCCCTAGATTGATGAAACAATTGTAGTTGTCATTCGAAAATGTTGACAGTTGTCGACGTTAACTGTCAGAGTGACAACTACAATTGTTTAATCAATTTATAGCCAGCTATGATTAATTTCTTTTTGAAACGCACTGTATAAAAATTTCGAGGATTGAGCAATTGTATGATTACGGGCTTAATTGAGGGTACTTACGTGCCACTGTAAATCTTTAAAACTTATGTATAACGTGTGTATCCTACAGCTCCGCCAGTCGTGTTGAGTCGATAATGTATCTGAAAAAATAATCATTATTTCGTATTGAATATTTCACACTGTTACAATTCTTTGAAAGATTTCAAATCATCAACAGATAACGGAAGACTCGAGTTGCCAATTGCTCGTGAAACGTTGGTGATGAGTTAAAATTGAAACAGAGGGCAGCGGGTGGGCCTTATCCTACAATCGAGCCGGTAGACTATTGCACACCATTAAATGTTACAATCATCGGCAAACAACAAAAGACTTGAGTTGCTGATTGCTCGCGAAACATCGGTGATGAGTTGAAATTAAATAGGAAGGCAGCGGGTGGGCCCTATCCTACAATCGGACCGGTATAATGCACACCATTAAATGTTACAATCATCAGCAAACGACAAAAGACTCGAGTTGCCGATTGCTCGCGAAACATCGGTGATGAGTTCAAATTAAATAGGAAGGCAGCGGGTGGGCTCTATCCTACAATCGAACCGGTAGAATATTGCACACCGTTAAATGTTACAATCATCGGCAAATAACAAAAGGCCCGAGTTGCCGATTACTCGCGAAGCATCGGTGATGAGTTAAAATTAAATAGGAAGGTAGCGGGTGTGCTCTATCCTACAATCGGACCGGTAGAATATTGCACACCGTCAAATATTACAATGTCATTAAACAATTTCAAATCATCAGCAAATAACGGAAGACTCAAGTTGTAGATTGCTCGCAAAACGTGGGTGATGAGTTAAAATCAAAACAGAAGGCAGCGGGTGGGCCCTATCCTACAATCGGACCGGTAGAATATTGCACACCATTAAATGTTACAATCATCGGCAAATAACAAAAGACTCGAGTTGCCGTTTGCTCGCGAAGCATTGGTGATGAGTTCAAACTAAAATGGAGGGCAGCGGGTGGGCCCTATCCTACAATCCAACCAGTAGAATATAGCACACCATTAAACGTTACAATGTCGTTGAACAATTTCAAATCATCGGCAAATAACGAAAGACTCGAGTTGCAGATTGCTTGCGAAACGTCGTTGATGAGTTAAAATTAAAACGGGTGGGCCCTATCCTACAATCCAACGGGCAGAACTTAAAGCGAGGGTTTTGTGTGTTAATGCAAATAATAACAATGAAAAATTGTCAGTTGTTTTTTTTTTAATTGGATCATTTGTTAAGTTAGTTGAATTGTGGAATATCCACCGTCCGTGGTATAGGGCGATAAACTGTTTGAATCTTCTAATATCAATGAATTAACAATTGTAAAACCCCCGTTTGTGTTCCAAGAATTGGAGGATAAGATAAGGCCCACCCACCCCCTGTTGTTTCCACTTTAACCTAACCAAGAAAACACGAAATTTCTTCGTCAAATCATTGGAGTTTCAAAAGTTGCAAGACCACCAATAAAGAGGGTTGCCGAGTTAAGTTGAAGTGGATATGAAGGGTGGTGGGTGGGCCCTATCCCACAATCCAACCTGTAAAACCTATAGCAAGAGTTTCGTATGTTTAAGTTAGTAAATAACGTACAAATTTGTAAATTATGTTTTAAAAAAAAAATCAATTTTTTTTTTTTAACTGATTTGATTATGGGATAGGGCCCACCCACCGCCCTTTAACTTATTTGATTATGGCACCACCGCTCATTGATTACAGGAAGGCCCTTTATCATAGAAATAAATACAAATCACCGGAGACGAGGATTTGTAGTTTGAATTAAAATGGATACGAAGGGTGGTGGGTGGTCCCCATCCCAGTGGGTGGGCCCCATCCCACAATCCAACCTGTAAAACCTAAAGCAAGAGTTTTGTATGTTTAAGTTAGTAAATAACGAAGATACAAATTTGTAAATTATGTTTTTAAAAAAAAAAAAAAATTAATTAGTAAAATCACTTATTTCTTTTTGACTGATTTGATTATGGGATAGGGCCCACCCACCGCCCTTTAACTGAGAAAATCATAGAAATAAATAAATAATCACCGGAGACGAGGATTTGTAGTTTGAATTAAAAGTGAAACGAGGGTGGTGGGTGGCTCTTATTCTACAATCCAACCAGCAATTATTAATTTGAAGTTCATGAATCTGTATTGATTGCTTATAACTCAGAAATGATGCATTTTATAAAAAAAAAATATTCCCACAAATAATTCTTGGAATTAAAAAATATACAGGGTGTTCTATTTGAAAAACAAAATAATCGCAATAAAATGAACACCCTGTACATCAATGATATATTTGAACGATAGCTTTGTTTGAAATTTTTTAAGGTTGGAGAGTTACGTAACGTTGACGAACCCGGCATATGCGCCCAGACAACGCTAATACTTACCGTGGTTGGATGGCAAGTCCCTCATGACCGAATGATAATGGCTGGCGGCTTTTCGCACCCTGCTCGTGTCCCGCACCATTCTCACATTTTGATTGGTGCTCTGCTTCAAAAATGCCACCATGAACGGCTGCGATTCGTCTTCTCCCTTTACGGTTATCAGGCCGATATCTTCGGGTCTTACCTCGTGACCTGTAAGGATGTCGAAATTCAGTGAGACAATCTTTCTGTGCATTTTTGAACCAAAGTTGATGGTTTCTTTTTGTTTTTTAAAGGAAGGACGAGTAAAACAATCTTTCTGTACATTTTTGAACCGAAGTCGATGGTTTTTCTTTTTTTTTTTTTAAAGGAAGGATTATTCTGCCACGACCGATTATTTATAACGTTAATTCATTTTATTGTGAATGAGAAAAACCCTCAACATCCATGGACCAGAATTAGTTTGATGGACACAATTTGAACGATTTTCTCTCTTTCGATTTTTCGTTTGTTGCAAGTTTTTAAGCGTTTTATCGGTTTGCCAGAATTCGTGCAGATTTTTGGCTTTCGTTTTCGTGAGATTTATGAGTAGTAAAATTTGGTATATCGTATGTTCATTAAAAAAAAACCTCAAGTGTGCCATGATTTTTTACGTTAAAAAATTTAAGTTGGCACACATGTTAGGAATTGACATACAAAACGTCAGATCGTTCTAAAAGTCACAATTATTCTGTGGTCACAATGGTTTACAGCAACCAGCAAAAAAGTTTCTAGTTGAAAGTAATTTCCGAAATGGGACTAAAGTGGTCGGAAAGTGAGTGTATTCATTCGATGCACCTTCGGCTGAGTTTCAGGAAGAATTTCCCATAATTTATGATGAATTTAAAAATACCTTATCACGATCTGTTGTATTATTTCATGAAACGGGTGGTATTCTCCGTAAACCAAGAAGTGGTACGTACTCAGGATGCTATTAACACAGCCCAAGGAATTTCGGAAGGTGAACCTACGTCTTCTCTGCGTCGTTTATCACAGCAAATTAATTTATCGGTAGCAAGTAACATAACCTCAATATGTGTCGCCAACTTAAATTTTTAAAAATAAAAAATCATGGCACACTCGAGGTTTTTTTTTAATGAACATACTTTAGAATCTCTGGCAGACTAACCGAGTAAATTTATTTTACCATCCAAACAAATTACCGGTCTGAATAAAGATGTGTGTATAGAACCAATAATACTTTGTGTTTTCGTTTCTGTCCGAATTACCTGATTTCTAACGAGTTTTCTATGGCCACTTGATCGTATAATACAGTGATTCCCAAAGTGGGCGCCACCGCCCCCTAGTGGGTGCTGCAGCGATTCAGGGGGGCGCTGATGGCCACAGGTGTATTTGGGGGCGATGAATAACTGTAAGGGGGCAGTGATAATATAAAAGAAAGAAGAGAAGATTTAGTGAAATGTGGGTTCAGTGCGGTAACCAATTTATTAACAAACAAAAAAACCAATTGCGAATAGTCAGTCTTGGTGATCCTATTAATTGCTTTTAAAATAAAAAAAAAATAAAATTCCAGGGGGCGCTAAGTAATATTTTTTTCTGGAAAGGGGGCGGTAGGACAAAAAAGTTTGAGAATCACTGGTATAATAGAATACTTGCATCAACCGACGGTAAACCACAAAATTACGGTAGAATGGAGTGCCATTACCATTCAAGCATAAGCATTTTTCAAATATTCAGCTGAAGATTGATAAAGTATGAATGTGATTCGATCCGAAGCATTTGCTAATTGTATAGGAATGCGGTTTATCTTCAAATATTATTAATCGATTTGCATAAGAAACCAGTTTGCGGATTGCCTGAGTAAACTAAAAATAAGCGGTTGTAAGTTTGGATGTAGTAACACCTGCTCGTGATTATGCTAATGCGTTCGTCATGTGAATGAATGAATGAATTATCTCTTTAACATTTGAAGTTTGTAGAAAACAAACAATATGTGAACACTAGGCGCGCCGCACATTTGATGAAACGATTTATATTAACAATAATAATGATTTTATTCGCTACTCTTTGTTTTCGTCTCTATGACCTAACCTATCCCAACAGAATTTTTCGATAGCGAAATGTCACAGTCTGTTTTTGTTTGCAGCGTAAATCATGTTGGCTTGATTAAAAAAAAAAATGAACACTGTCAAATTAACAATAACAAAAACGCTTTTTTTAAAACTTCACTATTAAAATAATATTAGGTAATATTAAAACATTCCTTTTATACCATCGAATTCAGCTTTTGCAAATGTGGGGTGACTTGTGGTACGGCCGAGATAATACATCATCCTGCGAGCCATCACCTTCACTAACTACCATCTTTTTCACGTGGTCGTCGCTTGGAGAAAATTTTAATGATTCATAAAGGTATTTCTTACCTGGCCTGTCGACAGGATGCACGGACAGGTAGAGACCTTTGTTGGAGTCTGGAATTGCCACCCAAGTGGAGAAGCAGGAAGTCAGATTCAGTTCCAACCACCCAGAATAACCCGCCGTCGTATTCACCGCCGTTATGTACTCCAATTCCCTTTCCCTAAAAATAATTTCAAACATTGGTTCACTTCATAAAACACTCAAAATGATGACCATCTTTACGTTTAAATGTTACTGTGTTTCCGGCAATAAATAATTTAATCAAATAAAATATAAAGTCTTTAGTTTCTTTCTTTCTTCGATTTACAGATACGAAGCCCCTTTGGACGTCTACAATTTGGAGCCCGCCGCTCGCCCAGTTTCACTTTAATGTAAGTCATATAATCACATTTCGTTATTTTTTTTTTTATAAAATTTGAACTTCTCCAATTAATTGCTCAAAAAGTTAATTTTTACATGATAATCATGATTTGTATTTTTTTTTAATAATATTTAAACTTCCTCAATTAATTGCCGAAGAAATTTCTTCAAAGTGACAGCGTTCTGTATTTAAAAAAATGGTGATGTGGCCATCATGTTACTTTCTCCGGCTTGATGGTATCATTTATTTTTACGTTTTCATGGTTTATTTTCAATTGAAATCATATTTTAAATGTACATCGAGGGGATGAAACTGACGTTTAAAACGTCAAAATTACGAAAGATGGAAAAATTATACTTCAAATTCAAAAACTCGATTTACTCAAAAACTAACGAGATTTCGAAAAAAACTTATTCTTTAGAAGTTGTTCATTTTGGCATTCTCTACAATTATTATTAACATAAATTTGCTGTAACTATTATCGTTTCATAATTATAAACCAAAATTAAAAAAAACAACAATAATTTTTTTTCTCGAAAAGCAATGATTTTATGAAAAATATTTTTAAGCAAAAGATGTTCATTTATTTGTTGTCTTTAATGTTTGTTTAAATGTTTTTGTGATATTTTTCATATTTAAGAAAAAAATTGCAAAAAACAAAAAACAGTTAAGGTAAACACCCACTTCCGGTGTACGAAATTTTACCAAAAGCTTTTCAGTTCTTCGGATTATCAAATAAGACGTATGTTCAAAGTTTCATATCAATTGCTCTATTAGTTTTTGAGATACAGTGCACACAGACACAATTTTTTTTTTTCCCAGAAATTGTTGAAATTGTATCTAGAGACCCCAAAACGGATATTTCCGTAAAAAAAATCACGATCACAATACTTTCTCGTACTTCGCAACGGAGTAGAAAAGAGTTAATACGGATTGTTCATGCGTTCATTGCGCTTCGTTAACTTTTTTTTGTTGGTAAAAAACCTTACCCATTTTCACTTCTGATCAACTCGTAAGCGGTGACCGCGTACACCGCGTCGGGATCCTTCCTGGAGAAATTCGAGTTCTGGAAGATCCTCAGCTCGGCCCCGATGACGCTCTCGTCGACGGGGGCGTCGGTCACGTTGAACCACAGCCTCTTGCCGCGCTCGTGCCTCACGCCGCTGACGTGATGATCTGTGGAAACCGCACGTTCAGCCTCAATAAACAAATAATCAGTTGTTTACCCACTTATGCTATCGAATGTCATGATGATATCACTCTCCTCGATCGCGTTCCTCTCTTCGCCGCTCAGGCTCAGCTCGGCGCCGCGCTCCCCGCGCCCGTTCTCCTGCTCCATCAGCCTCTTGTAGACGTCCATCAGGAACTTGGGCGCCGCGGACTTCTTGAGGGGGCGCGAGGAGCCCCTGCGCGGCCGGCTCGGCAGCCCGAGCAGGTTCAGGATCTCGAGCTCCATCTCGCGCTTCTCCTGCTTGGTGGCGAGGCGGTCGATGGCGGTCTGGTCGCGCCCGTTGTCGACGTAGAAGCCGGACGGGGTCGCGGCGTGCACCAGGACGCAGTTCACGAGGACACAACAGTAGAGCACGGACGGGCGCATTTCTAACTCATTTAAACCAGTCCGTTGATTGACGCCAACGCGCTGCGGTGTTTCATTTGAAAGTCGACTCGGGACTCCGGCGGTGCCTTGAAGACGGGTTTTTTGCGCCTGGGGGCATTTAAAATTTAAATGCGCTCCGGCTCGACCGCCACCGTATGCAACCCGTTATACTCGAAACTATTTGCAGCAATTAATTATATACCATATGTATAAAAATTATTTAGATAAGGCATGGCCATGATAAACAAAATTACAGTCTTAGATTAGTTCAGCACGTTGTTGACTTTATGTCATATGAACAACTGGTGTCGAAGACGTGATGCGACGTATCAAACCCGCAACGTACGTTCCGAAATACAAAGCCACCCTTTATCTAAATAATTTTTATACATATGGTATTTACAACGGCGTAAAATGGTTGGAATTATCTAGTTTATACCGATTACTAATGTTTTCTTCGAAACAACACAATTAAAAATTTGATTTGTTTACATTCTCTGGCAAATAAATAAAATCATTGCTAATAATAAGATGTTTCATGTTGTTCAATTTTTCATTCAAATCTTTTGTCAAAAATGGTGATGTGGCCATCATGTTACTTTCTCCGATGGTATCATCATTTCAATTAACGCGTTCATGGTTTATTTTCTATTTAAATCAGTGACGGTTCGCGGGGTTTTTTCTGGTACGGCCGAGGAACAAGAGGTGGTAATACAGATAGGTGCGGTCACGCAGTCAGCCGTCTCTGCAACTGACCCTACCTATCTGTATTACCACCTCTTGTTCCTCGGCCGTACCAGAAAAAACCCCGCGAACCGTCACTGATTTAAATCATATTTTAAATGTACATCGAACTTGTATGAAACTGACGTTTAAAACGTCAAAATTACACTTCAAATTCTAAAACTCACTTTACTCAAAAACTAAAGGGATTTCGAAAAAAACTTATTCTTTATAAGTTGTTCATTTTGGCATTCTCTGCAATTATTATTCACACAAATTTGCTGTAACTATTATCGTTTCATAATTATATACCAAAAATTAAAAAAAAAATTAATAATTTTTTTTCTCGAATAGCAATGATTTTATGAAAAATATTTTCAAGCAAAAGTTGTTCATTTATTTGTTGTCTTCAATATTTGTCTAAATGTTTTTGTGATATTTTTCATATTTAAGAAGATATTGGCAAAAAACAAAAAACGGTTAAGGTAAACACCCACTTCCGGTGTACGAAATTTTACCAAAAGCTTGTCAGTTCTTCGGATTATGAAATAAGAGGTATATTCAAAGTTTCATATCAATTGCTCTATTAGTTTTTGAGATACAGCGCGCACAAACACACAGACACAATTTTTTTTTCCCTGAAATTGTTGAAATGGCATCTAGGGACCCCAAAACGAATATTTCCGTAAAAAAAAATTTTAAAAAAAATCCATCGCATCTAGGGACCTAAAAAACAGATATCTCCGCAAAAAAAAAATTTCACCATCAGAATACTTTCTCGTACTTCGTAAAGGAGAAAGTTAAAAGATACAGCACCAAGTTGTATTTCTTTATATAGAAGTCATAGTTGGCTGTGCTAACAATAAACTGGTTATTTTTCCCCTTTTCATCGATATATAACACGTCGATGTTATATTTGCAATTTATTGATATACAGGGTGTTTCAGAGCTCTGGGAACAGTCAATCACGTGGTTATTTTTCAAAATTTCGAAAAATGTTTAATACAAAAGTTGTGTATAATAGTGAGCTGCACGCCCTAAAAATATTTAAATTTATGCAGGGTGTCTCATAACAAAGTTACAGACCAAACTTATGTTTTTTTAAATGGAACACCCTGTATTTTTTGTCATTTTTGAATTATATGGAGCGAATAAAGGTGAGTTACTTCAACACTCCCTATACCTATTGTTTGCCGTTTTCGAAATATTTGAAAATTTGTTGAAATGCATGGTCCGGGTGAAATTTTATTTTTGCCCCAGTGTTTGATGTTGAACGATTAAAATCATTTCTATTATTTGGTTGAAGGTTCGAACTATAGAGCCAACCATGATTTCATACAAAAAATTATACAGGGTGATAATGCGGTATTTTTAGGGCGTGCAGCTCACTATTATACACAACTTTTGTATTAAACATTTTTCGAAATTTTGAAAAATAACCACGTAATTGACCGTTCCCAGAGCTCTGAAACACCCTGTATATCACAGAGAGAGAGAGAGACAATACATTTATTGAGACACTTTTACAAATGACCTCAACAGGCAATTGACCAGAGGTCTTTCAGCCTTGTATATCACATTTTATTAGATTTTAAATATTTCGCATAACAAGCTATAACTTGAGAACAAAAGACGATGACCAATTTCTGTTTCCGACATTGGCTTTGTCTCAAAAAGTGTCATTGATTTCTTTCTATCTCATTTAATCCCTAGGGTAACATCCGATTTGGGTCACCCTGTACACATAGTAACAGTTACATCATATCCGGTTATTGAATAACACAAAAAATATTTCACAGTATTTATTCTTCATTCCACCTATCCGTATTTGCAGTACTGAACAATTAAAAAAAAAACAATAAAAATAGACAGAACAAATAAATAAATAAAAATAAATAAGCTGCACATTCCTCTTTCTCATACTACACGGATATATCTTATGCTTGGTTTATAAGGCAAGGTGTTGTTCATGCGGTCACGTTTAGAGTCGGTTTTAACTAAATGACGTTTCATTTACATTCTCATGTTTAGTTAAAAAAAAAAAATCTAATTCCTTTGGTGATTACATTAGTTAGTATAAGTTAGGAAACTACAATCCTAATAATTTGATTAGAACCCTAAACATGTAAAATGTAAATGATAAGCTTTTTGGGTTCAAGGTGCATCGACAGCCAAGGTCATTCGCGACTAAGCTTTAATAGTTTGGAAAAAATGTAACTGTTAAACATTGCCACATTTAATAAACCTTAATATTGATGACCTTGAAAGGTTGTTTATAAAGGGTATTTTTTTTATCGTGGGCCATAGGATTTTACATGCTAAAAATTATACCTTGTGTTAATGTATATTTTATCATAAAATTTTGAAGGAAATTTTGGTTAGTAATAAATCAATTATTTTTCTACATGATGCGCTTAGTCAGAATAATTTAAACATGTTTTATTCTATTAAAATGAAATTATTTAAAATAAATAACTGAGCAAAAATAATCAAAGTACCTTGAATTTCTGAAATGTCAGATTGATTAGTGAATTAATTTCATTTTTTAATGGAATAAAACATGTTTAAGTTAATCTAATTAAGCGCATCATGTGGAAAAGTAATTGATTTATTACTAACTAAAATTTGCTTTAAAATTATATGTTAAAATATACATTAACACAAGGTATAATTTTTAGCATGTAAAATCCTATGGCCCACGATAAAAAAAACGTACTGTATATGGGCTATGTTTATTCAAAAATAATATAATGACAATTGAGGAAATTTTGGAAAATGTACTGATCTATTATTCAGATAATCGAATTAATTGATTATTTTGATATGAATGGATTGATTCGATTATCAAATTAATAATTAATATTTTGATGATTTTCATTTTATTTATTTTCAATTTGTATTTTCCGCTCAAATAAATGAAACGTCACATTATTCAGTTTTTCATCATTTATTTAAAAGCGATTGTAATTGTGACGTACGAATGTGGGCCTAAGACTTCCAACATTTAAGGTTTAGTGTTTAGGCAAAGTTAAACAAGAATTTGATACTTTTCTCCTTTTCCTTAAACATCAGATGTACATACTTTTCTGCACTGACAAACAGCTGATCAGTGATGCGAGATTTTGTTTGTCGAAATTGTTAACGATTTATAATTCTTAATTCAAATAATTTTAAATTTTTTCTCTGTTAATTATAAGAATTACTTGCCGATTTTGGTTATTCTCACCACAGTCGGGGTGTTTTTTGTCCTTGTATTGGTATAACTTATAATTTATACTATCGCAATATTTTTACACATTATAAAATGCAACATAACCAAAAAAAATGCAATGACAGCCAAATTGGCAGTAACTTTTTTACTACCAACTGTGGCGAGAGTATAGAATTCTTCGCATGAACGCATTCTCTCCTCACAACATTAAACACCAAATGTTAAAAGTCCAGCATCACCGTTGTTAATACTTAACACTCAAGGCAAGTTTGTTTCAATAAATAGCTCACAATTCATCATGCGAATTCGCATTATACGAAGACCCCTTCTCGTTGGGAAAAGCCCAAAACGACGATGGGAACCCCTTGGCGTCCCTCTCCCGCTTCACGAAGGCGCTAAACGAGGAAACGCAGTTGCCCACGAAATGATTCGCCCTCCCCAGAACGGCGAGATCGACGTGCGGATCGTCGCCCTCGCACCTAAAAACGGCGACCCTCATCCGTTTCAGCCCGTCACTCAGGTCGGCGATCATGTGGTTGCTGTCGGACGCGACGAACACCGACCGTATCGGGTTCGCCTTGTTGTTCGGCGCGTTGTTGTAGTTCTTGATCACGCGCTTCAGCTGCCGGATGACGGTCTCCTTCGTCGGCATGCACATGTCCATCGTCGCCTTCCCCCTTTCGTTCTGGTAGCCGAGGCACTGCGCCGCCGCGAACAGGTTGGGGCTGTGGGGGATGTGCTTGCACGCCCGCACCCAGTCCATCCCGTTGCGCATGTGTATCCCGATGAAGGCCCCCTTCGGCAGCGCGGTTCTGATGAATTTCTCCGCTCTGCTCGCGACCTGCTCCGACCACTCTATGTACCTGTGGAGGCCGCGGTTTTCCTGCTGCACGGGGAAGCTGGCCGGCGCGCCCGTGAACGCCAGGATCGGCCACCTGTCCGGCGGGTACCTGTCCTCCCACTGTTTGGCCATGTCGTGGTGGTACGTGTCGTAGTGCAAGGGGCCGTAGAATTCGGAACCGTTGAAATCGATTTTGAACGTGTCCCAGAACGGGCCGAACGGGTTGCCCTCTTTCGCGTTGCAACCTCCAGACTCTCCTGAAAATTTCAGTGCTGTAAGTTGGAGAGTTACAACGAACACAATCAGGGAATTTAATTTCATGTTGGGTATATTAATTTGGCGAAGCGACAAAAAGATATATAATCAACGCTAAACTAAGGAAAGAGAAAAAGAGGAAGACCTAAACTATCATGGGATAAAGAAATAGTGAAAGCAATTCAAAGAAGAGTGAAAACATGGAAGCAAGCAGAAAGTCTAGTGAAAAATTGAAGATGTTTGTAACACTGACGGTTCGCGAGGTTTTTTCTGGTACGGCCGAGGAACAAGAGGTGGTGATACAGATAGGTGCGGTCACGCAGCCAGCCGTCCTACCTACCTGTATTACCACCTCTTGTTCCTCGGCCGTACCAGAAAAAACCTCGCGAACCGTCACTGGTTTGTAAGCAGTGTTGCCAGAAGTAATTTTTAATTCTCCCCAAATATTGCATAAAAAACCCCAAAATGACGCAAAAAACTGCAATCTGGCAACACTGTTTGTAAGAGGGAACTTAATCCTACAGCTCGGTCTGTGCTTTACTCTCCCGTATGGCTGCAAGCACTCGCTTTACCTCTGCTCATGTAACAGAACGATATTCGTCTTTCCGGCGGCCACTCGACCGGAGCGATGGTCTCCATGAACTCCTCCATGGTGATGACCTTGTGGAATTTCCTGAGAGGCTCCACCTTGAAGTAGGTCTTGAAGGGGACTTGAATTGACTTAGATTCTCCATACCTGTACTCCACCCACGGAGGTAAGACCAGGGTGCGTTTTAATCCGTGGGCGAATCCTAGCGCTCCCAGGAAATGGTCTGCTTGGTTACCAAACCTTCCTGTATATGCATAAAGTCAAACAATATTTTTCTACAGCAATTAATATTATTTCTTCAGCTTTTAAAAGGTTAGATAAAACTAATCCGTTAAATGTAACAAAGACGAAAAATAGTTTTTATTACATTTATTCAATAAATCCGCAATAAGTGAGGTTGTCTCAAATTTATTTAATATTAAGTTAAGATTACAAATGGAATAGTTTGAGCGAAAGTTTGTACAGTTTTACGTATTGTCAATTAATTTTAACTTACCCATGCACGGACAATATAAAATGTAGCCCAACGGATCCATTTCCACACTGAGAACATGCTTAATGATAAAAATTAAGTTAAAAATTATAAATCTACTGTACATTTTATTAAAACTAAACAACATAACCTATACAAACAAATGACGGAAATACGAAAACGGTGGTACCAACTTAGGCATTAATTACTTATTTTTAATGCATTTTCTTGGTTAACTATCATCAGAATAAAAAATAAAATGCAACAATCTTACGTTATCCCTACATTCCCTTTCCCCCTTTCGATTATTTATGTAGTCAAAGTTTTCCCCAAATAAACTTTTAAATGTCCCGAAGCGCCACCGTGGCGTTTGTACAAACTAATCAATACAATCAGTTATTAGATGATTTTTGACTATCATCGGAATAAAAAGTAAAATGCAATAACCTTACGTTGTCGCTACATTCCCTTTACCCCCTTTAACTACCTGTGTAGTCAAGTTTTCCCTAAATACAGTTTTTAATTGCCGCGAAGCGTCAGTGTGTCGTTTGTACAAACTAATCAAAACAACTCGATAAGTAACTGATATTTAACTATAATCAGAATAAGAAGTGCAATGCAATAATCTTATGTTGTCCCTGCATACCTTTCCCCCATTGATTATTTATGTAATCAAAGTTTTCCCCAAATAAATCTTTGAATAGCTCTGAAGCGCCACCGTGTCGTTTGTATAAACTAATCAAAACAACTCGGTAATTAGTTGATTTTTGACTATCATCTGAATAAAAAGTAAAATGCAATTACCTTACGTTGAAGCTACATTCTCTTTACCCCCTTTGATTATCTGTAGTAAAGTTTTCCCCGACGCGTCACTGTACAAACTAATCAAAACAACTCGATAAGTAGCTGATATTTAACTATCATCGGCATAAAAAGTGAAATGCAATAATCTTACGTTGTCCCTGCATTCCTTTTCCCCCATTGATTATTTATGTAGTCAAAATTTTCCCCAAATAAATCTTTGAATAGCTCTGAAGCGCCACCGTGTTGTTTGTACAAACTAATCAAAACAACTCAATAAGTAGCTGATATTTGACTATCAACGGCATTAAAAGTGAAATGCAATAATTTTATGTTGTCCAGACATTGCGTTTTCCTCTTTGATTATTTACTGTAGTCAAAATTTTCTCTAAATAAACCTTTTAATTGCCCCGAAGCGCCAGTGTGTCGCTACAAACTAATCAAAACAACTTTATAATTAGCTGATATTTGACTATCATCGGAATAAAAAGTAAAGTACAATAATCTTGCATTATCCCTACATTCCGTTACCCCCTTTAGATTATTTATGTAGTCAAAGTTTTCCCCAAATAAATCTTGTAATAGCCCCGAAGCGCCACCGTGTCGTTTGTACGAACTAGCCCCGAAGCGCCACCGTGTCGTTTATACGAACTAATCAAAACAACTCGATAAATAGTCGATCTGCAAAGGACCTTTCTGTTAGATTTGACAGTTACACGTGATAATAAATGTGAATTCACAAAATTTGCCTAAAAATGGGTATTTCTTCAGATAAGAAAGTTAAGATTCTGGTGGTGGATACCACGGCCTTCATACAGAACGCACCACTGCAGGTAATTAATAAATTTTACCCAAGTTTTTTAATCAAATTCGTACCTTAACCTTAAAACGAATTAATTGCACTTGAATTAGTTAATTAGGGAAAGGTGTAGAAACTTTATAAACTCTATAGGAACCACCGTTATTTTTGGGTTTAAAGCGCATCGAACTGCAAATGTGATCTGATAAGGTCCAAACCATTCCACAGTTACTTGTTTTCGCTGGATCCCAATGTCCGTTTCATTTTACCCACACAAACGATCATGCTTAGGTTGTTTTTAGTCTTAGTAAGACTTAAGGCTAAATATTACTTTCAGAGACGGTTTGGGTACGGCTGAGGTAGCAGAGTTTATAAGATGGATCTGCAACTGATCCTACCTATCTGTATTGCCACCTCTTGTTCCTCGGCCGTACCAGAAACAACCCCACGAACCGTCACTGATTAGTTTAGATTCTCATCTCAAAACCACAGGCTTAAAATTGGTGATTCCGGAGGCTCTCAACCGAACCCGTGAATTTTAACACTTCACAATAGCCTTATATAGCTTTGCCGTAAAACAGTCTTCCACTTCTACTTCATTTGCAATTTTTACATCTTAAAAATAAAAATGGCACAACATTATAAAAAATTCAATAACGCACTTATAAAACCAAAAATGCAATATTTCTCGGTGCTTATAAACGGAAAATCAGAAACATTATAGGTACCCCGTGCAACTAGCACGTTAAATGTTTAATTAATTGTACAGTAGCGATAATTTTTAGGAAGTTGCCGAAAGCATAGTAACGGTCGAAGATGTTGTCAACGAAATTACGTCCAAGAGACACTTGCGCCGCCTCTGCGTCCTCCCGTACGACTTGGTCATGAAAAATGTGGACCCGGAAAGTGTAAGGGTGGTCACGGAATTTTCTAAAAAGACCGGCGACTACACCAGCTTATCCGCCACCGATATTAAAGTAATCGCCCTCACGTACCAGCTGGAGAAGGAAAACGTCGGCACCGAGCATCTACACGAGAAACCCGTCGCCGCGAAGACCGTGAAACTGAACACGAGCGATGAGAAGGCGCAGCCGGAAATGACGGCCGACGTGACGGGATTTTACATACCCGGCAAAAAGGGAACAAACGATATTGAGGATCTCAAGGAGTCGCTACAAGCGCTCGATTGTGCGGATGATATTGACGATTACGAATCGTGCGAGAGTGAAGACGATGAAGACTCTTGGATAACCCCATCGAACGTGGCGGTGGCGAAAAAACAGATAAACTCCGAACTGATGGAGGAGAAGGACGTGGAGGTGGCGTGCATGACGACGGATTTCGCCATGCAGAACGTGCTCAGGCAGATGAACCTGAACGTGTCCGCCCTGGACGGGAGGATGATCAAGCAGCTGCGCACCTACATCCTCCGCTGCTACACCTGCTTCGGGACGACCAGCCTGATGACGAAAACCTTCTGCCCGAAGTGCGGGAACAACACCCTGAAAAAGGTGGCCGTGTCTTTGGACGAGGAGGGGAAGCAGCAGATACACATAAACGCGAGGAGGCCGTTGACGGGGCGGGGGAAGAGGTTCAGCATGCCGACCTTCAAGGGGGGCAAGCACGCCAGCAATCCCGTGGTGACGGAGGATCAGCCGATGCCGCGCCAGAGGCCCAGCCGTCTGGCCAGGACGAAGAACAATCCGTTGGACGACGATTACATCGCGGGGTTTTCCCCGTTTGTGATGCGCGACGTTAACTCCAGGAGCGCGCAGCTGTGTATTCGGCCCGGGACCGAGGTCAAGCACTGGATGAGGAAGAATCCGAACGAGGCAAGGAGGCACAGGAAGAAGTGAAGTGTTGTCTTTAAGTTTTGTATTAAATTCATTATATCTGAAGTAAAACGATGCGCTGGGGTTTCAATAAACTATTATACAACCAATTTATTTGAAATAATCTTTTAACCTGCATTTTAATTTTATAGGTTATGTTTACATAAATCTTATAGGTTATGTTTATAAAATTTATCATCTGTTCTTACAATGTCGATTCATTTGGAGGAACCTCCACCCATTCCACTGAATGAGAGACAGTACTTGGACCATATACCATCCATAGACATTAACACGACATCCTATGATGAATTTTTCAAACGGTACATCTTATCGAACCAAGCGTGCATAATCGAAAACGTCACCGGTGACTGGAACTGCGCCAGCCAGTGGATCGCCAAAGATAAGTTGAACTTTGAATACTTGTACCTGCACTATGGTGATTGCGATGTTACGGTGTATGATTGCCAGAAGAAACACTACAATTCGCAAGAGACGAAGGAGATGAAGCTCATGCACTACCTCGCGTATCTGGAAGCTTTCTCGGAAACCGGTTACTCGGAAAAGTTTCCGCTGCTGTACCTGAAAGATTGGCACCTGAAGGATCAGCACCCGCACGACGATTTCTACGAGGTGCCCGAGTATTTCAAGTCCGATTGGTTGAACGAGTATCTGGTGAACAGCGGCAAGGATGATTACAGATTCGTTTATGTAGGACCGAAGGGATCGTGGTAATTTATTAATTTATCTGATAATAAGCAGTTATTTTAACCCGCCATTGGTGACGACCGGGGTTTTCAACTGAAGATTTTTCTAAACGTGTTACGAATAAAACAAAGATATTTAATCAATTTAAACTCTGCAATTGCAACAAAAAACAATAAAGTTATTCGACACACCCGGTCTCACAGACCAGTAGGGTCACCATTGGCGTGTTAAGAAGAGGTAAATCATTCCAGGACACCGTTTCACGCAGACGTCTTCAAATCCTACAGCTGGTCGGCGAACGTGTTCGGAAAAAAACGATGGGTGCTGCTTCCGCCGGGCCAGGAAGACCTCCTGAGGGACAATCTGGGAAACCTACCGTACGACATCGACGACAAGAAAGATGGGGTGAAGCACTTTGAAGTAATACAGAACGCGTCGGACGCGGTGTTCGTCCCCACCGGCTGGTACCATCAGGTCTGGAATTTGGAGACGACTGTCTCCGTGAATCACAACTGGTTCAACGGAAGCAACGTCGTGAACGTTTGGTGGGATCTGAAGTCGCATTTAGAGTGCGTGATGAGGGAAATCGACGACTGCAAAGACATGGACGGATTCTTGGAGCAGGCTCAGATTGTGCTGAGGGCCTCGTACGGCTTGGACTTCCGCTCGTTTTACGATGTCGTCGTGTACGTGGCGGAGGAACGGATGAGGGTTTTGGGCGAGGAAAGCGACGAACGCGCGGTCTTTGATTTGAAGCGCGCCGGTGCTGTTTTGGGATTGTTTTTTGAAGACGCTGATGTGGGGAATTTGGGCGGAATTGGTGAGGCTGGTTTATGCGATAGAATACGTGAGTGTATCGCAAAATATGTGTAAATGCTTCAGGAAGATCGAAGAGAGATAGTTTAGGGAACGTACTTTATGATTCAGATTATGGGAGGGTGATTGAGAGACTTATAATTATTATTAGTATTCAAGAGTAACAATAATTAGCAATAAAAATTCTCATAATTTTTCACACCAACTGCACGGAACGATTACTAAAATTCTCCTGAAAAACACCCACTTCCGGTGTACGAAATTTTAGAAAAAGTACAGGCTTATAAGTTCGGCGGTAATTTAACGTTTCAATTATCAAAATCATCCCGTAGAATTACGATTTAGAAGCTTCTAAAAATTCAAACATATTGCGTTTGTATTTTCGCTGCCGCCGCGCCATCCACCGGACGACGGCTGAACTGCTAAGTGTTGATTGCGGTTAGCGCCAAAATGCTCGAACTTTATACTTATAATAAAAATGTAAAAATCCAGCAATGAGCTGTACATCAAATGATAAAATATTTTATTCTGGATCAATTATGTGTAAAATAGTTAAAAACGGCGGTTTTTCAGTAATTTGGAAATGAAAATTTAGCAGAAGCACCTGCCGGCAATCCAGTTTACTGTAAAGCTTACAATTTAAATTTAAAGCATTTCGCAATATTTTCGAAAATAAAACGTTTAAAACTGTATATTTTCAATTCTATCTCTTTTATGGAACTTTTTATGACTTTATAAATTGCTACGGCAATATTTATTACTTCGGGATTTTTGCAGCACGTTTATATTAAAAGAGTAACGGCTTATAAGTTTAGCGGTGTTTTAACGTTTCAATTATCGAAAGCATCCCTTAGCATTACGATTTAAAGCTTTTAAAAATTAAAACATTCCACGTTTGTAGTTCTTCGGATTTTCAAATAAGATGGATGTTCAAAATTTCATATCAATTGCTCTATTAGTTTTTGAGATACAGCACTCGGCCACAGAGACAATTTTTTTTTTCCGGGAATTGTTGAATGGCATCTAGTAGAGATGGGCAGACAGTTCAGGAACCGATTCTTAGCAAAGAGCGCTCAGGAACCGATTCGGACAAAAGGAACCGCGGTTCCTCTGCCATAGAATAACAGGAAGCAACAAGGCATATTGATAAATTGGCATAGATAAACGCCATCTATGATTAGCGGCGTGAACTAACACCAACACGCACACATATAAATTATAGCGTACTACACTAAAATAAGTTAAATATTGGCAATCAAAAACACTTGGTTTTACTTGTTTTACGATTCATATTAATTTAACATTATACATGTACATGTTTCATCGGGTGATGTACATATATTTTTTGTACATATTTTGCTATAAGGCTAATACAAGAAATTATAATAATAATAATATAATCTTTATTTAGCAATATGCTATCTAAATACACATATAAACTAAAAAATATGTACAATATAATATAATTATTGTTTTATTCGTCCACGATTTCGCACTGTTTGACATTCTACGTTTCAAGTAACACGGGAAATTGCACGGCGTGTAGAAATGATTATTTGTTTCACTGGTAGCTCTCTCTAATGGATCCAGTGTAAACTATACCAATTCCAATTACCGTAACCTTCATACGGTTCACCGGGCGAACTTCATGCGGTTCCTTTGAACCGTTTTTGGCGGGAAATTTGAAATTTCTAACAATCTTGTGTATACCCAGAAAAGACCCGTGAACCGCTCCAAGGAACCGGTTCACTCCAGCGAGTGAACCGTTTTGCCCATCTCTAGCATCTAGGGACCCCAAAACGGATATTTCCGTAAAGAAAAATTTCACGATCATAATACGTTCTCGTACTCTAATCAAAAACAACTCGATAAGTAGCTGATATTTGACTATCATCGGCATAAAAAGTGAAATGCAATAATCTTACGTTGTCCAGACATTGCCTTTTCCTCTTTGATTATTTTCTGTAGTCAAAATTTTCTGTAAATAAACCTTTTAATTGCCCCGAAGCGCCACCGTGTCGTTTGTACAAACTAATCAAAACAACTTTATATTTAGCCGATATTTGACTATCATCGGAATAAAAAGTAAAATGCAATAAGCTTGCATTATTGCTACATTCCGTTACCCCCTTTTGATTATGTATTTAGTCAAAGTTTTCCCCAAATAAACCTTGTAATAGCCCCGAAGCGCCACCGTGTCGTTTGTACGAACTAACCAATACAACTCGATAATCATTTAAAAAACACTAAGACAGTGTATGGTTTCAAATTAATTTTATTGTTTCACCACACAGTGGCTTCATCAGGTAGATGAAAACTTGATAAGTAGTCTATCTGCAAAGCCTTTCTGTTAGATTTGATAGTCAGACGCATAAGTAAAGTAAAATAGATCGGCGAGTCTCTGTTTAAAATATTTACCGCTTTTTTAATTCGTCACTGTAGTCATGGGATAGCGCTGGCGAAGCAAAAGCGGGTGCGGGTAGAACGGGTTGCAGAGAAGTTAGTGGGTTTTCAAATTTCACAGTACTTATAATCAAATGTAGGAGTAACAAGAAGTCATTGATTGAAATAATATATTTATTGCAAATTGCACAAATGGTTACTTACAGTATAATAATAATATTATTTAAAATAAAATAAAATTTTAAGATTATTATATTATCGTTACAAAAATTGTTTTTTATATTTTATATATTGTACATATTTTTTAGTTTATATGTGTATTTAGATAGCATATTGCTAAATAAAGATTATTATTATTTATCGATATCCAACCAGCAAGAAGAAAATTTTTTCTAGCCCGTTTGGCGATACTTACGCCATCCCATGTTTCCAGTGTGAAGCTCCAATGCGAACAATTTATTCCGTATGGAGTGCGCAGGGCACACTCGTACTCGTACGAACGGAGAAAGTAAAAAATAGGAAAAGGAATAAAATAAAAATATTTAATAAAAAAAAAAACTGGAAAGATGAATAATACATTCAGGTACTAAAAAAATAACAGTGAAATTTCAACATATATAAATATTCATATATACTTGTAACAATAAAATTGCATCGGTTTTGTACATAAATAAATAAAATACAAGTTAACATGACTATGGCTCCCTCATCGTCAGTTTGTGACATCATTTACAATATACATTATCACATTTACTCCTAATATATAAATGATTACTTTGCAATTGCCTTTACGAGATATGTCTATATGTACACACTTGCACAAAATAGAAGATATTGCTAATAATCGAATGATATGTAAACATTATTTTTTTTTGTTCGCGACTTTTAATGATGGAAATGACAGTTACAAAAAATTGACATCCTAGTTGATGGTGAGTTTCTCCTGCAGTATCTGCTGGTAGCACGCCTTCAGGGTGGTGAACATGATGCCCAGCTCGCCGCTCTCCAAGCTGGGCTCCATGAAATCCTCTATAAAATCCAGCTCCGATCCCAACTGCAATATCCTGGCCCTGACGACGACGTACAGAAACACCGGCAGCAGATCGTCCATGTTCCACCTGTAATTGTGACCCAGCTGTTCCTGTACGGCCTCCGTCATCTTCTTGAACGTCTGTCGTATCACCAGGAGCTTTTCCAGCGGCGAAAACGTGGTCTTCAGCTGCTGCAGAGTCTCCACGGCTTCTATGAAGGTTTGGTCTTTTATGACGATGGGCTCGCCGGACTCGGGTTTCAGGAATTTCCTGCGAATCATTGCACGTTTAGCTAGGGGCTTGTTGTCGGGGTTCGCGGGGACTTACTGGTCGACGTAGAGGAACGCCATCAGCGTGCAATCCGGCTGTTTGTTCCACTCCAGCAGTCTCTTCCAGTATTGAGCATCCTGCGGTTTGTTTCGTAGCGTGTACAGTGTAAAGAGTGATAAATGTACTTTCGGTAATATGATCGGGTATAGGAGTGCCTGGCAGCTTATAAAATCACTGAAAATGGTAAAATTTGTGACCGAAACATGCATTACAATTGGTATTATCATTAAGATTTATCGTGCAAGACCTCTTGATGAGAAAAACAATGCAACAATTTGACAAATATTTTTGGACGTTTACCAAAGTCTGGTAACAAAATAAATATGTCATATACTTGTTTCTCATTGATCACTTGGTGAAACAGTATGTGAATACAGGTTTAAAAATTAAAATTCACTTGGTTTGTTTCACGATTAAACAAACACTGTATACCGTGTGTTCGATAAAAAACGCCCAACGCCATAACTCTGTTATTTATTGACCGATTTGATTGAACTAAAAAATAAAGTCAATTGCTGTTTAAATACTTTAAAATGACGGTTATTATATATTTTTTCAAAATCAACTTCATTGCCAAATGATGGTCAACTTTAAATTTTTAAATGGCTGCATATACTTTTCTAATTTTATAATATTAGACATTGTTTTTCTGAATCCAATTATGCCCGTTATGTTGGTTTTAAGTTAATATTCACGCCAGAAAAAGATAATAATAAATCTTGTTCACATGATTTTTTTGGTAATAAATGTAGTGTGCCTTGAAAAAAACTCGAATCGACAAATGTTTTTTTTTTTTTTTTACTTAGGCACGTGAGCCATTCAGTCACATCAAGTTATTAATTTTATGTATTTATAATTTTTGGGATGAGTAAATGAATAATGTCAGACGTATACACAACAACCATGGACCCGACCGAATACTTCTCGATCCCCGAAAAATCTTTCGGCCGGGCTGGGATTCGCCTGTACCCACTACACCAACGGGCCGCCCCTCGACAAATGTCATTAATTGTATAAGTAATGTCAACCGTTTGTTATTAGTGTGCGTTTCGGACATAATCGTGAACAATAGCGAATTAACAGACATGTTGCAAATTTATTTTCTATGTAATGGAAATCGAAGAGCTGCAGCACGGATTTATCATCTACGGCAGCGCTGTCCAACTGGCGGCCCGCAAAAGCTTTTTTTTACGGCCCGTGAATTATAGTAAACTGTACATCAAATTTTGACTGACCCATTCATTGCATCTAGTGGAGCAACTGGAATACAAACATTTGGATAAAGAAAAATATCCAAAACTGAGAGATTTTGGACTTCAAATCATTTCTATGTTCGGAAGTACATATATATGCGAATGTGCATTCTCTGACATGAAATATATAAAATCAAAATTTAGAAACAGATTGAAAGACTCCACTCTTGAAAATATAATGAGAGTTGCCACAACAAATATTTATATTTACATTATTTACCTATCCTTTTCGGCCCGCGAAATATTTGCTAAAGAAAAAATGGCCCGCTGGCTAAGAGAAGTTGGACAGCGCTGATCTACGGTTTCCAGAGTGGTGAATACTAAATTTAGAACGTTAGAAGGAATTTTGAGATGATATGAAGCCTTTAAAAAGCCGAGAGAGTGGATCGACAATTTCGTGGACTTGCATAGTTAGACGTTCAACTTAGTGTTTACAATAATCACAGAACATTTAAATCGCAAGTGAATTAATATTTGCACTACTTATTTATTCTATTCTACATTGAGTTGTTACTTATTGCGTCCTTATTATTCATGTTTGAGATAACCTTACAATAAATGACAATTGTCACTTTTTTTCCAAGGCACGCTAATAATAATTTTTGAAAAATCATAAGATTTATTTTAATTTTTTTCGACCAAAATATTGAACGAAAAATAACATATTGGGCATAACTGGATTCAGAAAAATAATGTCGAATGTAAAAAAATTAAAACATTATATGCAGCCTTTTAAAAATTTGAAGTTGGCCATGTTTTGACAATGAAGCTATTATTGAAAAAAATCAATATTGATGTGTCATTTGTTAGTATTTAAACCACCATTGACTTTGGTTTTTAGTTCATTCAAATCAATCAATAAATAACAGAGTTATGGCGTTTTTTATCGAACACACGGTATAAGAAACAAAAAATTAAAATAATTTAATTTTTTTCTGATTGAAACAATATCGAGTAATATTGCCCTAGTTACGATATGTCATAACACACTTATATTTCCCTAGGGAAATATGAAGTGCTCATATTTCCCTAGGAAAATAACATCAAAAAAATTTCATTAAGAGCTTCTCGCAAGAATTGTTTTATTTGCTCTTGGGACAACACCTCCAATTTCTTAGGAAGGTATCCTTTATGGATTTTACGGGAACGAAACATTCACAGTCTTTCGTCGCTTGCGTTAACACATAGTTTGACATTTCACCAATTTATGAAACAACGCAAATACCAAAACAAGTCAACCATGAGGCCCTTAGCAACGTTACCAATCCGATAAATTCAAAAATTTACAATCCAATATTTTCCCATTTACAGAACAATATTCTTTCAATCAGAAAAAAACTATTGATTACAACACGGGAAATATACTATTCATATTTCCTTAGTTGTAATAATAGATATATAATTATTCGTTTGATGCAATTACAAACAATAATCTTACCTTTCATCTTCAGAAGAATCGAGGGTTACCTCCTTACCGTAATTAGGCAAGGCCGGAAACAACAGTTTCACGATGTCGTACAGTCTTTTAATAATCGAGTGCAGTTCCGTAACGGCGTGCAAAAGTAACAGGGGATGCGCCCGGGATCCGTACGCCGTCGTGTAGGCAACGGTTATATCGTTCAGCAACGAGCCCAGCGGATGGTAAGAGCACTCGAAAGCCTAAAATTGAAAACCGTAAACGAAAACTTCAACCGGAATCGTGAGCCTCACCTTTAACAAATACTGCTTTACGTCGATGTACGTTACGGGATCCAAACTATCCTTACCGAACTGAGGTATCGTATCCAATTGATTGATGCTATTTTCCAAAGCGTGACTCGTGCTCTTCTTCGCGGTTCCCTGATGAGTATTCGATATGATCACGGCGACGTTCTGCCAGATCTTCTGAGTATCCCGTTTGACGTTGTTCTTAATGTTATTCTCGGATATGCCCAGCAATTGGTAACAGTGCCGGAACAGGCCCTTCCATTTCTGATCGACGGGCGTGCAGTACGTGCCGAAGGTCTTCGGTATCACCTCCACGTCCTGGTGGGTCGGCTTGCTGAGCGTCAGGGTCGCGTTCGATATCTTGATCCCCTCGTTCCACGACCCGGTCAGCGCGCCCTCGATGGTGTGCCCCGACTTCAGCGTCAGCGTGCCCTTTCCGTTGAGTATTCCCGTTCCCTTGAAGTCGCCCTCGTAGTGAGTGCCGTCCTCCAGGATCATCACCCCGTGTCCCTGCAAATAATCGATCTTAGCGGTTTGTCGGGGTCGAGGGGGTTGCGTTTTCGTTACGGTGAGCACGTCCTGGTTGAACACGCCCTCGTAGTATATCCCCTCCGACGTGACTATCAAGCCGTGGCCGTGCTTCTTGTTCTCGGACCAGTTTCCCAGGTACTTCTCGCCCGTGACGATGTCGTCCATCACCCCGTACCCGTTCTTGTTTCCCGACACCCAGTCTCCGATGTAGATGGAGGCGGCGGTGGCCATGAAGTGGCCCTGCTTGAGGAAGCCGTGGCCGTGCGGCACGCCGTCTTTGAAGTAGCCCTTGTACACGTCTCCGTTGACGTACTTGAATATTCCGAATCCGTTCTGGAGGTTTTCTTTCCACTGACCTTCGTAGACGCCTGCAATTTGTGAATTTATTTTAGGGTGCGTTTGTTTATTGCTTTATGTGGAAAAAAACTGGAAACGGCGCATGAAAAACATTTTTTTTCACCCCTAAGCGATCGAGTGATGGAAAATTTTATTTCTTCATATGATTCCTATTAGTGAATACCATATCTGTGATTTTTTTCATCTTCCAATGTTCGATGTGTCATCTTAAAAAAATTGATATTTTTTATATTGATAAATACAGGGCGAGTTTTTTTCGATGTTCTCTATGGAGATCTCGGAAACTATAAGAGATAGAGAAACGGTTAAATGGGCAAAGAAGTGCAGTTTTATGAGCCCGATGAAATAACGCCATCAAAGTTTTCAAAAAAGTGAAGGGTAACTAGATATTTTGAAAAATGTAAAAAGTGTCAATTTTTTCAAATCTCAGAAACTATAAGAGATAGAGAAACGTTTAAACGGGCAAAGAAGTGCAGTTTTATGAGCCCAATGAAATAACACCATCAAAGTTTTCAAAAAAGTGAAGGGTAACTAGATATTTTGAAAAATGTAAAAAGTGTCAATTTTTTCAAATCTCAGAAACTATAAGAGATAGAGAAACGTTTAAATGGGCTAAGAAGTGCAGTTTTATGAGCCCAATGAAATAACGCCATCAAAGTTTTCAAAAAAGTGAAGGGTAACTAGATATTTTGAAAAATGTAAAAAGTGTCAATTTTTTCAAATAAACATATCTCAGTTATTATGACAGATAGAAAAAAACTGTAAAGGACAAAGTTGTAGATAATTTTACGCAGCTTAATAAAATAAATTCAGAAAATTTTTAACGCCATTATTTTCCGAGATATGACGCAAACTTGCATTTTTTTTTAATGGAAACCATAGTTGGCCATGACCTCATTCGAAAGACTATTTTTTTCTCTTTAATCTGGTATCACATACGACATAGTTATTTCTTAAAATAAATGAGTTACAGACATTTTTAAGTTTTATTATAAATAAAAAAATGGTGATGTGGCCATCATGTTACTTTCTCCGACTTGATGGTATCATTTATATTTACGCTTTCGTGGTTTATTTTCTATTTAAATCATATTTTGAATGTACATCGAGCGTTGCATAAACTCGGATGAAACTGACGTTTAAAACGTCAAAATTATGAAACATGGAAAAATTATACTTCAAATTCAAAAACTCGGTTTACTCAAAAACTAACGGGATTTCGAAAAAAACTTATTCTTTAGAAGTTGTTCACTTTGGTATTCTCTACAATTATTATTCACACAAATTTGCTGTAACTATTATCGTTTCATAATTATAAAGCAAATATTGAAAAAAAATTAATAAATTTTTTTCTCGAATAGCAATGATTTTATGAAAAATATTTTCAAGCAAAAGATGTTCATTTCTTTGTTGTCTTCAATATTTGTTTAAATGTTTTTATGATATTTTTCATATTTAAGAAAATATTGGCAAAAAACAAAAAACAGTTAAGGTAAACACCCACTTCCGGTGTACGAAATTTTACCAAAAGGTTTTCAGTTCTTCAGATTATCAAATAAGACGGATGTTCAAAGTTTCATATCAATTGCTTTATTAGTTTTTGAGATACAGCGCACACAGACACACACACACACACACACACAGACACACACAGACACACACACACACAAAGACACAATTTTTTTTTTTCCAAAAATTGTTGAAATGGCATCTAGGGACACCAAAACGGATATTTCCGTAAAAAAAATTTTTGAAAAAAAAATCACGATCACAATACTTTCTCGTACTTCGTAGCGGAGAAAGTAAAAATAGTTAGCCATGAAAAAGGTGAAAGTAAACAATTGCAGTTGTTTATAACAACAATAAAATATTGTAATTATTATTTTTATAGAGATAAACAAAGTTGACAAAAAACAACGTAAAGTATAATAATTCTTCAATTATCAAAATAATGAAAGAATTGTTTGATCGAAACTGCAGTCAGTGTGATATTAACTAAGTAAAAGTGCGTTTTATTTACTTTTGTAGTCTGTAAATTATTATTATTATTTAAATAATAATAGGAGACACATATTAATATTACAAAAGATGCTCAAAAAGAAATTGAATTTGTCTCCTATTATTATTATTTAAATGAAACACACTATATTCACATTATTTTTCGTTAATAAACTTAAAACCTTTTACCTTTATTCGGTTCCTCCATCCGTCCGAACCCGTGCATCTGATTATTATTAAACTGCCCCGTGTACACCCTGGCGTCGGCCCACTCGAGCTTACCGGACCCGTGCATCTTCCCGTTCAGCCACCGCCCGCAGTACTTCGAGTCCTTGTACGGCCCGTTCTTCGTGAATGCGTAGCTCGCGCTCCTCAGCACCGGGGGCTGGTGCGCGTTGTCCTTCCCGAGCGCCAGCTTTATGGCGTTCTGCAACACGTGGAACCAGTCGATCTTGTGCTCCGCCTCCGCCGTGTACAGCTCAATCGACTCCTCCGGCATCTTGAGCAAAATCTGGTACTGGTTGTTGGCGCCGTCCTGCTGGGGCTCTGCCCACACCGTCGTCAGCTCGTGCACGTTGGGCGACGAGCCGTTCATGTGGACGAAGACGTCGGTCAGCAGGATGAACCAGTGGGTGGAGAACCGGCTGCCGTTTTGCAGGAATATCGGGTACTTGTGGCTCTCGCGTATCAGCCTCCGGCTCGGCGACTTCAGCTGCTCGATGACCTTCCCCGAGTTCAGCCAGAAGTCCTTGGTCGTCTCCGCGTCGTTCCGTTTCGCCTGCTGCTCCTCGATCAGCAGCGTCCACTTGGAGAGGGCGTCGTGCCGCATCTTCGGCGTGTGCTTGAGGAACAGGTGGATGAGGCTCTCGTAAAAACCGAGGCGCGCCTGCGGCTTCATCAGGATTTGATACACGACCAGTTCCTCGGCCTTCTTATCTTTTTTCACCGCCGTATCTGATAGCTTGTACAAACAAACGGGAATGTCTAGTAGTTTCGAGATGAAGTTACACCCCCCCAGACTAATAATATTGTGGAGGATGTTTAAATAGCTTCTGTAAATAAATATATGCTCCTCCACGTATTTAAACATAATAATATCACATTCTGAGATCAGTTTATTGCTAAAGTCGATGAACGACTTTATGTTCGCTGCCGAGAAATTCAGCAGGTCGACGTAAGTCCGGCACAGTGATTCGTACAAGGGGGCGTCCGGCGTTTGGATGTTCTTCTTCTGCAGCGGTTTTATTAAATTCACGTGGACCACCAGCATTTCCTCCAGAGATTTCTGCTCCCTTACCAAATTCTCGACGATGAAATTATTGCTGGGAGGCGCGTTCAACAGCATGTATTGCTTACTGCTCAACAAATAATTCACGATCTTATCCTCCTTAATAACGCTCAATTCGATTTCGTTCGCATTTAAATTCGCTTTCAGATCGCTCGAGTATAAATTCAAGATTGCCCTCTTCGAACACTTCCCGATGCATTTAACGTCGTCGTTGCTCGTCAGCAAGGTCGTGTGGAAGTTCCCGCACGCGAAATCCTTGATCCTCTCGTTTCCCTCCGCCTGGAAGACCCGCGGCGAGCTCTGATCGAAGTTGCAATCGACGGTCACCTGGTTATAGTCGTTCCTGCCCCACAGGAAGGCTCGGCCGTCCAGGGTTAGTATTCCCACGTGGTAACCCTGCACGGAAACTTTCTGCGCCCCTATGTTCGACAGCTTCGTTATTATCATCGGCCGTTCCCTCTTCATGATGTCGCCGACACCTAGAAGCAAACGTTTTTCTGCTTTAATCGTACTGGATGTCCCAAAAACGGCGGATAACGAGGAGTATAAAGAAACGAGTTAAATTTAAAAAAATTTACCGTTAAACAATGCCGTTTTTCCTTTAATGAAATGCATGAAAAGTGAAACATTGTTGTCAGAAAATTTGAATTTTTGTTGTAGGTAAATTATAAAAAATGCTATTTTAAACAATTCAATAGATTTTCGTTATTCATTCACGGGTGTATAAAAAATTTCTGAAACAAATACCACTCGTGGAAACGGCTTGAAAATTTCTAAATCCACTCAGAAATAATGCATTTTTAACACATTACAAAATAATTGGCTTATCTCAACTGTAAACAAAATGACAGCACTCGAAACTTAAATTGGAGAAAATAAAATTTGCATCCGATGAAAAAAAAATTTCTGAAACAAATACCACTCGTGGAAACGGCTTGAAAATTTCTAAATCCACTCAGAAATAATGCATTTTTAACACATTACAAAATGACTGGCTTATCTCAACTGTAAACAAAATGACAGCACTCGAAACTTAAATTGGAGAAAATAAAATTTGCACCCAATGAAAAAAAAATTTCTGAAACAAATACCACTCGTGGAAACGGCTTGAAAATTTCCAAATCCACTCAGAAATAATGCATTTTTAACACATTACAAAATAATTGGCTTATCTCAACTGTAAACAAAATGACAGCACTCGAAACTTAAATTGGAGAAAATAAAATTTGCATCCGATGAAAAAAAAATTTCTGAAACAAATACCACTCGTGGAAACGGCTTGAAAATTTCCAAATCCACTCAGAAATAATGCATTTTTAACACATTACAAAATAATTGGCTTATCTCAACTGTAAACAAAATGACAGCACTCGAAACTTAAATTGGAGAAAATAAAATTTGCACCCGATGAAAAAAAAATTTCTGAAACAAATACCACTCGTGGAAACGGCTTGAAAATTTCCAAATCCACTCAGAAATAATGCATTTTTAACACATTACAAAATAATTGGCTTATCTCAACTGTAAACAAAATGACAGCACTCGAAACTTAAATTGGAGAAAATAAAATTTGCATCCGATGAAAAAAAAATTTCTGAAACAAATACCAGTCGTGGAAACGGCTTGAAAATTTCTAAATCCACTCGGAAATAATGTACTTTTAACACACTACAAAATAACTGGCTTATCTCAACCGTAAACAAAATGACAGCACTCGAAACTTAAATTGGAGAAAATAAAATTTGCATCCGATGAAAAAAAAAATTCTGAAACAAATACCACTCGTGGAAACGGCTTGAAAATTTCCAAATCCACTCAGAAATAATGTATTTTTAACACACTACAAAATAACTGGCTTATCTCAACTGTAAACAAAATGACAGCACTCGAAACTTAAATTGGAGAAAATAAAATTTGCATCCGATGAAAAAAAAATTTCTGAAACAAATACCACTCGTGGAAACGGCTTGAAAATTTCTAAATCCACTCAGAAATAATGTATTTTTAACACACCATAAAATAACTGGCTTATCTCAACTGTAAACAAAATGACAGCACTCGAAACTTAAATTGGAGAAAATAAAATTTGCATCCGATGAAAAAAAAAATTCTGAAACAAATACCACTCGTAGAAACGGCTTGAAAATTTCTAAATCCACTCAGAAATAATGTACTTTTAACACACTACAAAATAACTGGCTTATCTCAACTGTAAACAAAATGACAGCACTCGAAACTTAAATTGGAGAAAATGAAATTTGCATCCGATGAAAAAAAAAATTCTGAAACAAATACCACTCGTGGAAACGGCTTGAAAATTTCCAAATCCACTCAGAAATAATGTACTTTTAACACACTACAAAATAACTGGCTTATCTCAACTGTAAACAAAATGACAGCACTCGAAACTTAAATTGGAGAAAATGAAATTTGCATCCGATGAATAAAAAAATTCTGAAACAAATACCACTCGTGGAAACGGCTTGAAAATTTCCAAATCCACTCAGAAATAATGTACTTTTAACACACTACAAAATAATTGGCTTATCTCAACTGTAAACAAAATGACAGCACTCGAAACTTAAATTGGGGAAAATAAAATTTGCATCCGATGAATAAAAAAATTCTGAAACAAATACCACTCGTGGAAACGGCTTGAAAATTTCCAAATACACTCAGAAATAATGTACTTTTAACACACTACAAAATAATTGGCTTATCTCAACTGTAAACAAAACGACAGCACTCGAAACTTAAATTGGGGAAAATAAAATTTGCATCCGATGAAAAAAAAATTTCTGAAACAAATACCACTTGTGGAAACGGCTTGAAAATTTCCAAATCCACTTAGAAATAATGTACTTTTAACTCACTACAAAATAATTGGCTTATCTCAACTGTAAACAAAATGACAGCACTCGAAACTTAAATTGGGGAAAATAAAATTTGCATCCGATGAAAAAAAAATTTCTGAAACAAATACCACTCGTGGAAACGGCTTGAAAATTTCCAAATCCACTTAGAAATAATGTACTTTTAACACACTACAAAATAATTGGCTTATCTCAACTGTAAACAAAATGACAGCACTCGAAACTTAAATTGGAGAAAATAAAATTTGCATCCGATGTATAAAAAATTTCTGAAACAAATACCACTCGTGGAAACGGCTTGAAAATTTCCAAATCCACTCAAAAATAATGCATTTTTAACACACTATAAAATAATTAGCTTATCTCAACTGTAAACAAAATGACAGCACTCGAAACTTAAATTGGAGAAAATAAAATTTGCATCCGATGAAAAAAAAATTTCTGAAACAAATACCACTCGTGGAAACGGCTTGAAAATTTCCAAATCCACTTAGAAATAATGTACTTTTAACACACTACAAAATAATTGGTTTATCTCAACTGTAAACAAAACGACAGCACTCGAAACTTAAATTGGGGAAAATAAAATTTGCATCCGATGAAAAAAAAATTTCTGAAACAAATACCACTCGTGGAAACGGCTTGAAAATTTCCAAATCCACTTAGAAATAATGTACTTTTAACTCACTACAAAATAATTGGCTTATCTCAACTGTAAACAAAATGACAGCACTCGAAACTTAAATTGGGGAAAATAAAATTTGCATCCGATGAAAAAAAAATTTCTGAAACAAATACCACTCGTGGAAACGGCTTGAAAATTTCCAAATCCACTTAGAAATAATGTACTTTTAACACACTACAAAATAATTGGCTTATCTCAACTGTAAACAAAATGACAGCACTCGAAACTTAAATTGGAGAAAATAAAATTTGCATCCGATGAAAAAAAAATTTCTGAAACAAATACCACTCGTGGAAACGGCTTGAAAATTTCCAAATCCACTCAAAAATAATGCATTTTTAACACACTATAAAATAATTAGCTTATCTCAACTGTAAACAAAATGACAGCACTCGAAACTTAAATTGGAGAAAATAAAATTTGCATCCGATGAAAAAAAAATTTCTGAAACAAATACCACTCGTGGAAACGGCTTGAAAATTTCCAAATCCACTCAGAAATAATGTACTTTTAACACACTACAAAATAACTGGCTTATCTCAACTGTAAACAAAATGACAGCACTCGAAACTTAAATTGGAGAAAATGAAATTTGCATCCGATGAATAAAAAAATTCTGAAACAAATACCACTCGTGGAAACGGCTTGAAAATTTCCAAATACACTCAGAAATAATGTACTTTTAACACACTACAAAATAACTGGCTTATCTCAACTGTAAACAAAATGACAGCACTCGAAACTTAAATTGGAGAAAATGAAATTTGCATCCGATGAATAAAAAAATTCTGAAACAAATACCACTCGTGGAAACGGCTTGAAAATTTCCAAATCCACTCAGAAATAATGTACTTTTAACACACTACAAAATAACTGGCTTATCTCAACTGTAAACAAAATGACAGCACTCGAAACTTAAATTGGAGAAAATGAAATTTGCATCCGATGAATAAAAAAATTCTGAAACAAATACCACTCGTGGAAACGGCTTGAAAATTTCCAAATACACTCAGAAATAATGTACTTTTAACACACTACAAAATAATTGGCTTATCTCAACTGTAAACAAAATGACAGCACTCGAAACTTAAATTGGGGAAAATAAAATTTGCATCCGATGAAAAAAAAATTTCTGAAACAAATACCACTCGTGGAAACGGCTTGAAAATTTCCAAATCCACTTAGAAATAATGTACTTTTAACACACTACAAAATAATTGGCTTATCTCAACTGTAAACAAAACGACAGCACTCGAAACTTAAATTGGGGAAAATAAAATTTGCATCCGATGAAAAAAAAATTCTGAAACAAATACCACTCGTAGAAACGGCTTGAAAATTTCTAAATCCACTCAGAAATAATGTACTTTTAACACACTACAAAATAACTGGCTTATCTCAACTGTAAACAAAATGACAGCACTCGAAACTTAAATTGGAGAAAATGAAATTTGCATCCGATGAAAAAAAAATTTCTGAAACAAATACCACTCGTGGAAACGGCTTGAAAATTTCCAAATCCACTTAGAAATAATGTACTTTTAACACACTACAAAATAATTGGCTTATCTCAACTGTAAACAAAACGACAGCACTCGAAACTTAAATTGGGGAAAATAAAATTTGCATCCGATGAAAAAAAAATTTCTGAAACAAATACCACTCGTGGAAACGGCTTGAAAATTTCCAAATCCACTTAGAAATAATGTACTTTTAACACACTACAAAATAATTGGTTTATCTCAACTGTAAACAAAATGACAGCACTCGAAACTTAAATTGGAGAAAATAAAATTTGCATCCGATGTATAAAAAATTTCTGAAACAAATACCACTCGTGGAAACGGCTTGAAAATTTCCAAATCCACTTAGAAATAATGTACTTTTAACACACTACAAAATAATTGGTTTATCTCAACTGTAAACAAAATGACAGCACTCGAAACTTAAATTGGAGAAAATAAAATTTGCATCCGATGTATAAAAAATTTCTGAAACAAATACCACTAGTGGAAACGGCTTGAAAATTTCCAAATCCACTCAAAAATAATGCATTTTTAACACACTATAAAATAATTAGCTTATCTCAACTGTAAACAAAATGACAGCACTCGAAACTTAAATTGGAGAAAATAAAATTTGCATCCGATGAAAAAAAAATTTCTGAAACAAATACCACTCGTGGAAACGGCTTGAAAATTTCCAAATCCACTTAGAAATAATGTACTTTTAACACACTACAAAATAATTGGTTTATCTCAACTGTAAACAAAATGACAGCACTCGAAACTTAAATTGGGGAAAATAAAATTTGCATCCGATGAAAAAAAAATTTCTGAAACAAATACCACTCGTGGAAACGGCTTGAAAATTTCCAAATCCACTTAGAAATAATGTACTTTTAACACACTACAAAATAATTGGTTTATCTCAACTGTAAACAAAATGACAGCACTCGAAACTTAAATTGGAGAAAATAAAATTTGCATCCGATGTATAAAAAATTTCTGAAACAAATACCACTCGTGGAAACGGCTTGAAAATTTCCAAATCCACTCAAAAATAATGCATTTTTAACACACTATAAAATAATTAGCTTATCTCAACTGTAAACAAAATGACAGCACTCGAAACTTAAATTGGAGAAAATAAAATTTGCATCCGATGAATAAAAAATTTCTGAAACAAATACCACTCGTGAAAACGGCTTGAAAATTTCCAAATCCACTCAGAAATAATGTACTTTTAACACACTACAAAATAATTGGCTTATCTCAACCGTAAACAAAATGGCAACACTATTGAATTGTTTACAAAAAAATAATGTTTCGGCGCGAACGAAAACATCCCTTTACGCACTCACCTAACTGTCCGTGCACGATGTTCCCCCAGGTCCAAACCTCGCAGTTCAGCAGATTCGAGCCGTTCTTCAGAACGACGTTGCACCTCTCCTGTATCCCCTGCTCGCTGCAGTCCTTCTCCGAGGTGCCCTGGCTGAGCGACCACATGATCTCGTCCTTGGAGGTCACGCGGGGCAGCTGCAGCTCCTCCAGGCACTCCAGAGTGTCGTTGTTTTCGGAGCTGCCGCTCACGTGCCTGGAGAGGGTCACCACCTTATCGCCCACCGTCTTGACGCCCTCGAACACCAGACTGGCCATGTTCGTGACGTTCTCCTTGATGATTCGGGTCGGCTTCTCGGTGCACTCCACCAGGTACTCCTCCCCGGCCGACGACATCCACGAGAATTGTCGGGTTAAGAATTCCTTGGCGGCCTCCGTGTTTCTGAATATTATGTTTTTCTCCACTTTCCCCGACTGCGGGTTGTCCTGATCGTTCTCCAAGCAACGTTTGGTTTCATTCGAACTGACACTATCGTTCTTACTACTAGTCGAGGTGGTTTCTATGTCGTAACTAACTGGTAATGGAACACCTAGCGGGCAAGTATCCGATAGTGAGTTTTGGGATACCGGGGAGGTCAGTTGGGACGTTGAGAGACAGTGCGGGCAACTCGAGACGAAAACGTCCTCTTCGCAATCGTCGCTGTCGGTGTCATCGCTGATCACCTGTTTGCTCACGATGGCTATCGCAAAGTCGTTGCCCACGTTGCAGTTGTACACGAAGCGGTTATCGAAGAAGGTGACCTTTTTCGGGTTCGCGCTGTTGATTCCTATTTGATGCATATTCCCCGAGGCCCACAACTGTCCGTTTTCCGTGACGAACAAACACCCGTAACATCCTATCGATATTTTATCCACCTTCATTTTAAACCGAGCGCCCGTGTGCCCATGAAAGCAAGTTTTCGACTCCTCCACCAGCATGATTTCGCTGATGTACTCCAGGGATTCCGTGTACGTGACCACTTTTCCATTCAGATCGACGAAGTAGAGAGTGTCGTTGCTGCACTCCAAGTCCTTAACCTTAAGACTCTCCTCGCACACCAGGCTCAGCTGCTGTTCACCGTCGATGATTTCTATGTAGCCGTGGTGGAGCCTGTTGTTTGTTGTTAATAAATACAGGTGGTTTTCTATGTTTCTCAGCTTCTTGATGCTCTCACTTAGATTTGTTGTTATCCTTATTTTAGTTGCGCCGTCCCAGATATGTAAATTGTCCATATTAAATGATCGCGGGTTTAACGGGTGTTATGTGAGGAACGGCGTGAAACACGGGAGATTTTTCATTTTACTGGGAAATAGATTGGCGAGGCGATTGACATATGAATCTGACTCACGCCAATTGGAGGCGGGCGCAATCAGCTGATCGCGAATTAATGTCCCTGGATTTCTGCAAATCGAATCCGTTTACTACTTACAATTGATTGTTGTTATTGTCGTGAGAATTATACAGCAAAATTAAACAAAGATAATGATAATAACTTTATTTCAGACTTTGACTATATGTATAAATAAATGTTTATATAGTCAAAGATTACAATCTATTCAGCCCTTAAATAATTGCAATGGCAATATTTATTTAAGGTTTCAATTATCATGATCATCTCCACGAGTTGCGAGTTACGAGCTTTTAAAAATTAACGTTCGTAATTCCCGCCGCTTCCGCGCCATCTACCTGAGGATCGCTGAACTGCCAAGTGATTGCGGATGAAACTCTCGAACTTTATACCTATAATCAAAATATAAAATTCCAGCAATGGGTATATATCAAATCATAGAGTATTTCATTCTGAATAGCTGAGGAAATTTGACGATTTTCGAGTAATTAGCAAATTAATATACTGTCGGTAACTCAGTTTACTGTAAAGCTCTAAATTTAAATATAGAGCATTTCGCTACTAAATACTGGATAATTAATCGATGATAAATTTTAAGAACCGCTTTTATTTAAAAAAACTTTGCAAAATGCTCTACATTTAAATTTTAAGCTGTAGAGTAAACTAGAAATTCCTAAGCTATTTTACCATATACCTATTGTGTATATACCGCGTGCTATGTATAGAACGCTTATGTAGTAAGGGCTTTGACTATATAGTATATAGTCAAAGAGTAAGGGCAATATGACAAGGACGAAATAATGGATAAACTTAAATAGATAGTACATAGCATTTAAGGCATTTTTAGTTTCGCCCCAGGGCCACCGATATGTTGTGGCGTAAACGATAAAGGGGTTCCTGCATTAACTTTCCATTTTTTCGATACTTCATTAAAATAATATGTAGGAATAAAAAGAAGTCATTGATTAAAAAAAAATCACTTCACAAGACGTCGATCTTTGGAAATAATTTTGGTTTTTGAACGTGCAGCAATTTTCAGACGTGTTATGAATTTTTGAAAATATATTTTTTTCAATGACGAACACTCGAGCGCAAACAATTAAAAATTAATATGAAACGCAGGGATAAAATACTACAAAAATTCAGTTGACTTCACAAAACGTCAATCTTTCAAAACAATTTTGGTTTTTGAATGTGCAGCAATTTTCAGACGTGTTATGAATTTTTGAAAATATATTTTTTTCAATGACGAACACTCGAGCGCAAAAAATTAAAAATTAATATGAAACCCAGGGATAAAATACTACAAAAATTCAGTTGACTTCACAAAACGTCAATCTTTCAAAATAATTTTGGTTTTTGAATGTGCAGCAATTTTCAGTTGAGTTATGATTTTTTGAAAATTTCTTTTTTTTTTTCACGAGCGTCAACAATTTACAATTAATACGAAACGCAGAGATAAAATCCTACAAACATTCAGTACACTTCGCAAGACGTCGATCTTTCAAAATAATTTTGGTTTTTGAATGTGCAGCTATTTTCAGTTGAAAAATGTATTTTTTTTACAATGACGAACTCTCGAGCGCAAAAAATTAAAAATTAATATGAAACGCAGGGATAAAATCCTGCAAAAATTCAGTTCAATTCACACTTTATTATATTTTATCGTTTGATGGATATTTACACTTTTTGAATATTCACTTGGCAGTTCAGGAATCGTCCGATAGATGGAGCGGTAGCAACCGTAATAACAATATTATTTAATTCATTTTACAAAATTATAAATTAAAACTAATATTAAAACAATATAGAAAAACAGACATTAAACATAAAAATAAATATATATCTATAAATAATTACGAATGAAAAATGTATATGACTTAGTAGTTCATCACTAGTTTGATAGATGGCGCACCAGGCGCTTACAATTTTGGGGGCCTTTAATCACGTATTGGGAATTGGGACTTCGTAAACTAGGGACACGCTTAAATAATGTAAACACGCTGTAACTAATTCTCAGGTTGTTTGTACTGTTTACAAGTTAATAATGAGTCAGCTAAACGTGCAACAGAACAAATATAGACGGAGCGTTATCATCGGTAAATAAATTTCGTTCCAAAATTCTCGAAATTCCTCCAAACCTTTGACTAACCAAATGTTTATATAGTCAAAGTTACATACGAACACGTCCATATTTCCATTAATAATAAACCAAAATCCACAATTAGAAACCGCAATTGAAGGTGCGCGACAAGTTAACCTTCGCAAGGGCGCCGACATGTCAAACGTCAAAATGTGAAACTTGGACGGGCCCTCATAAACATAACGCATTAAATAAAGGTAAATGAAACGCAATACTCTGACGCCGCAAAACACCGAGTTTACGGGATTTTCAGGCTATCATATCATAAGACTGGACCCGGGATGGCGGCCGTGATTACGAGGTTAGCTTCGAGGAGGGTGTTCTCGTTTCGGCCCAAGTGTTACGTTAGCCAAAGGTACGACACGATTCGGTTCTCCGTTTCCGCCTTTAAGGACTATCGCCGCAACAGTTTGTGCAGTTGCAATGAGCCTGCGGGGAAAGTGCAGCAGTATTACTACTTTTCGACTGATCACGAGAGGAGGGAGCCGCAAAAGTCCATTTTTCAGAGGTTTAAGGAGATGTACAAGAGTTACTGGTACGTGTTGGTTCCCGTCCACCTGGCCACGTCGGCCTGTTGGTTCGGAGGGTTTTATTACTTAGCTAAAAGGTAAGTGCGATTAATGTTTGTTTTGTACCAATGAAATCAATGGGACTTGTCCTGTTGGGAAATAAATAAATATCGTCGGTGAAGCGGCGGTACCGCCAATCTCACATTTACCAAATTTGATAGTAGAGGCAGAAAAACTATTTTATAGCTTTCTGGAAATTTTTTTGCGTGTTTAAGCAAAGTACGTAATTTTTCACAGCGGCATAGATATAGTGGCCTTCCTTGAAAGCTGGAACCTTAGCGAGAGGATAACGAACCCCCTGAAGGACTCTAGCATGGGCTACATAGCGATCTCGTACGCCCTCTACAAGATCGCGACGCCCTTCCGTTACACGGTGACCCTCGGCGGCACCACGGTCTCCATCAACTACCTGAAGAAGTGGGGCTACATCAAGCCGGTGGGCGAGCTCAAGGAGATGTACAAGGTGAAGAAGGAGAACCTGATGTACAGCATGAAGGACAAATCGGACGAGCTCAAGCTGAAGCGCGAGAAGCTCAAGCTGAAGGGCGAGCAGCTCAAGGACCAGACGGACCAGCTGCTCACCAAGATCAAAGACAAGGGCGGCGTGATTCCCAACCTGGGAAAGGAGGTGAAAAAGTAATTTACAATTATTTTTAATTTTTTGCGAAATTTTAGTCTTTTATATAATATGTTCATTTATTTCTACACGTATACATATTTATCGAATTTTAACGTTTGTTTTCGGTTTGAATAAAATTTGAAACCACCGCCATCTTTATTTTACTCCTTGAAAGCGGGACATCTTGTATTGGAAACTTAATTTCGTGCCGTAAGAAAAAAAAGTAGAAACATTTGGGATGTTTTGAAGGGATACGAAAAAGGATTGCTGACAGTGCCGTGTCAAAATTTTCGCCGTTATCGAAATCATTAGTGATGGGGTTGAAATACTGGTATATCGTGTTCGCGGTGCACACCCTCATAACGAGCTCCACGTTCGCCGTGGTTTATTCCTTGTCGGCCTGGTAAGTGCTGCGTCGACCGACCTCAACCTTCATTACTCGATTGGTGTTTTTTCAGGGGGATCGATATGGTTAGCGTGTTGTCGAAATTTCCCCTGAGCGGCGAGTACGTCAAGACGATGAATAGCGCCCAGGCGGGACACATCGCTCTGGCGTTGCTTTTCATTAAACTGCTGACGCCGGTGCGGTTCGCCTTGACTTTAACGTCGTCCTCTTTTCTGGTGAAATACTTGGAAAACTGCGGGATTATCTCATGAAAGTGTTAAATTGTTTAAGGGAGTATGTAGCAATATAAAAAATACTGTTTCTACCGTCGTTCTTCCTTATTTTAATGGGGAAATTGTTTCACAAAATTTCTGCAATTTCTTCTTAACCTTAATTTAAGGGGTGATCACTTAGTGACGCTACAGATCTTCTGTGAGTTCCCTTATGTTTTAAGGGCTACCAACTATTGTATGTTCATTAAAAAAAAACCTCAAGTGTGCCATGATTTTTTATTTTTTTAAATTTAAGTTGGCACACATGTTAGGTATTGACATAGAAAACGTCAGATCTTCCTAAAAGTCACAATTATTCCGTGCTCGCAATGGTTTACGCAACCAGCAAAAACGTTTCTGGTTGAAAGTTATTTCCGAAAATGGGACCAAAGTGGACGTAAATTGGGTGTATTCATTCGACGCACCTTTGGCAGAGTTTCACGAAGAATTTCCTAACGTTCACACTTTCACGAAACGGGTAGTATTCTCCGTAAACCAGTCAAAATTATTAGATTTTCAAAAACTGTACTTTATTTGAATAAGCAATGATTTGTGAATTTAATTTAATTTTTGTAAAATTTAATCAATACGTTTTATATTTTTCATTTATTTTTTTTGCTTGAGTGCTCCACAATTTAAAAAAAAAATTCAAAAATTCACAACTCGCAAAATAATTATTAGATTTTTAAAAACTGTACTTTATTTGAATAAGCAATGATTTGTGAATTTAATTTAATTTTTGTAAAATTTAATCAATACGTTTTATATTTTTCTTTCATTTTTTTTGCTGGAGTGTCCCACAATTTGAAAAAAAAAATTCAAAAATTCACTACTCGCAAAATAATTATTAGATTTTCAAAAACTGTACTTTATTTGAATAAGCAATGATTTGTGAAGTTAATTTAATTTTTGTAGAATTTAGTCAACACGTTTTATATTTTTATTTTATTTTTTGCTCGGTATTCCACAATTTGAAAAAAAAAATTCAAAAATTCACAACTCGGAAAATAATTATTAGATTTTCAAAAACTGTACTTTATTTGAATAAGCAATGATTTGTGAATTTAATTTAATTTTTGTAAAATTTAATCAATACGTTTTATATTTTTCTTTCATTTTTTTTGCTGGAGTGTCCCACAATTTGAAAAAAAAAATTCAAAAATTCACTACTCGCAAAATAATTATTAGATTTTCAAAAACTGTACATAATTTGAATAAGCAATGATTTGTAAATTTAATTTAATTTTAGTCAACATGTTTTATATTTTTCTTTTATTTTTTTTGCTCGTGTCCCACAATTTGAAAAAAAAAATTCAAAAATTCACAACTTGCAAAATAATTATTAGATTTTCAAAAACTATACTTTATTTGAATAAGCAATGATTTGTGAATTTAATTTAATTTTTGTAGAATTTAATTAATACGTTTTATATTTTTCTTTCATTTTTTTTGCTCGAGTGTCCCACAAATTGAAAAAAAAAATTTCAAAAATTCACAACTCACAAAATAATTATTAGATTTTCAAAAACTGTACTTTATTTGAATAAGCAATGATTTGTGAATTTAATTTAATTTTTGTAGAATTTAATCAATACGTTTTATATTTTTCATTTATTTTTTTGCTCGAGTGCTCCATAATTTGAAAAAAAAATTCAAAAATTCACAACTTGTAAAATAATTAATGAATTTTCAAAAACTGTACTTTATTTGAATAAGCAATGATTTATGAATTTAATTTATATTTTGTAGAATTTAATCAATACGTTTTATATTTTTCTTTCATTTTTTTTGCTCGAGTGTCCCACAATTTGAAAAAAAAATTCAAAAATTCACAACTTGTAAAATAATTAATGGATTTTCAAAAACTGTACTTTATTTGAATAAGCAATGATTTGTGAATTTAATTTAATTTTTGTAGAATTTAATCAACACGTTTTATATTTTCCTTTCATTTTTTTTGCTCGAGTGTCCACAATTTGAAAAAAAAATTCAAAAATTCACAACTCGTAAAATAATTAATGAATTTTCAAAAACTGTACTTTATTTGAATAAGCAATGATTTGTGAATTTGATTTAATTTTTGTAGAATTTAGTCAACACGTTTTATATTTTTATTTTATTTTTTGCTCGAGTGTTCCACAATTTGAAAAAAAAATTTCAAAAATTCACAACTCGTAAAATAATTATTAGATTTTTAAAAGATGTACTTTATTTGAATAAGCAATGATTTGTGAATTTAATTTAATTTTTGTAGAATTTAATCAACTCGTTTTATATTTTTCTTTCATTTTTTTTGCTCGAGTGTCCCACAATTTGAAAAAAAAAAATTCAAAAATTCACAACTCGCAAAATAATTAATGAATTTTCAAAAACTGTACTTTATTTGAATAAGCAATGATTTGTAAATTTAATTTAATTTTTGCAGAATTTAGTCAACACGTTTTATATTTTTCTTTCATTTTTTTTGCGCGAGTGTCCCACAATTTGAAAAAAAAAATTCAAAAATTCACAACTCGCAAAATAATTATTAGATTTTCAAAAACTATACTTTATTTAAATAAGCAATGATTTGTGAATTTAATTTAATTTTTGTGGAATTTAATCAATACGTTTTATATTTTTCTTTCATTTTTTTTGCTCGAATACTCCACAATTTAAAAAAAAAATTAAAAAATTCACAACTCGCAAAATAATTATTAGATTTTCAAAAACTGTACTTTATTTGAATAAGCAATGATTTGTGAATTTGATTTAATTTTTGTAGAATTTAGTCAACACGTTTTATATTTTTATTTCATTTTTTGCTCGAGTGTTCCACAATTTGAAAAAAAAAATTCAAAAATTCACAACTCGTAAAATAATTAATGAATTTTCAAAAACTGTACTTTATTTGAATAAGCAATGATTTGTAAATTTAATTTAATTTTTGTAGAATTTAATCAATACGTTTTATATTTTTCTTTCATTTTTTTGCTCGAGTGTTCCACAATTAAAAAAAAAATTTAAAAAATTCACAACTCGCAAAATAATTATTAGATTTTTAAAAACTGTACTTTATATGAATAAGCAATGATTTGTGAATTTAATTTAATTTTTGTAGAATTTAATTAATACGTTTTACATTTTTCTTATATATTCAAAGGTGTGAATAAATTGCAGGGTATCACAAAATGCAATGCGAGCTCATAGAGTCATATGTCATAGACACAAAATACCTACCAATTTAGTAACATACCGCAACCATTTAGGGTCCCGCCGCGCCACCGTTGCTTGGAGACACACATGAAGTTGGCGCTAGCAGTCCATAAGTATATTGTCAAAGAGTTTCCGTATTAGTGTCATCAACAGTGCCGGATTAAGGTACAATGGGGCCCTAGACAAATTTTAAATATTATCCAACACATGACTCAAGGCACATAAGTTCGTTAGCCTTTCACGATTATTCCGACGAACAGACAAAACGGGGCCATAAAAATCAACACAGTCACTAGTATCCTTTTATTAATATCCTCAATTACAACCTAACAAGCAGCATCCAAAGGAATGACAACATCGCTTTATAAAAATCCGTTTAAATATAATACATTAAAAAAAAAAAGAGTCGTTACCGTGTGATAAAAAAAAATAATTGCTCGTATCACAGACGCAAAAAGTCGCCGATTTCATCATTTTCGTGCGGAATCGTCCTCGCAAAACCTAAATCGAATAAAAAAATAAAGAAATTAAAAAACCTAACCTACGTATAACTTTTTTTGATGTCGTTACGATAAAGAGCATTGAATGCACAACTATGTAATATATATAAACTCTCGATCCACGGATTAAGTACTTTGCAGATCCAATATTTGTGTACGTAACAATGGGGCGGCGTTAGCCGCTGTACTGGTAGGTGGCGGCGACCGAGTGCATCTGCCTGGGGGTGTGCTGGAGGCGCTCGATGTGGCAGCCCCGGCACAGCAGGCGCCCGTCCAGCGGGTAGCAGCGCTTGTCCGGCTCGTCCGTCAGCTGCATCCCGCACATCTCGCATATGTAGCAGTCGACGTGGAAGTCCTTGTCCATCGAGACGACGCGCACCGTCTCCTCGGTGCCCTCCACCGGGGTTATACCTGTTACAGAAAAAAAATTTAAACATCGTTATGACTACTGTCGCAAAGTACTTAACATAACCTATAAATTTCCTATACTCAGTGTAGGCAAAAATACATTTTTTTGTAATATACAGGGTCCTGCATCTCACCTTCCGTCTTCTATAGCTCAGTTACTAATTAAGTTGGGATTTTGATATTTTGCAGACTTCAATTGTATCCTACGTTGTATTTCAGAAAAATATTTTTGATTATACAGGGTGTCCCAAAAAAGTGTGATGTCATGATAATATATTTTTTTAAATTACTTAATTTTATTGTTTATTTGGGTAACTTTTACGGTACTTCTATAATTTTATTGAAATCGATTCAGTGATATTAGAAAAAAAAAATCATTTTGCACTATTTGAAAAAATAAATAAAAATTAAAATTGTGCCTCATTAATAAAATCATACAAGGTGCGCTATAATCAAAATTATTTTCCTGAAATGCATTCCAGGATGCAAATATATTCTGCTAAATATCAAAATCACAACTTAATCAGTAACTGAGGTATAGAAGGCGGGAGGCGTGTAAACTATAAAAACTATAAGCACCGTATTTACAACAAATACTTAATCGAAATGTATTCGCGGGCCTTGTAAAATTGTTTCGGGATTGGATCCTAGTCTAGGACTACTGACATAAGGCACTTAACATAACCTATAAATTTGTAATTCGTCGTCGTACCTTTTCCACACGCTGCGCATTTCGGGGCGAACATGCGGTGGTAATCGTTGACGCAGTAGATCTTGTTGTCCACGTCGACGGTGAACGGAACTCCGTCCAGGCATTCGTTGCACACGCAGCACCGGAAGCATCCGGGGTGATAGGATTTCCCCATGGCTTGTAAAATCTGCAAGTAATAAGGCAGTACTAGTAAAACACAAAGCGTATTCGGTCACATAAATTTGGGGTCAAAATAGGAAATGTTTGGGCAATTTTGTTCTAATTTAAACATTTCAGGGCACTTGATCAAATTTTCTTTAGGCGTAACTTTTTTGCGGCGAATTTTTTTAAAACTAATTTTCATAATTGTTTGATGGCATTATACATATAAACTAAAAATTGTTGATTTTTTCCACTTTTGGCACTCAACAACAAACTCCTGACATTTTAATTTTGAGAACTTTATCTAAGAGTTCCGAGGGTTGTTAAAATAAGAGCACTTGTTTAGTTTCATAATTTTTTTTTCACAGGTGTTTCGAGTTCTACAACTCATTCTCAAAGGAATACAACTAATTCTAGTAATTAATAAATTGTAGAACTCGTGCCGGGAAACTGTCAATAAGAACGTTGAAGTAAACAAGTGCTCTTATTCTAATAACGGTCTAAAATACCAATTCCATCAAAAGTGCAGGCTAGGAGGTACTAAATTCTCTAAGAGTTTTTCATAAAATCCTTGATTTCAAACGTGGAATAAAACGTTTGTTCCAAAAACCCAACCTAGAAAAAAATTCTGTCAGGCGTGACAGTTAATGGAGCCTCGCATGAAATGTTACTTCTCTCACGATTTCGAGGGCTGAGAAATGGACTTTCTCTCCCATTTGTGAAAAAATTAATTTAATGAACTTTAAAACACAAAAAATAAACCCTTTGCACTCGCATTTGAAGATGTAGGGGGAAGAACGATACATGTCCATGAAAGTTGATTCTGAGAAAAACGAATTTGAAGGTTTGAGAACTTTCAGGAGCAAGTATACACAGCCCATCTTCACAGTCTAATAACTCTCGGAAGAACCGATTTTCCCCGTTAATGATTTGTCAATGTTGAGTAATCCTAAAAATGCAACAGATGGCGTTCCAATCGCCATTTTGGTGGGAAATGGACATAAACCGTTCTTCCCCCGTGATCTTCATTTATTAGCGACAACACGTATTTTGGCGACTATATAAGTTGACATACAAGTGCAAAGGGTTAATAAAGTTGGTCACTTACCATTTCCATAATTAAATGACCGCAAATGGCACACTTTTCGGCGGTCTGCTGGAATCCGGAGTACTGAAACACAATTGTCATGATACACTACAAGTCGACAAACAAACATCGAAACATCATGCACAAGTATTAACGTCGATACGATAATGACGAGAAAAGAGGAAACGGGTTGTGTATCTGTTTTTTTAGGTTTTTTAGTGACACGCCACACTGCACACACGTTACAAATGAAGCTTTTGTAAAAAAAAAATAATAAAAAAAGTAAGGCCGTGCATACGGTTCCACAAGTTCCGCAACTCTTGTATTTTGTACTACCGTTCCGCAAGTTTTGCACGTGCGCATCAGCCGGCTAATCGGACTGAAATGGAATAAGAATTTCATGTGGTAAACTTCTACTTCATTATATGTACATGTTTTTAGGTGATCAATAAAACACTTTTTAACTTTGTATGACACAGTCGTTTATTGATTATTAATTAAATTTTTTTCAAATATTTTCTAAACATATTGATTTGAAATTTTTATGAAAAATCAAAAATAATTCAAGACTATTACTATTAAAATTTAAACCCCCTGGAACTACCCCGTCAAAAAAAGTGTTGCCAACCCCACAAATTTTTTTTTTTCCTGAAAGCCGAAAACGTCCTCTAGGGTCCCGTGAAAACCGCAATTTTCCAACTCAACCCCAGACTCGGAGGTGAATTTTTGAAAATCGATGTTTCGCGATGCAGAGGTTTACGCCAAACGCTAAGGCTTTTTGGGTTTGCGAGTTGGAAGGTTCGGATACGGCTCAAAAAATCCCAAATACACACACAACGGCCACTTCTGTGTTGCGAGGTGCTCCTCTCCGATCGCGAGCTGCAACGCTTTCTCTGCAGAGGTCGCTTTTTTCGTGCTTCGGCGAGCGGGGCCGCGCCCCCTTTACAGTAGCGACTTTAATTTTCATAGATTTTTATAGAACAAAGGCTCCTCTATATTTTATGTCTCTTACGAATTTTTGATATCTCCAACCCTTGAAGAGTTATTCAAAGAAAACCACCCCCGACTTCAATAAAAACATTCTAGAGCGGCCATTTTTAATCACACGCGAAAAATTTAAACGGCACGCCATTCGGAATTTTATTTTGCGTCGAAAAGTTGGGGGCCATATTTTTCGTGGGGCTCACCGTTTACGATCTACGGCCAATTTTCGATTGTTTTCCGGGAATTTTTCGAAGAATTTTGCGATTTTTTTTTTTTAGAGAATTAAAAATCTGACGACGGCGAATCGTTCGTCACCAGTAAATTTTCTTAATTTTATATTTCACATAAAGAACACAATTTCACATACAGCAACTTAAGCTTGAAAAACTAGTTCAGTTACTAAGACTAAAACTTTATGGTGTTTTCTGCGTTAACAGCAATGTTATTTGCTAACATCGACAGATGTTATGAATGTACGATTCTGTGCACAATGTCTGTCAACTAACATTGATGTATAATCCGTCAAACTCAAGTAGACCAGTTGCGCAGTGGCAAATGGATGGGCGTAGGGCAGGAGAAGGCCATCGGTATAATACGGAGTGCGTTCGTTTAGGACATTCAATGACAAAAATTATCATATTGTTGAAAACTTTCCCTGCGAGGCCTGCACGTATCTGGCAGCTGAATAACGACCTTCTCTAGACTGTTAATAAACCGCCCAATTTTTGCCTCCGATTATACTCGGGGAATTGTTTGTTCCTCTCGCTTGGATGCTCGGTGCACGGCCCGCCTCCCCAGTAGTCAGTTTGAAGCTGACGGATAATATATTAACATTTTCGATGTTAACCACTTCGCGCCCATGCCGATTTGATTGGTTATAGCATAATGTCTGGTTTATTGAAAAATTACTTTTTTGTTGTTACGATTTACTATGAAATATTATTCCACTGTCACAAACTTACTCATCTATGGCAAAAATATGAAAAATATTCCATAGATGGCGCTAAAGGTTTTTTTTTGTAAAATATATTTACTTCCTTTCTTTTTGCTTGTTGCCACATGTGGCGACCTGGGCGTGAAGAGGTTAAGCAACACTTGTCAAAACGGCCGACGTCTACACAAACGGTGATACATTTTGAGGTTATTTCGTGGCTTGTATTTTTCATCAACAAAAAAACTCAAATGGATAATAATATTATTACAATATTCATATACATGCTTTATGAAATACTCATTTTATTTCTTAAAATAACCTCAAAAACTTATAATCAATCATCTATCATAATAAACATGAAGTTGGTCGTGCTGTAGACGTTACACCGTTGCCAATTTGTGTACATCGGGCTGTTCAGAATGCCGTTTTTTAACAGCGCTGTTCAATTTCACATAACATTGCAATGTTAATAACAGTTGTTCAGAATAACACCATTAGTTTTGATAACGGAAAACATATTTGCCAACACTGCATAAACCAATGTTTTGTACAAACAAGGTTAAAAAGTGTTTTATTGATCAAATAAAATTTATTTTAGCATTGACAAACGTAAAGTAAATGTCACGATACACGGGACTCGAACCTACACTTACGGGGTCTAGAGGCCTGCTGAGAGGCCCTTAAATGAAAGATTGTTTGGTAATTTCAAATTTCGATCCAACACTTACGGGGTCTAGAGGCCCTTAAAAAATAAAAGATTATTTGGTAATTTCAAATTCCGATTGGCCGATTAATGCACACGCGCAAAATTTACCGAGTGGTAATAAAATATACAGGGATTTTGCAACTTGCGGAACCGTGACCACTGCCTAAAAATAAAGACCAACGTACCTTCTGTTCGTCTGGATTCGTGACGTCAGAACCCTATAAGAATTTTAAAAACGTGTAAAATAAAATAAAACAAAAAGTTCTGGTTAGTAGGTCGAGAAAATAAAACACAACAACACGGTTAAACTTAAAACTAAAAAAAAAAGATATAAATTATAATCAATGTGCATTTTTACAAAAGCTTCATTATATACAGGTGTCCTTGGTGTTGTACCTGAATTGAACTTCATTTTTTATTGACAATCATAATATATACTCTCGCCACGCTATGAAGGCGTCTAAGGTGAACAAAGGACCGGAAGGACAGCCCTCATCAGAAGTGATTGGATATTTTGTTACTTTACATTCACAGATGTTTACTCTTTACTTGCTAGCTATTGGTGCACTATCCACTTCTATTTATACATCAGTGGTTTTTAAAAGGTTACAAATAACTCCTCAGATGCCTTCATAGCACGGCCAGACTTTACTTAAGGCTGTATTATTTTAACCCAGATGGCGCCACCGTCCTTTTAAACGCCAATACGTAAAAAGTTGTAAACTTCATAGTTCGATTACATGTTACTGATCAACCGAAGAGTAGACAATCTAAATTGATAAGTTAAGAAATTCTTCGATTTACAGAAAATCTTATAGAATAATTTTTGGTAGGTATATAAATAAATATACATTTTGTAGAATTGGTTTATGCACCATAGGGATTTAAATGTTAAATTCTTAATGTTCAAATATTGGCTCCCCAAATGATTTTACAGAAAAAGTGTAAATATGTTTCTTGTAGAGCAAAAAATATTCTACACAACCATCTCCTTACTTATTTTTTTACTTTCCATAGAAAGGGGAAATCGAGGAAATTAAAACTACCATTTTAGCAAAAATAGGTGGTGCCTTGGAATTGCTGAAACAATAAGCCGTTGAAGGTTAGCTGTCACGTTAATGTTTTAATCACAAATTTAGTCGCATTTTAAGTAATTCTGAATTAATATTACGGATTTGTTGAATGAAAAGATCCTAACGGTAAAATCGAACTATTCTGCTAATAGCGCACTTGCAGTAAACCACACTACTGTTAACAGAATGGTCCACAAATTTCGAAACGTTCAACAGATTTTTGTTCCAACAATTCCAAGGCACTACATATTTTTGCTCGATTGCTCCTTTGTATGGAAAGTAAAAAAAATAAGTAAGGAGACGGTTGTGTAGAGTATTTTTTTCTCTACAAGAAACATATTTTCACTTTTTCTCTAAAATCATTTGAGGAGCCAATATTTGAACATTAAGAATTTGACATGGTAATCCCTATGGTGCGTGAACTAATTCTACACCCCAAGTTGAATCTTTCGTTTTTCATATAGTATCCATATTAGATTTTTGATTAGTTAGATCAGTGATTCCCAAAGTGGTCGCCACCGCCCCCTGGTGGGCGCTGCAGCAATTTATGGGGGCGCTGATGGCTACAGATGCATTTAGGAGGCGATGAATAACTGTAGGGGGTGGTGATAGTATAAAAGAAAGAAGAGAAGATTTAGTGGAACGTGGGTTCAGTGCGGTAATCAATTTATTAACAAAAAAAAGAAACGAATTGCAAATAGTCAATCGTGGCGATTTAAGATTACTGCTGACGAAAATAGGGGGCGCTAAGTAATATTAGGAGGACAAAAAAGTTTGGGAACCACCGAGTTAGATAGTCTTTAGACAGAGCAACGGCGTGTTTTCCACCAAGACACCCCGTTATCATTAAGAGAAATTGGCCGGGAACCTTTACTGCATCCGAGATCTTGCGTCGCTAGACTACCATTCGTTTCATCTCTGCAGAACTCGCAGTGTTTTTGTAACAAACAAAAGTAATTTGTGGTTTTAAAGAATTTCATGTGTGCATGAGGTGATGAAACATCTGCGGCGCGTACAATACGGAAATGCACCATTGATTGGTAAAAAAATGATGCGATACTCACCATGTAATCTTCCTCGCAGTAGACGCGCCCGTGCACGTTGTAGAACGCCTTCCCGCGCAGCGCCCTCCCGCACGAGCAGCAGATGAAGCAGTTCGTGTGGTACAGGTTGCCCATGGCCTGGCAGGCCTGCCCCGCTCCCGTCACCTTCTCGTGACACGTATGGCATATTCCTGAAAATATGTGGAATCAATGCATAACCACTTCGCGCCCATGTAGCTTTGATTGGGCTATAGGATAATCCTAAAAAATTACTTTTTTCTTGTTGTTACCTTCACATTCCACTGTCGCAAATTTACTCATTTATGCAAAGAAATATGAAAAAAATATTCCATAGATGGCGCTAAAGGTGTAATTTTTTTTTTGTAAAATATTTTTGTTTTAATTTTTTTTATTTGTCGCCACATGTGGCGACCTGGGCGTGAAGGGGATAATAACAAGTAGGCTTTCTGAAGTGAATTGTAAAATTTATCGCGAAAATATTATACAGGGTTCGTCAAAATTACTCTCCACCCGTAAAAAAAATTCATACAAAAGTTTCTTAGTTGAAAATTTGAGTTTGAATATATTTTTAATATACAGGGTGTTTATTTTATTATGAAAATTTGGCAACCTTTCCTTTTTTCAAATAGAACCTGTATTTTTTTACATATTTTAATTCTAAGATTGATTACATGAATTATTATTTTTATAAAATGCATCATTTTTGAATTATAAAAGCAATTAATAAATAAATTTGCCAAATTTCTGGAATAAAATGAACACCCTGTATATTAAAAATATATTTCAACAATAGCTTGTTTACATCTAAGAAATTTTCTACGGTTGGAGAATTACTTAGGTGTTCCGGTAATTTTGAGTTTACGTTTAGATCATAAAAATGTCCATGATTTATTAAGGTAATTGAAACAAACAATCAGAAAAGTAATTAATAGTTATTTATGCAACAAGTGAGTAAAGTAGTACTTTTTTTCACGAGTAGGAAAGATTGCCACACGAGCCGAAGGCGAGTGCGGCAATTCCTACAAGTGAAAAAAAGTTGCTTTACTCTCGAGTTTCATATAAAATTTTTTCTACATCCGTAACTTTAAATAAATTCGATAAAACCTTAATCAATTTTTACAAGTAATAATACTTTTTTTTTAATGAAGAAAATAATAATCATCAAGTTTTCTTGATCGGAAACGAATGTTTGACATTTATCGGTGGAACTCTCGGCGTGTTGCTAAGCGTTCATGACACACTTTGTGCAAACAATTTTATAGTAGCGCTACGGCACTTTTTTCACGCAAAAGAGTGAAAAAATTAACCGTTATGGCACTTTTTTTCACGCTGTTTGTAGGATTCAGGATTCACATATTTTATGAACCCAAATTAATGAAAAAAACTTTACATTTTATAACGGACATAGAAAATAGTTATTTATGCAACAAGTGAGTAAAGTAATACTTTTTTCATGAGTAGGAAATTCCTACAAGTGAAAAAAAGTTGCTTTACTCTCAAGTTTCATACAAAATTTTTTCTACGTCCGAACCTTAATTGTTATACATCGTCGATACGATATATTTAATTTGAACTTTACGTATTTTGGCTTAAAAATGCTTTCAATTTGAGGTTAGAAAATTCTGAATAAATTTTAATTTGAGAAAAATCGATGATTAACTTACGTGTCGATTTAATCAATGAATGGTGTTATTTAATGTTGGTGAAACGAAAGTTGTCAATTTTATTCGATGAATAAATTTAATCGTTAAACAACGTTTTGACATTGACATTGGTAAAACTGGCCCTGACATGAGCGAAGCATTCATGACACACGTTGCGCAATAGTACAAGTTTAATAAGAGGGTATATTGTGGCACTGCGCAAGTCGTGCTCCAATGTAACGAGTGCCCCACAATGCCTCTTATTAAACAAGTATAATATACTATTTTTTCTACTTTGGTTTTGGTTAAGGATTTATTCCTAAAATAAAATATATACTTAAACCTAGTGAGTTTTATCTTTTAACATTTGGCGGCACTAAAAACATTTGATCCTTTCGAACGAATTTAATATTTGACACACGTATTTCTACGGCGATTTCAATAGTTAATTTTAAAACATATTAAATCAAGAATATTACTTACACACCTCCAAAAATGAGGGAGGTTGCCAAGGGTGCGATAAACAAACTATTTCCACGTAAGTTGTAACCAATTTAAGCTTATAAAATAATGCAACGCCTAAATGATAATCGAAATTTAAGGTTATTTGATTGACACTGGAGGCGTTTGCTTCGTGATACATTTTGAATTATAAATAAAACACTTTCTTTGTTAATATCACTCGATTTATTAGTAGCGAGTGATATTAACAAAGAAAGTGTTTTATTTATAATATTTAAGGTTATGTTTACATTTGTTTCTCGTTCCTCGTGTCGGGCATCGATCGACGCTAATTAAAAATCTACACCGAATTAACACACCGACTCAAGCGGCTCTTTCTCGCCGCGAATGAAACATGCATTATGCTCTCGCTGTTTCTTCCGTGATATTCGTTTTGCAAACAAAGTGATAATACAAGCTTTCCTCTGTGTATGTTGTGTTGCCTAAACGTCGTCACCGAGAGCCAAGTGAATTCATGCGTCCGGCCATTGTCACCGAGTTCCCACATTTTCCACGCGAATAAAAAGTGAACAATATGGCGCCTCCGTTTTCTTTAACCTTCGTGGTACTGGTGGCGAACTCCCCAATATGTATTCGAACATATTCAGTGTGCAACGCATTGGACGGTTCCAATTATCCCATGAATTAACGGCAATTTTACATTTTGATGTCGACATATGTCACGTTTAAGTACTGCCAATCGCAACAACTGAAATGTTACCACAAATAGTTTAATAATGAGCAAAACTGTAAAATAAAAAATCTCATTATTAAACAATTTTTGATATAACAAAAGGTCGATTGTTAAACCAAAGTAGAAAAACAATTTTATAGTTGTGTTAAAAAAAGGAAATTTTTTTCTCGCAAAAGCGTGAAAAATGAACCGATTGAAGAATTAAAAAAAAAAACGCATATTTCATGAATGCAAATTAATGAAAAAAGCTGAGGATTTTATAACGGACGTAGAAAATAATAATTTAAAATATGAAACAACAAAGTTATTAATCACTTCGCGCCCATGCTACTTTGATTGGGTTATAGCATAATCCAGGGTTTATTGAAAAATTACTTTTTTGTTGTTGTTACGGTTTTCTACGAAATATTCCACTGTCATAAACTCATTTTTGCAAAAAAATATGAAAAAATATTTTCCATAGATGGCGCTAAAGCGGTAATTTTTTCTTTTATTTGTAAAATATTTTTTTTTGCTTGTCGCCACATGTAGCGACCTGGGCGTGAAGTGGTTAATAATGTGAAAATAGATATTAAAAAAATTAAGAAAAAATAAATACAAAATTAACATTTGGTTTGTTTCACAATTTTTTTTTAATTTACTCGACTAGTTTCACTCGTTGCAGCATTTTCAAAACAGAATTATAAAAGAAAAAAATTTACCAAAATACTCCCCCTCTTCCTCGTGCTTCTCCATCTCCTCCTCGATCTGCCGCGTCATCTCCTCGATCTTCCGCTCGGCCTCGGTGGGCCCCCTGGGCTTCGTAGGAGTGACCATGTACGGCAGCAGCGTCTTCCCGCTGATCTTCAGCTTCAGCCCGCTGTTGCTGTTCGTGCTGGGCGTCGGGCTCGGCGCCGGCCTGGCCTGCTCCGCCGGCTTCTCGGCCAGTGTCGGCGGCGGCGTCGGCTTGTAATCCTTGGGCGGCCTGGTGGGCGCCCCGGCGATGCCGGTGTCCGGCCCGCGGTAGTAATTCTTGGCGGTGGACGTCTGGAACTGGGTGTTTGTGCTGAGCGTCTGCGACACGTTGCCCGTCATGCAGACGTAGTCGGAGCTGTTGATCTCGTCCAGCTGTTGCTTGGAGAGGCTCTTCGAGGGGGACTTGTGGAAGTAGGAGGGGGACTGGGGGCCGGGCTGCGCCAGGGCGGCGTTCTGTCGGGGCGGTTGCATGACCGAGTAGACGGGCTGCTGGGCCGGGGGTTGGGTGAGCTGGGTGGAGTAGCTCGGTTGCACGGGCTGGTAGATGTGGTTGGGGTAGGGGGGGGGAGCGCCGAGGGCGACCTGGGGGCCGGGCACGGCCTGGTGGGCGTACTCGTGGATGTTCTCGTACACGGGGAGGCCGTCTCCGGTCATCGTTACGTGTTTGTTTACCGTCGGGACTTGGGGTTGCGCTTTGCAGAAGCTTTGATCACCTGGAAATTCGTTTGTTTATTAAAAAATTCCGCCGAAAAGAGGATTGCAGATTAAAACTGTGACAGTGGATTTAACAAAGGTGTTAACCACTCCATACGATTTTTTGGTGCCATATCTCAGTACTACGATCAAACGTATGGTGGCGCTGTCTTCAGTTTTTTAACAGTTTACCTGCATTTTATGGTTTGCATATTGGCTTTGGTTTGTAAACATAACAACATAATTATTAGAGATGGGAAAAACGGTTCATTGTCGGGAACGGATCCGAACCGGTTCACTCATTGGAGTGAACCGGTTTCTCGGAGCGGTTTACGGGTCTTTTCTACAGTTTTATACCAGATTGTCAAAAGTTAATTCCAGGCTTCCAATTAATTAAAAAATATAGAATAGTATGGCCACTACTGCAATATATTTTAACTTTCTTTGTATTTTATACTTGATAATATGAAGAACTGAGAAGCTACTGGTAAATATTTGTAAACGGGAAGTGAGCATTAAATATTTAGTCTGTTTTTGCATGTTTCAATTGATTTTTTAAATTGCAAATTTAGTTTATTCCTGTCATGGCTTCTTCTACTTTTACATTATTATTTAATTTGCACATTTTCTCCTCTCTCTCTCTCTCTCACTCTCATCGATAGTAAATATAAATCAAATCTGGTAGATTTTTAAACTCAGATCATTTATTTACTCTTGTACTTTTTCTCAAAAATAATCGGGAAAGCAAGAAAATGCACACCCGGTATATCATACTCTTCTTAATTTTTGAATGAAATAAATAATTTCAAAATTGTATAATTTCTTTATTATGAAATTATAAAATATTGAATTTTTTGGGCTGCAGATCAATTTATTTTTTATTCATTTATTAAGTATCTAAAAGAAATGTTAAATTTAACTAAAGATAAAAGACTTTAAGGTAAATTAATGTTGTTATTTATCCAGAAAAAAACTAATTTTGACTTAAAGTCGTTAAGCCTCTAAAAAAATGTCAAATTCAATTAAAGGCAAAAGACCATGCCCAAATTAATGTCGAAATTTCACTTAAAGTCAAAAAGAGTCAAGAAAAATAGACTAATTTTAACTTAAAGACGTTAAGCCGCTAGAAAAAATGTCAAACTTTGGTAGAATTAAGAGACTTTATGTGCAAATGAATGTCGAAATTTGACTTAAAGTCGATAAACTTAAAAAAAGACTAATTTTTACTTTAGAAAAAATCTAGAAAAAATGTCAAATTTAATTAAAGTGAGACTTTATGTCCAAATTACTATCGAAATTTGACTTAAAGTTGAGAAGCGTTAAGAAAGCACGACTAATTTTGACTTAAACCCTAGCCTCTAGAAAAAAATGTCTCGGTAGAATTAAGAGCAAATTAATGTCGAAATTTGACTTAAAGTCAACAAACCTCAAGAAAAGAGACTAATTTTGAATTAAAAGTCGTTAAGTTTCTGTCAAATTTAATTCAAGTTAAAAGAGTTTATAACAAATTAATGACAAGGGTCAAAGGATAGACTAAGTTTGACTAAAACTCGTTAAACCTCTGGAAAAAATGTCAAATTTACTTAGTTCAAAGACTTTATGACAATTGAATGTAGAAATTTGACTTAAAGTCGACAAGTGTTAAGAAAGAAAGTCTAATTATGGCTTAGATCCGTTAAGCCTATAGAAAATATGTCAAATTAAATTAACGTTAAAAGACTTTATAGCAAAGTAATGTCGAAATTTGGCTTAAAGTCGACGAGCGTTAAGAAAAAAGACTCATTTTGACTTTAACCCTCTAGAAAAAATGTAAAATTTAATTAAAATTAAATAAACGAGTTTATGTTCAAATTAATGTATAAATTGGACTTAAAGTCAACAAGCGTTAAGAAAAAAACGTAAAGCTTCTAAAAAAAGTTTCAAATTGAATTTAAGGTAAAAGACTTTATATCCAAATTAATGTGTAAATTTGACTTCGAGTCAACAAGCGCCCAGAGAAAAGACTAATTTTGACTTAAAGTCGTTAAGCCTCTAAAAAAATGTCAAATTCAATTAAAGGCAAAAGACCATGCCCAAATTAATGTCCAAATTTGACTTAAAGTCAAAAAGAGTCAAGAAAAATAGACTAATTTTAACTTAAAGACGTTAAGCCGCTAGAAAAAACGTCAAATTTGGGTGGAGTTAAGAGACTTTATGTGCAAATGAATGTCGAAATTTGACTTAAAGTCGATAAGCTTAAAAAAAAAGACTAATGTTTACTTTAAAGGTGTTAAGCCTCTAGGAAAAATGTCAAATTTAATTAAAGTGAGACTTTATGTCCAAATTACTATCGAAATTTGACTTAAAGTTGAGAAGCGTTAAGAAAGCACGACTCATTTTGACTTAAACCCTAGCCTCTAGAAAAAAATGTCTCGGTAGAATTAAGAGCAAATGAATGTCGAAATTTGACTTAAAGTCAACAAACTTCAAGAAAAGCGACTAATTTTGACTTAAAAGTCGTTAAGTTTCTGTCAAATTTAATTCAAGTTAAAAAAGTTTATGAGAAATTAATGTCGACATCTGACTTAACGTTAAGACAAAAATACTAATTTTGACTTAAAGCCATTAAGTCTCTATCAAAAATGACAAATTTAATTCAAGTTAAAAAACTTTATAACAAGTTAATGACAAGCGTTTAAAGATAGACTAAGCTTGACTTAAACTCGTTAAACCTCTGGAAAAATGTCAAATTTATTTAAAGTTCAAAGACTTTATGACAACTAAATGTAGAAATTTGACTTAAAGTCGACAAGTGTTAAGAAAGAAAATCTAATTATGGCTTAGATCCGTTAAGCCTATAGAAAATATGTCAAATTGAATTAACGTTAAAAGACTTTATAACAAAGTAATGTCGAAATTTGGCTTAAAGTCGACGAGCGTTAAGAAAAAAGACTTATTTTGACTTTAACCCTCTAGAAAAAATGTCAAATTTAATTAAAATTAAACGAGTTTATGTTCAAATTAATGAATAAATAATAAATAAATTGGACTTAAAGTCAACAAGCGTTAAGAAAAAAAAAGCCTCTAAAAAAAGTTTCAAATTGAATTTAAGGTAAAAGACTTTATATCCAAATTAATGTGTAAATTTGAATTCAAGTGAACAAGCGCCCAGAGAAAAGACTAATTTTGACTTAAAGTCGTTAAGCCTCTAGAAAATATACCAAATTGAATTAAAGTTAAAATACTTCATGTTCAAATTAATGTCGAAATTTGACTTAAAATCGTCAAACGTCAAAAATGACTAATTTTGACTTAAACCCGTTAAGCCTCTAAAAAATTTCAAATTTAATTAATGTTAAAAGACTTTATGACTGAAATTTGACTGAAAGTGACAAGCGTCAAGAAAAAAGTCTAATGTTGACGTAAAGCCGTTAAGACCCCAGAAAAATGTTGACTTTAGTTAAACGTTTAACATTTGAATTTAAAATTCTAAATGTAAAACTTTAAGTCAAAATTTAAGTCTGACTAAAAAAAAATCAAGAGAACCACATGAAGTTTTCGCTGATAAGCAGTTTACAACGGGAACGCTGTTTGCACGAACTTCACGCGGTACCTGGTATGAACTGCATCAAGTTATCGCGGAAACTCCATGCGTTTCGAGGTGTGAACCTCTTAAAGTTATCTACGGAAACTTCATGCGGTTCCCCTTGTATGAACCGCATGAAGTTTCCGAGCAGATAGTGGAGTGAACCGCATAAAATTTCCGTAGTTAACTTCATGCGCATTATCTTGGAACCGCATGAAGTTTCGGCAGATTTCCACCGAAGTGCTTCTACAGGTAGGGGTACGCGTCTGGTTTTTACTCTGGAAGAAAAAGCCAAGTACATATTAAAAGAGCAGAGGAACCGTGGTTCCCTTTGGCCGAACCGGTTCCTTAGCACTCTTTGCTAAGAATCGGTTCATTGAACCGGTTCCTGAACTGTTTGCCCATCTCTAATAATTATTCAGTACACGTGTTTCGCTCGTTCTACTGTTCTGTGCAGTTTCGGGTTTAATTAAAGACAACATTGATTCGGTTGTATTTACCGATTGTATTATTTAATTGGTAAGCACCGGTAGATTTTTAAATTTATATAAATTCTCATATAAACTTATTGTAGGTATATTACTGTCACTCATAAAATGAAATTGTTGTTGTGTGCCTGGATGTGTCGATAGGATGTTGTGCAGAATGGAGTTTAGCTTCAAAATAAGGAAAGATTTAAGTTATGGGTCACTAATATTTCAAATCCAAAGTTACAATTATTAAAACGTCACAAAGACATTTATAGAATATATCAAGTACACAGACTAACCAGACGACCCAACTCAATGTATTTTTCTGTCGGCAAAAGTTAATACGTTTGTAGATGGCGAAAGTGTAGAAAATTGTGGGAAATTCAAATGTAAGATAAGCACCATTAATAATAATAAATATGCTCAATAAATTCAGTTTTAAATAAAGTAAATCTGTCAGGTATAATGCAATATTAACTTCGTTAATGTATATCACCAATAAATTCACACATTTATTTAAAAAAAAAAGAACTTTGAAATATTTGGTGACCTTTTAACAATATTAGTTTCCTGCATTATGATAAATTCATTATTTAATATATTTGTAGTAGTGTCGCATGTTGCATTAGATAAATAAAAGAAGAGGTTGTTTATTACATTTACGAACGTTTATTCGTTTTATTTATAAATTCTGGTATTTACCTTGATGTGCCAAGAAATTAGCTGCATGTTTATTAACGTAAAACGCAAATTGAGAATTTGATTTCTTCTCACACCAAAAGACGGGAAAACCCCAGTGGGAAAACTAATCTTAGAACTGTTGCATCAAATAAAACAGGAAAGATAATTAAAATTGAAAACCTTACTTGTTGCAGTTGAAGAGCGAAATGTGAAATGATAACATTCGAGTGTCACGGACTAACTTAGAAATGACATTTCATTTTTTGTTTAAATTGTACAAATAAAACGAACTAAGCAAATCATCTTACAGTTTCCATTTTTTTGTATGGTCTACTCGGGCGCCTCTACATATGTGAAAGGTTTTATCGAGGAGAGAAAGAGCGATGTACAATTTTGATGAAAGACAGAGACAGTAGATCCGGACAAATTTCCCTATGCACTTGGCGGTCTGGTTGGACTGTGATCAAGTATAATATTTTAATGTTTTTATGCTGGAAGCTTATACTTCGTTATACATTTTATATAATGAATAAAATTAGCTGTGGTTTGAACATAGTTCATTTTTCAATACGGTTTAAATAAAGTACCATTACTTTGTAATTTCAAATAAATAAAATTTTAATTTTCCTGACTATAGTTTCTGCAATTTTAACTTGCCTTTGTCGAAGAATTAGTAAATTAAAATTACGAAGCTGCCGAAACTATAGTCATAAAAATGAAAATAAAATTTACAAAATCATGAATTATAAAAATATTTTAAAATTAGCGCCATTTTATCCCAACCAATAAAATTCACGATCAAATAGTAGATGGCGCTAAATTTGGTACTAACACTTTTCCCCAATTCTGTTGCTTGAGTTGGCAATCTTAATTAATCGTTTATCTATGTGTTAACCACTTCGCATCCTTTTTACATAACCACTGCTTTAAAGAGTCGTAACAGGGCACATACCTTTTTCGATTTTGTCGGTAACACGTTCTAACACGCAATATTCGCAGCTTCGTTTGCATCTGTGCCCGCAGAAAGTTTCACTGGATTGACACAAACAAACAAAATTCGACATTCTTTTATTGGTTGCTGGGTTACCATGGGATGCATGGGTGACTATAAAAATTTGGATCCCAAATGTTACAAGCCGTATTTTAGAATATTTTCTAATCTTTTTCAATTATTATATTGCCGGTAGCGGAAAAAAATTAATAAGCAACACGGAACATAATGACAGCTAACATTTTCGGTAGGCGAATACGAGCCGAGGCTTGTTATAATACGTCTTTGTTGCTTGAATAACTATTTCCTTTGTTGGATAATTTTTCCTGACTGGCATCAGGGAATATCGTAAATTAAATATAATCCGTGAAGTGGTTACCGAATTCGTTTAGAAATTCCCAGCTCTTGCGTAAACATCCGACTCATACGATAACAGGCCACTTCACAGATTACTCACGTAAACAACAATTCCGTTAATAAATAAAACAAAAACAATTACCCGTTTGGTACGCGTACGAGGGATTGCCCGCCCTCCCGGCGTAGTACTCGATGTTCTCGTAGAGCGGCGCGTTCGAGGCGATGCTGGCCCTCGGGCTGCCCGAGTGCTGCGAGCTGCCGCTCAGCGACCTGGTCGGGCTCGGGTTCATGGGCACCTGCGGCTTGGCGCACTGCACGTACACGTCGTTCTCCTCCTTCTGCTGCTGCTGCTGCGAGGCGATCGTCTCGACCTGCTTCGGCGTGGCGAACTTCGAGCTCTGTATGATGTTGTTGCGCTCGTACACCTTGTAGTCCTGCTGGCCGGGCGACGCGCCCCTCTCCGCGGCGAAGCTCTCGATGGCCCCCATCGCCCGCTGCTTCTGGTGGTAGCCGGGCGAGGAGGGGTCCGGCTTGCCGGCGGCGATCCTCCCGTACCTGGGATCGGGGTCGTGCTGCTGCTGCCCGTTCAGGGCCATGTACTGGAACTTCTCTATGTAATCCTGTTCCATCCTTTTGTCGCCGCTTTTGCCCGACGAAGACATCTTCGTTGCGCCGTGCCCTGGAACTTGCTGGGGAGGTTTATCCGAAACTATAACATCGCGTGAACGCCCGCGCTATCACCGAACATCGGAAATTATAATGAAAAAAGGGGAATTAAAGGAGTAAACTAATCCTATCTGTGATACTGAGTATATATTATAATGATGATAAATGCAGTGTTGCCAAACGTCGCACCCATCCTTTATGTTTTTCATTGCATTTTCATCCTTCGTTTAGATAACCATTCTGTGGATGCATACGGAATTACTAAGAGGTGTTAAGTATCTATTAAAATATACGTATGTAAAAATAATACGTTTTTTATTAAAACATCGTACTTTACAAGCGAAATGCCTTTGCGCTGAAATGCAAGAAATAGCAGTGGCGTAGCGTATAGGAGGCCTGAGGGAGGTATCACGCCTCCGTTTGGAAAGATTTTGATTTTGTGGCAAATTTTTAACGAGTTTGAAAGATACAAAAATTTTAGAATTAAAAAGTCGTTATCTCGTGGGATTATTTAGAAACCAAGTGGGGGATGTTGTTATATTTTTACAGGAACACGCAGTGTAATTAATTTTGAGTAAATTTTGAGAGTTTCAAGTTTGTGGCAAATTAGAAACTTCAAAATATTTGGGCTGTTATCTCGCGGAATTGTCTGGAAACGAAGTGGGGGATGTTTTTATATTTTTACTGGGCCACGCAGTATAATTAATTTTGAGAGTTTCAAGTTTGTGGCAATTGTTTTTGTATTTTTTTAACGACTTTGAAAAATTAAAAACTTCAAAATGTTTGGGCTGTTATCTCGTGGAATTATCCGGAAACGAAGTGGGGGATGTTGTTATATTTTTACTGGGTCACGCAGTATAATCAATTTTGAGTAAATTTTGAGAGTTTCGAGTTTGCGGCAATTGTTTTTGTATTTTTTTAACGACTTTGAAAAATTAGAAACTTCAAAATGTTTGGGCTGTTATCTCGTGGAATTATCTGGAAACGAAGTGGGGGATGTTTTTATATTTCTACTGGGTCATGCAGTATAATCAATTTTGAGTAAATTTTGAGAGTTTCGAGTTTGTGGCAATTGTTTTTGTATTTTTTTAACGACTTTGAAAAATTAGAAACTTCAAAATGTTTGTCCTGTTATCTCGTGGAATTATCTGGAAACGAAGTGGGGGATGTTTTTATATTTTTACTGGGTCACGCAGTATAATCAATTTTGAGTAAATTTTGAGAGTTTCGAGTTTGTGGCAATTGTTTTTGTATTTTTTTAACGACTTTGAAAAATTAGAAACTTCAAAATGTTTGGCCTGTTATCTCGTGGAATTATCTGGAAACGAAGTGGGGGATGCTTTAATATTTTTACTGGGTCACGCAGTATAATCAATTTTGAGTAAATTTTGAGAGTTTCGAGTTTGCGGCAATTGTTTTTGTATATTTTTAACGACTTTGAAAAATTAGAAACTTCAAAATGTTTGGCCTGTTATCTCGTGGAATTATCAGGAAACGAAGTGGGGGATGTTGTTATATTTTTACTGGGTCACGCAGTATAATTAATTTTGAGTAAATTTTGACAGTTTCGAGTTTGTGGCAATTGTTTTTGTATTTTTTTAACGACTTTGAAAAGTTAGAAACTTCAAAAAGTTTGGGCTGTTATCTCGTGGAATTATCTGGAAACGAAGTGGGGGATGTTTTTATATTTTTACTGGGTCACGCAGTATAATCAATTTTGAGTAAATTTTGAGAGTTTCGAGTTTGTGGCAATTGTTTTTGTATTTTTTAACGACTTTGAAAAGTTAGAAACTTCAAAATGTTTGGGCTGTTATCTCGCGGAATTATCTGGAAACGAAGTGCGGGATGTTTTTATATTTTTGCTGGGTCACGCAGTATAATCAATTTTGAGTAAATTTTGAGAGTTTCGAGTTTGCGGCAATTGTTTTTGTATTTTTTTAACGACTTTGAAAAATTAGAAACTTCAAAATGTTTGGCCTGTTATCTCGTGGGATTATCTGGAAACGAAGTGGGGGATGATTTTATATTTTTACTGGATCACGCAGTATAATCAATTTTGAGTAAATTTTGAGAGTTTCAAGTTTGTGCAATTGTTTTTGTATTTTTTTAACGACTTTGAAAAATTAGAAACTTCAAAATGTTTGGGCTGTTATCTCGCAGAATTATCTGGAAACGAAGTGGGGGATGTTTTTATATTTTTACTGGATCACGCAGTATAATCAATTTTGAGTAAATTTTGAGAGTTTCAAGTTTGTGGCAATTGTTTTTGTATTTTTTTAACGGCTTTGAAAAATTAGCTACTTCAAAATGTTTGGGCTGTTATCTCGTGGAATTATCTGGAAACGAAGTGGGAGATGTTTTTATATTTTCACTGGATCACGCAGTATAATCAATTTTGAGTAAATTTTGAGAGTTTCGAGTTTGTCGCAATTGTTTTTGTATTTTTTTAACGACTTTGAAAAATGAGAAACTTCAAAATGTTTGGGCTGTCATGTCGTGGAATTATCTGGAAACGAAGTGGGGGATGTTGTTATATTTTTACTGGAACACGCTGTATAATCAATTTTGAGTAAATTTTGAGAGTTTCGAGTTTGTGGTAATTGTTTTTGTATTTTTTTAACGACTTTGAAAAATTAGAAACTTCAAAATGTTTGGGCTGTTATCTCGCGGAATTATCTGGAAACGAAGTGGGGGTTGTTGTTATATTTTTACTGGAACACGCAGTATAATTTATTTTGAGTAAATTTTGAGAGTTTTAAGTTTGTGGTAATTGTTTTTGTATTTTTTAACAACTTTGAAAAATCAGAAACTTGAGAATGTGATTTGACTAAAAAGTTTTTAAACCAAACAGTGTTTTCTAGGTTAGGTTTAAGCGAAACGTCAGGGGGTGGGTGGGCCCTATCCTATCCTGCAATTCTTGGAACTTAAATGAAAGTTATACAATCGTTATTTAAATGATTTAAAGAAGAATCAAATGGTTATTTGTTGCCCCGACAAATCAATTTATTCATAGAAACTCTGGGGTGTGTTCAACGGGTTGGAGAGTGATCACCTACGCCCCCTCGGTAATTAATTAAAATAAATTGTGTAGTGTAAAACGGCTTTAAACTACGAAACTTGAGAAAGACGGGCATCGGACACTACTGTTACGCCCCTGCTTACAATCGCACCGTTACGGATTCAAATTTAAAAATTGCGCCAAAAATTCCATCCTAACGCATTTCGCTTGTACAGCCAGAGATTGCGTGCTTATAGCGGTAGATTAGACGAGGCAACGCCGCGCATTTCGGGGAAATATGATGTAGAAACGAGAAGCAAAAAAAGCGTCGTTTAAGTTATCTCCAGATGATCATTATTTACATCATTCATTAAAATTACATTTTCAATAATGGATTACACGATTTAAACTATACTTTTCGTCTTCTACAATTTAAGAGTCTCTAAGAGACTACAATTAACCAATTATACTATTGAATGTAATGGATTATTCGGGGGAAGGAAATAGCGTGAAACCACTTCCCCGACCTGCCCGACCGCACGTCACTGGCCCGCGAGAGAAAAAAAAAAGAACGCCAGAGTGATGTCATGTAACGCAGTGAAAGCTATCACACTGCTGGCGGTGCCGTGTGCCATATTAAAATGCGGTCGAGAAAACAGCGCTGAATTCGCGGTGAAAAACGTGCGTTAACGATTCCCTTTCGGGCGATAAAGTGCCGTGTTTTTTCGGTGCGTGCGTTTACGAACAATCCCGCCCGAGGAGATCAGACAGAGAGGGCGCGCGACCTTCTGACAGCTGTCAGTTGACGGTAGTGGCGTTTTCCCATTAAAAGAACGGCCGTGGATGCCTGAAGACAAACGCGAGGGGTTGTTCAGTTCGCGTGCGTCCGCGAAACAATCCGGCAACCGATGTGTGCAGCGCGGTGCAGGTGATGATCACAAGTGAGCAGAAACGTGGACCACCATCAAAATGACAAGGAAAAAATGAACGATGTGGATAGTCTGGTCAGTATAATTCTTTTCTCCTTTGATAATTGCACGTTCGCCGGTTTTCACGGCCCCGAGACGCTAATTGCTGCATCCCCCGTTGCGAATTTGCGTGCAAAAAAAGCACTTTCTTTTCGTGTGGCGCGATTGTTTACGGAAGTGGTTGCCATGATTACGGACGTCACCTTGATTGTGTTTTTGTTGTAACAAATTGTGTTATTCTGCATACCGTTGCGTTCGTGGGTGATTCTCACGATGACGCACCACCGGGGTGTAGTAGTGAATTTGCGATGAGGGTGGGTTGCGGTGCGAAAATCGCCGGCGTTTTGATGGTGAGTGAAATTTTGAGTTTTTATTTTTTCGGGGGGGCAGTAACGCGTTCGCCATGACAGTGCATCCCAAACTTGTACGGTCGCGGCCCTCTTGCACAAAACTGGTGTTCAGAAATTCTCGTGAGGGCCTTCTTAAAATTGTACTTTATTGTCAGTTCTGCACCCTTTCGGCCCTGGTGGTGGCAATTGCCACATGTCTCTACTTACTATGACTGTTTATCACTAGATGTCACTTCAATTAATTCCTGTACTAATTATGCAAATGAGTTCAAATTTGGTATTTACGGTCTTAAGAAGCTTCCCATTAATAATAATTAACAAACATTTTTTTTTTCAAATTTAAAAATCCATGCTCTAAGGGAAACGTTGCTCTATGATATCCGAACGGTGGTTGTTTCAAATTTTTCCCGACAGAGCGCGGTGCGCTTGCACAAAACACCACAGGCTTTTAAAATTGTAGAACTTTACATTTATTATCGGTCCTGCGTTGATATTTCTGGTGCTCGCGAATTGCACCTTGAGAAACGTCGCTCTACGAGATCCGTCCGGTGGTGGTTTCAAGCTTTTCACATCAGGGGACTACAACGAAAGAGTAGTGGCAACCAACCGATGTGAAGATAGCCACGGATTTCCCGGCGCGTCCACCGCCAAATATAAATTTATAATAAATCAAACGCTGAGAATGTAATTAACATTAGCCTATAGATGTACAGTAAATCCACAATTTCAATTATTTTTTCTCGACACCACGGGACCTCTCTTTTTAAAATGACAAGAATTCAAAGTCCAATATGGCAATTAAATTTAAATTTTTAACAACAATGTGTAGATAAGAGTTTACTTAAGTGATTTGAAGCATTAAATTTTGGGTATAATTGTTTATAACTTTTTTATGAATTTTTTTTCTCGGGTCCACCCTAACTGTACATATAATTTAGCAAACTTTCAAAGTCCAAAATGGCACTGTTTGACGCGTTTTAAATTTAATTTTGTAACAACAACGTGTAGATAAGAGTCTACTTAAGCGATTTAAAGTATTAAATTTTGGGTAAACTTGTTTATAACTTTTTTATGAATTTTTTTTCTCGGGTCCACCCGAACTGTACATATAATTTAGCAAACTTTCAAAGTCGAATATGGCACTGTTTGACGCGTTTTAAATTTAATTTTTTTACAACAACGTGTAGATAAGAGTCTACTTAAGCGAATTAAAGTATTAAATTTTGGGTAAAATTGTTTATAACTTTTTTATGAATTTTTTTTCTCGGGTCCACCCGAACTGTACATATAATTTAGCAAACTTTCAAAGTCGAATATGGCACTGTTTGACGCGTTTTAAATTTAATTTTTTAACAACAACGTGTAGATAAGAGTCTACTTAAGCGATTTGAAGCATTACATTTTGGGTAAAATTGTTTATAACTTTTTTATGAATTTTTTTTCTCGGGTCCACCCGAACTGTACATATAATTTAGCAAACTTTCAAAGTCGAATATGGCACTGTTTGACGCGTTTTAAATTTAATTTTTTAGCAACAACGTGTAGATAAGAGTCTACTTTAGCGATTTAAAGTATTAAATTTTGGGTAAAATTGTTTATAACTTTTTTATGAATTTTTTTTCTCGGGTCGCTCTATGAGATCCGTCCAGTGGTAGTTTCAAACTTTTCACACCAGGCGGCTACAACGAAAGAGCAGCGGCAACCAAACGTACACTCGGGAAAAACAACCCTAACCTAAACTAACTGGTAAGCAGTGACGGTTCGCGGGTTTTTTTTCTGGAACAAGAGGTGGCAATACAGATAGGTAGGGTCAGTTGCGGAGACGGCTGGCCGCGTGACCGCACCTATCTGTATCACCACCTCTTGTTCCTCGGCCGTACCAGAAAAAACCCCGCGAACTGTCACTGCTGGTAAATGATAAACGATAAACAGTTCCAAATTCGTCCGCATTTTCGTTCTAATATTTGAATAATAGACAAATTGCCTCTCTTTACGGTGCAGGTAATTAATAACGGGATGGTGTAATCGAGGCGTTAATTATTCAAACGCAACGGTGGATCAAGCGGGGAGAAAATACGAGAATGGAGAAGTGTCGGCTTCGTCCGTCGCCACATTCTCGTCTCCTGCGAAGGAAATGGAAAAAACGTGACTGCAATGCGTTACGTCGAGAACGCTATCTCTCCCACGCGATTAGCACGCACGCCGTAACGCACGCATTCCGCGAGAAGAAGAAAATTAATTTTGCAAAATTACAGTTACCTTTCTCAATTTTTAACAAATTACAGGGACCTTTTCTGTAACTTGGTTTCTTTCAGTCATGAACAAACACTCCAAACAATTATTAATGATAAATTGAGGACGTTTTCTGTAACTTGGTTTGACAATTTTTCACATTTCTAAACAATTATTAATGATAAATTGAATAACACAAAATAAACGGATTTAATAAATCCAGTGCCACCAACAGTTATTTTATTAGCATTTTGAATTAAACTAATCAATGGACATTCGTGGTTAACAATTAATTATGAGTTATTTTTGTAAACCGTAATTGAACGAGTTTGTTTACAGTTGTGGTGTGGCGTGCCGAGTGTTGTTATTTTTCTATTCCTTCGGTATAATGTGAACGATAACAAAAATAAAAACAAATTTTATTTTTTTAATGTCGTTGTAATCTGTCGGAGCGGAGAAATTATTCACTTGAAATGAAATTCACTTTAGCATTTAAAGTTATTCACGCTGGCCGCGCATTGACGCACTTTCCCGCAAACAACCTCCATTTCCATGTAAATCGTATCTCCCTGAATGAATTAAAAATTTTCCACTCCATGTTTGAGCATCCTCTTCATTTATTAATGACAGTAGCGGCTCGTGTAACCTATTCAATTTACCCCCACCCTCATTTTTTGAAGAAAGGAAGAACGATGTATCCCCCCACACCAAAGTAACAGTCGAAAAAGTGTTTAAAGTACTACAGGTAGCTCCTTGGCCCTATATAACGAGCCGCCCCTGATTAATAAAACAAATTTGATGTAACTATTATCATTTCATAGTTACAAACAAACACTTTTAATAAATCGTTGGTGTTGTAATCTATGATTACTGGGTAATATGTACAGGTACGTCCCAGTATTTATTTATACTGGGACGTACGTCATTTTATTACCACTTTTAATAAACTTTGTGCAATTTTCAATTTTTTTTTTTTAATGATTAACATGTATGCAGTTTTTTCCATTTGTTGTTTTCACGTCGACATTCCTGAAAGTCACCGATCTCTCCTCCGCCCACGTGCGTTTTTCTTTGGAAACGCACATTCACGTCCAGAGAAATTCGCACCGTAAACACGATTCCCGCAATCCGTATCGTGCGGGAAATATGCCGTACATTTTAAAACTGCCAGGTATTTTCCAACGAAAATGTCGACGTCATCAACAATGCCGCAAATGCTGGATAAACCTCGGACAACGTGGTGTGTGTTATCTTGGGCTTAGATTAGCGTTTTGCAGTCCAACGTGACATTGGAGCTCTTATAAAAGTTAAAGTGTTTTATTCCAATCTACAATCAAGATGTACCACGAAGTAAACGCCGCCAACATTAAACATCTTATCGAAGCGATGATGCGAAAAATTAAGCACGTTCAAAATATCACCGTAAACTCGCCTACACTTTCCAAACGGGTGACATTTAATTCAATGACGTATTCGTCCTCTTCATTTTATCTCATCCTCTTTATTATGGATATTCTATTTTATACTTTTATCTCCGACACATCGTCTTCATTATGGACATTTTATTTTATCTCAGGCTAGACAATTTTATGTACTCAATGGTTATGGATATTATTCAAATTAATAATTTTATCTCAGACTAGACAATTTTATTTGTTTTTTTTTTCATTTCGAATAATAATCGATATTCCGGTGTTAAGGAACTTGATAGCACAGTCACTCACCCTACACCGAAGGCAGACTTTGAGTGAATAAACAAATGCGATTTCCTTTTCCGATAAAATAAGTACGAGACGACACGCTAGGGCCGCACGCAAATGGTCGATCTGGTGCTTGTAATCAAATGTTCGCATGTAGATCGCTATCAAAAGTTGATCCACTCTTTTTGTACCGATTAGTGGGGTATAAATGTTGAGCATGTTTTAATAAAATACCACACAATTAACATTAATTCGTTCGCCAAAACGGAAGATATTCGGCTACGCCCTATTCTAAAGGCGGAAAGGTGGGAAAGCAATTAAAATCGTTGATTCACCTTAGGCAACCCATTGTACTTAATTTAATTATAATCAATTAAATTAGAAATGGTAGAAAACAAACAAATCAACTCTTAGTGAATTTTGAAACGTAGCAACTTCGTTACCATGGGCGTAATTAGAGAATTTTTTGGGGGGTGGATTACTGCCTATACCTATCAGAATTTTTTACCCCAAAATTTACACCATACCATTTACAAATCAAATTTGTTCAACTGTTTCTTCTAATTTCCAATATTGAATTGTTAAAAGTGACATTTTTCGGCTCAATATAATTTAAATAATGAAACAGAGAATTATTACGCCCTCTACAGTCGATCAATTGACATCACAAAAATTGTATCAGCTGCCAGAATGGTTATTTTCCACTCTACATTATGGCATTGTTAAAACTGACAGTTTTATTCTTCCAGAAATCGTTACACTGCAAGTAACCCTGTTCAACTGTCAAAAATCGTGATTTTCGCCTGCCGAAAATTGCGATTTTCAACTGTCGAAAATAGCGATTTTTAACTGTCATAAATAGTGATTTGGAAATGTCAAAAATAGGGATTTTTAACTGCCGGAAATACTGATTTACAAATATAAAAAATAATGATTTTTAACTGCCTGAATAGTGATTTGCAAATGTCAAAAATAGCGATTTTTAACTGTCATAAATAGTGATTTGAAAATGTCAAAAATAGGGATTTTTAACTGCCGGAAATACTGATTTACAAATATAAAAAATAATGATTTTTAACTGCCTGAATAGTGATTTGCAAATGTCAAAAATAGGGATTTTTAACTGCCTGAAACAGAGATTTGAAAATGTCAAAAATAGGGATTTTTAACTGCCTGAAATAGTGATTTGGAAATGTCAAAAATGGTGCTTTTCAACGGCTAAAATAATAAATGATTTTCAATTGACTGAAATGATGATTTTCAATTACCTATCATCTGTCAAAACTAGTGATTTTCAACTTTAAAAATGGTAATTTTTACTTATTGAATCTTGTGATGTTCAACTGCCAGAAATAAATTTTCAACTGTCAAAAATAGGGATTTTTAACTGCCAGAAATAGTGCTTTAGAAACTCCAAAAGTAGGGATTTTTAACTCCCTGAAATAGTGATTTGGAAATGTCAACAATAGTGATTTTCAATTGACAGAAATGGTAATTTTCAATTACCTAAAATAGTAATTATCATCTGTCAAAACTAGTGATTTTCAACTGTAAAAGTGGTGATCTTTACTTATTGAAACTTGTGATGTTCAACTGCCAGAAATAGTAATTTTCAACTGTCAAAAATAGGATTCTTTAACTACCAGAAATAGTGATTTGGAAATGTCAAAAATAGGGATTTTTAACTCCCGGAAATAGTGATTTAGAAATGTCAAAAATGGTGCTTTTCAACGGCTAAAATAATAAATGATTTTCAATTGACTGAAATGATGATTTTTAATTACCTAAAATAGTAATTATCATCTGTCAAAACAAGCGATTTTCAACTGAAAAATGGTGATTTTTACTTATTGAAACTTGTGATGTTCAACTGCCAGAAATAATTTTCATAATTTTCAACTGTCAAAAATAAGGGATTTTAACTGCCTGAAATAATGATTTAGAAATGTCAAAAATAGGGATTTTCAATTGACAGAAATGGTAATTTTCAATTACCTAAAATGGTAATTATCATCTGTCAAAACTAGTGTTTTCAACTGTAAAAATGGTGATCTTTACTCATTAAAACTTGTGATGTTCAACTGCCAGAAATAGTAATTTTCAACTGTCAAAAATAGGGATCTTTAACTACCAGAAATAGTGATTTAGAAATGTCAAAAATAGGGATTTTTAACTGCCTGAAATAGTGATTTCCAACCATCAAAAATAGTAATTTTCAACTGCTAAAAATCGTGATTTCGACTGCCAAAAAGGGTAATTTTCAACCGTCTGAAATAGTCATTTTCAACTGTCAAAAATAGTCGTTTTCAACTGTTAAAAAGTGTGATTTACAATTGTGAAAAATAGCGACTTTCATCTGTTAAAATAGTGATTTTCCAACTGTCTAAATTGCGGATTTTCAACCATGAAAAATAGTGATGTTCAACTGTCAAAAATAGCGAGTTTCAACTGTCAAAATTAGTGATCTTCAACTGTCGAAAATACTGATTTTCAACTGTCAAAAATAGCGACTTTCAACTGTCAAAATTAGTGATTTTCAACTGTCGAAAATAGTGATTTTCATCTGTTAAAATTGCTGTTTTCGACAGTCAAAACTTGTTCACAGTAGAAAATGACCATTTTTAACGGTTCGAATTATCATTTTTGGCAGTTGAAAATTACTATTTTGGATGGTTGGAAATCCCCATTTTAGACAGTTGAAAATCACTATTTTTGACAGTGAAAAATTACGTTTTGACTGTTGAATGTCACTATTTTAACAGATGAAAGTCATAATTTCTGACTGTTGAAAATAATTTTTTTTGACAGTTGAAAATCGCAATTTTTAATATTTTAACCGTTAAAAACTATTATTTTAGTCGTTGAAAATCACAATTTTTGACAGTTTAATCACCATTTTACCCGATGCAAATCACTACCTTTGGCAGTTAAATATCCCTACTTTTGACAGTTAAACAAGTTTTGACTGTCAAAAACAGCAATTTTAACAGATGAAAATCACTATTTTCGACAGTTGAAAATCACTAATTTTGACAGTTGAAACTCGCTATTTTTGACAGTTGAAAATCAGTATTTTCGACAGTTGGAAATCATTATTGTTGACAGTTGAAAATCACTATTTTTGACAGTTGGAAATCATTATTGTTGACAGTTGAAAATCACTATTTTTGACAGTTGAAAGTAACCTTTGTTGGCAGTTGAAAATCAATATTTTTGACAGTTGAAAATCACTGTTTTTGGCAGTCGAAAGTGACTATTTCAGATAGTTGAAAAGTACAATTTTCAACTATTTTTGGTTGAAAATAACTATTTTAAATCACAATTTTGGACAATTGAAAATCCCTATTTTAATCAATGGAAATCACTACAATTGACAGTTAAAAATCATTACTTTTGACAGTTGGAAATGATTATTTTAACAGATGAAAATCACTATTTTGACAGTTGACAATAACTATTTTATACAGTTAAATCACCATTTTAACTGTTAAAAATCACTACTTTTTACAGTTAAATATCACTCTTTGACTGTCGAAAATTTCTATTTTAATAGATTTAATAGTTAAATATTCCTACTTTTGACAGTTGAAAATCACCATTTTTAATAGTTGAAAATCACCACTTTTGACTCTCAAATATTTCTACTTTTGACATTTAAATATTCCTACTTTTGACAGTTAAATATTCATACTTTTGACAGTTGAAAATCACCATTTTTAATAGTTGAAAATCACCACTTTTGACTGTCAAATATTTCTACTTTTGACATTTAAATATTCCTACTTTTGACAGTTAAATATTCCTACTTTTGACAGTTAAATATTCCTACTTTTGACAGTTGAAAATCACCATTTTTAATAGTTGAAAATTGCAATTTTGACAGATGAAAGTCACTATTTTTGACAGTTGGAAATGACTATTTTTGACAGTTGGAAATATCTATTTTTTACAGTTAAAAATCACTATATTTGACAGTTAAAGATCACTGCTTTCGACAATTGGAAATCACTATTTTTGACAGTTGAAAATCACAATTTTTAATGTTTGAAAATCGCAATTTTAACAGACGAAAGTCACTATTTTTGACAGTTGGAAATTACTATTTTTGACAGTTGAAAATATCTATTTTTTACAGTTAAAAATCACTATATTTGACAGTTAAAGATCACTGCTTTTGACAATTGGAAATCACTATTTTTGACAGTTGAAAATCACAATTTTTAATGTTTGAAAATCGCAATTTTAACAGACGAAAGTCACTATTTTTGACAGTTGGAAATTACTATTTTTGACAGTTGAAAATTACTATTTTCTACAGTTGAAAATCTCTATTTTTTACAGTTAAAAATCACTATGTTTGACAGTTGAAGATCACTGCTTTCGACAGTTGGAAATTACCATTTTTGAAAGTTGAAAATCACTGTTTTACCAGTTGTAGATCACTGATCAAAAATCTTTGCATGATGAACTTTTTCTAAATGGTTTCTTTGACAGTTGAAAATTAAAATAAAATTTGATAATTCCAAACTCTGAAATAGTAACATATTTTACAGCTGAAAAAAATTAAACACATCGATTTTTTTTCTCCCGGAATATTTCAACGGGCATTTTTCACCTGTCAAAAATGGCGTATTTCATAAGTCAAAAAAAAAAGATTTCCAATTGCTGCTCTTCAACCGTCAAACATGATGAACGATCAAATTTGAAAAATGCCTGTCTAGATTTGAATTTTGACAATTCACAATTCGTGAAACCCGAATGCAATTTTCATTTTGTTGTACGAAACTAAATTTCAAACGGCGATTTTGGGTGTATGTTTCTGATTGATTTTTAAATTCATATATTTGACCAGTGACGGTTCGCGGGGTTTTTTCTGGTACGGCCGAGGAACAAGAGGTGGCGATACAGATAGGTAGGGTCAGTTGCAGAGACGGCTGGTTGCGTGACCGCACCTATCTCTGTTACCACCTCATGTTCCTCGGCCGTACCAGAAAATACCTCGGGAACCGTCACTATATTTGACGCTGAAAAGAAACCGGCACCGTAATTTTCTACGAGAGGATTAAGTTTTCCGGGGTGGTGGGGCACGCGATGAGATTTCCGAGAGCGCGCGCGCCGCCCCTCAATCAGCGCCCAGCGGCGCGCGTGATTTTTCCCCCCCAACACATCGTTCGCCTCTCGTTCGCGCGCTCATTCGCCGTCCGTTCTTGATTCACGCGTGTTCGCCGCCGCCGCTCGTCGCCAACACACACGAACAAGCGCACGCGAAACGCACGTTTACATTTATTGATCCGGACGTCGCCGCCTCCTCCTCCACCTCCGCTCTCTTTCTCTCGTTCACCTCACCCTAACCCCAATAAACGGGGATCGCCTCCATCCATCCAACCATCCACATTATTCATCGCCGTCATCATCACGTAGAAAAGTGTTCGTTTTTTCGGCCGCGATTTAAATGCTGCTGCCCACGACGACCACCCTCGCGTTCCAGCAGGAGTTCTGTTACAATGTCGCCGAGAGGACCAAGTTCTTCTCGAACCTCAAGTGCCGGAGCCTCAGTCCGCTCAACAGCACCAACGCCAAGGACCCGAGTCCGAAGGGGAAGTTCAGGTTCGGGTGCACGGGCGCCAGGCGCAGCCACAAAAAAACGACCAAGTGGTACATAAAGGTGAGCCCACTCTCGCGAGATAAATAAATCAGATGTTTAATTAATCGTTATTTGCAAAATCAGTTTTTGCTTCAGTGGAAGAAGTTTAACCCTTTGCACTCTTATTTACTAGTGACAAAACGTATTTTGGCGACTATAAGTCGACATACGGGTGCAAAGGGTTAAACTAACTTTTGGGCTAAGGTCATTCGTGCTACGGCGCTGAAGAACCACGTGGATAATGGCTATTTGAACTGTCTCCTTCAGGTCTGCACGGTATGTTATGACCTGGAGGAAGAGCAACTCTGATACGCAGCGTTATTTTGGATGTCATAAATCCAGGTTTTGCTCAAGGCTGTACAGTTCTTTCCATTCTTTTTTTTTTAATTATAAATTTCTTGATAAAAACAAAACTTTTGGTTGAAAGACCTCGGTCGATGGCCTGTTGTATTTCGTGTAAATCGAGTGCAATAAATTGTGTTATTACTACAAAACTTTTAAATGCAATACAAGTTGAATTTCCGCGATAAAAATTTAACGTTCTTAAAAGTCATGTCGGCACATTCTTCCTTTATTTAGCCATTTCAATGTAATTAGATAGTTACTGCTTGTTGTCGTAGGCAACCCATTTTACAAAATATTGTTGGGATTAGAGCGCAGCTGTTGATGTTTTTTTTGATTTTGGCAATAAAAATAATAAATTATGATTTTTGCGCGTTGAAGGGTTTGGGTAGCACCTTATAACACGAGAGGGGTTTAAAATTTACCGAAAAACCCATGTCATCATTTATGAAAACAGTCGTTTAACAATAAATTAATAATGACGTAACGCGTAAGTGGAAATTCGACATTCATCGCGTTTCAAATATTTGTTGTTTGTTGTTGATAATTATGTTAATCGCGCACCTACGGAATGTTAAGTTATCTTGTCCCATTTTCCCATTCAAATTTTAATTGTGTTATCGCGAATTTGTTTAATTTTAATTTGGGCACACGCGCAAATCTCAAACACAATTTGTTTTTAATTGGCGTACGTTTTTCTCGTTATATACGCAACTCAATTTTTAAATTTATTTATTTTCGTACATGTTTTCGGTTGTATACGCAAATTATATAAAATTTTGCGTACATTTATTCCTCCTAACAACGTTTTTTTTTTCAATTGGGGTACATTTTTCTCGTTATACGCGCAATTTTGAAAATTTTTGAATTGCGTACATGTTCTCCCCGTTATGCACGCAAGTAAAATTTGTATATTTTTTTAAATTTCCCGCATTTTTCCTCTTGAAAGCGCAAATCTCAAACTTTGTTTATTTTCAATAGTCCAGGTGTGTTGATTTTCTTTGGAGACGATTTGCGGTTTGTTTGGAGCCCGCATTCCGATCTTTTAACTGAGGTTAGTGTCGGTCAGTCTCGGGCATGTTTATTTATATAAGCGGCGATCATTGAGGAAAAATAATCAAACACGATCTTAACACCTCCCGCAGTTTCTGTTTGAAACAAACATTGGTGCGAAAGATATCACATCTTCAAGAGATTCGCGTATCAGAGCTATTTACGTGTTCGAATGTAGCCCTTTTTAATCAACTTTTGTACAGAGCGATCAAAAAGTAATGTATTCATTTCGTCTTTGACGCATGGAACACGTAAATTTGAGGCGATCGGATTCGTTTCTCAAAAACTGAAATTGGTGCGCGCGACGGGCAAAAACAAAACGTCCCGTCGTATCTTTCAAACCGATTGTCGATTAAACACGTTCCGCCCGCAAACGAAACTGCGACAATAAGTTATTGTTCGCGCGCTCGATTAATTTTCTGTTTACATCCGCGGACGTCAGTCTCCTTGTGACGCACGAAAAATCGAATTCTCGCAGCACTCTGGATTCCTCGGTAAACTTTATTTTCCCTTACCCGCGGCCATCAAATCGAGTTAAGACCACCGGGAAGACTCGTAAAACTCGTAAAACCAAACCCATGTTAACGCGAACCCCTAAAACATGCATCGCCGGATCGTAAAACCCCCTTCGCAAGAGCCACAAATTGCACAAAGTGGTGCGCGATTACGTGACGCACGAGCGCGTGCGCCAATTAAGTATTGCGCGCGGAGAAACGACGGTGTTTGTTCGCTACTCTTAATAATGGTGGAAAATTACATCTGGAGCACTTAAAAAAAAATTGGTGTTGTAGAGGGTGTTCCAAATTGAGTATCACCCGTATCAATATTCTTGATTATATAAGCTCTAGAACGCTTAAAAAATTACTGTTGTACAGGGTAGTCCAAATTGAGTATCTCCTGTATCAATATTTTTGATAATACACGCTCTGAAACACTTAAAAAAATTACTGTTATACAGGGTGGTTCAAATTGAGAATCACCCGTATCAATATTTTTCTTAATATACGCTGTGGAACGCTTAAAAAATTACCGTTACACAGGGTGGTCCAAATTGAGTATCTCGCGTATCAATATTTTTGATAATACACGCTCTGAAACACTTAAAAAAATTACTGTTATACAGGGTGGTTCAAATTGAGAATCACCCGTATCAATATTTTTCTTAATATACGCTGTGGAACGCTTAAAAAATTACCGTTACACAGGGTGGTCCAAATTGAGTATCTCGCGTATCAATATTTTTGATAATACACGCTCTGAAACACTTAAAAAAATTACTGTAATACAGGGTGGTTCAAATTGAGAATCACCCGTATCAATATTTTTCTTAATATACGCTGTGGAACGCTTAAAAAATTACCGTTACACAGGGTGGTCCAAATTGAGTATCACCCGTATCAATATTTTTGATAATATACGCTTTGGAACGCTTATAAAAATTACTGTTATACCGGGTGTTCCAAACTAAGTATCATCCGTATCAATATTTTTGATAATATATGCTCTGGAATGCTTTAAAAAAATACTGTTATACCGGCTGGTCCAAGTTGAGTATCACCCGTATCAATATTTTTGATAATATACGCTCTGAAACGCTTTAAAAAATACTGTTATACTGGGTGGTCCAAGTTGAGTATCACCCGTATCAAAATTTTTGATAATATACGCTCTGGAACACTTAAAAAATTACTGATATACAGGATGGTCCAAATTGAGTATCACCCGTATCAATATTTTTCGTAATATACGCTCCGGAACACTTAAAAAATTACTGTTATACAGTATTTTCCAAACTGAGTATCACCTGTATCAATATTTTTCGTAATATCCGCTCTGGAACACTTAAAAAAATTACTGTTATACAGGGTGGTGCAAATTGAATATCGACAATATCAATATTTTTCATAATATATGCTCTGAAACGCTTAAAAAATACTATTATACAGGGTGTTCCAAACTGAGTACACCCGTATCAATATTTTTGATAATATACGCTCTGGAACGCTTATAAAAATTACTGTTATACCGGGTAGTCCAAACTGAGTATCACCCGTATCAATATTTTGGATAATATACTCTCTGGCACACTTAAAAAATTATTGTTATACAGGGTGTTCTAAGTTGAGTATCACCCGTAACAAAATTTTTGATAATATATACTCTGAAACATTTATAAAAATTACTGTCATACAGGGTAGTCCAAATTGAGGATCACTCGTATCAATATTTTTGATAATATACTCTCGGAACGCTTAAAAAATTACTGTTATACAGGGTCGTGCAAATTGAATATCGATCGTATCAATATTTTTCATAATATACGCTCTGAAACGCTTAAAAATTACTATTGTGCAGGGTGTTCCAAATTGAATATCACCCGTATCAATATTTTTGATAATATACGTTTTATCAAAAATATTGATAAAGCGTTTTGGAACGCTTTAAAAAAATACTGTTATACCGGGTGGTCCAAGTTGAGTATCACCCGTATCAACATTTTTGATAATATACGCTCTGGAACACTTAAAAAAATAACTGTTATACAGGGTGGTCCAAATTGAATATCAACCGTATCAATATTTTTCATAATATACGCTCTGAAACGCTTAAAAAATACTATTATGCAGGGTGTTCCAAACTGAGGATCACTCGTATCAATATTTTTGTTAACATAGCTCTGGAATACTTGAAAAAAAAATAGTTACGTAGAAAACTTTTTCTTCTAAGACTTTAGTTTTGATATGGCAAGCTGAGTTGCCGAAATTGCAGGTAAACAAATAAACCAAAGTGTAACAAAGTAAAAAAGTGTTTTATTCTATATTTAAAAAAATACTATTATACAGGGTGTTCCAAATTGAGTATAAGCCGTATCTTTATTTTTGAAAATATACGCTATGGAGCGCTTAAAAACATACTGTTATACAGGGTGGTCCAAAATGAGGATCAGCTGTATCGATATTTTTCATAATATACGCTCTGGAACGCTTAAAAAAAATACTGTTATACCGGGTGGTCCAAATTGAATATCAACCGTATGAATATTTTTCGTAACATATGTTCTGGAACACTTAAAAAATTACTGTTACACAGGGTGTTCCCAATTGAATATCACCCGTATCAATATTTTTGATAATATACCCTCTGGAGCACTTATAAAAATTACTGTTATACGAGGTGGTCCAAATTGAATATCACCCGTATCAATATTTTTCGTAATATACACTCTGGAACACTTAAAAAAAATTACTGTTATACAGGGTGTTCCAAACTGAGTATCACCTGTATCAATATTTTTGATAATATACGCTCTGCAACACGTAAAAAAGTACTATTATACTGGGTGTTCCAAAATTGTGTTTCACACGTATCAATATTTTTAATAACAGCTCTGGAATACTTGAAAAAATATTTGTTATGTAAGAAGCTTTTTCTTCTAAGACTTTGGTTTTGATAAGGCAAGCTGAGTTGCCGAAACAGCAGTCAAACAAATAAACCAAAGTGTTGTATAAAGTAAAAAAAAGTGTTTTATTCTGTACTTAAAAAAATATTATTATACAGGGTGTTCCAAATTGAGTATAACCCGTATCAATATTTTTGATAATATAGCTCTGGAACACTTAAAAAAAAATACTGTTATACAGGGTGGTCCAAAATGAGTATCACCTGTATCGATATTTTTCATAATATATGCTCTGAAACGCTTAAAAAAATTACTGTTATACAGGATGTTCCAAACTGAGTATCACCCGTATCAATATTTTTGATTAAATACGCTCTGGAACGCTTAAAAAAATACTGTTATACCGGGTGGTCCAAGTTGAGTATCACCCGTATCAATATTTTCGATAAAATACGCTCTGGAACGCTTTAAAAAAATATTGTTATACCGGGTGGTCCTAGTTGAATATCACCCGTATTAATATTTTTCGTAATATACGCTCTGGAACGCTTTAAAAAAATACTGTTATACAGGGTGGTCCAAGTTGAGTATCACCCGTATCAATATTTTCGATAAAATACGCTCTGGAACGCTTTAAAAAAATACTGTTATGCCGGGTGGTTCAAGTTGAATATCACCCGTATTAATATTTTTCGTAATATACGCTTTGGAACGCTTAAAAAAATACTATTATACAGGGTGGTCCAAATTGAATGAATATCACCCGTATCAATATGTTTCGTAATATACGCTCTGGAACACTTAAAAGAATTACTGTTATACCGGGTGGTCCAAATTGAGTATCACCTGTATCAATATTTTTCGTAATATACTCTCTGAAACGCTTAAAAAATTGCTGTTATACCGGGTGGTCCAAGTTGAGTATCACCCGCTACAATATTTTTCATAATATACACTCTGGAACACTTAAAAAAATTACTGTTATACCGGGTGGTCCTTGTTGCGTACCACCCGTATCAATATTTTTGATAATATACGCTCTGGAACACTTGAAAAAATTACTGTTATACCGGGTGGTCCAAATTGAGCATCACCGGTATCAAAATTTTTGATAATATACGCTCTGGAATACTTAAAAAAATATTTATTATGTAAGAAGCTTTTTCTTCTAAGACTTTAGTTTTGATAAGGCAAGCTGAGTTGGCGAAACAGCAGTCAAACCAATAAACCAAAGTGTTATATAAAGTAAAAAAAGTGTTTGATTCTATACTTAAAAAATACTATTATACAGGGTGTTTCAAATTGAGTATAACCCGTATCAATATTTTTGATAATATAGCTCTGGAACACTTAAAAAAAATACTGTTATACTGGGTGTTCCAAATTGAGTATCACCTGTATCGATATTTTTCATAATATACGCTCTGGAACGCTTAAAAACATACTGTTATACAGGGTGGTCCAAAATGAGCATCACCGTATCAATATTTTTGATAATATACGCTCTGGCACACTTGAAAAAAAGTATTATTATACAGGGTGTTCCAAAATTGAGTTTCACCCGTATCAATATTTTTTAATAATACAGCTCTGGAATACTTAAAAAAATACGATTATACAGGGTGTTCCAAATTGAGGATTCTTATTATTGATGATAGAGAACACCCTGCATTCCAGCATCGAATGACTCGACGCGGCTTAAAAATCTAGAAAAGAAAGTCCATTCTGTCCTCAATTTTGGACACCACCCTGTATATCCAAGAAATGTAACGAATCAAATCTTCGTTTTCCGCCAATCGCCTGTTTATTTATTTATTTACTCGATCTCAACCGTGAGTCAACACTTAACACACTCCATTCACAAACGTTTCCCACGTAGTTTTATGAATTTTTTCCGAGTAACGCAATTCCGGCGAATTTATTATCCTCTCCCCGGAATCGATTCTTCTGTCTAGAACTCGACAATGTTTCCACGTTTCGATCAATAGACACGCCACACAAATAATGCCGCGGAATCCACCCACCCACAGATAGGCTGGAATTATTAGGTGTGCGCCGCTGCATTCAACGGAGGCCCTTGCCCATTTTTTTTTGTTCCTTCTCTTATTGTTAATCCGTGAACGGATCAGTGATTTTTCCGCCACATTAACCACCCGACGATTTCAGCAGGTTAATGGCAATTTTGCAATTTATCGATTCGACATTTGAAATAGAGAGTAGATTATGAAGCTATCAGATAGAGTAAACCAACAGCAGTAATGTTCTAAATTATTTGAAAGCCTTAGCTTGTAGGATAGGACCCACCCACTTCCGATATAGCCCACCCACTACCGATATAGACCACCCACTACCGATATAGCCCACCCACTACCGACATAACCCACCCACTACCGATATAGCCCACCCACTAACGTATTTAAAAAAATAAAGTTGTTACATTTTTTTCTATTGAAACTAATGCATATCTTAATTGATAATTAATTTCAGTAGAAAAATGTAACAACCCACTACCGATATGGCCCACCCACCAACGTATTTTTAAACGTAAAGTTGTTACATTTTTTTTTCTACTGAAACTAATGCATATCTTCATTAATAATTAATTTCAGTAGAAAAATGTAACAACCCACTACCGATATGGCCTACCCACCGACATATTTCACGTCAAGTTGTTACATTTTTTTTTCTACTGAAACTAATGCATATATATTAATTAATAATTAATTTCAGTAGAAAAAATGTAACAACTTTATTTTTTTTAAATACGTTGGTGGGGGGGCCATATCGGTAGTGGGTGGGTCCTATCCTACAATTCAACCAATTGAACACATCAAAAGTTGTAATAATAATGAATTCACAAGACGAATCTGAAATCTAAAATTCTTTATTTGTCTACACAAGTAAAAACCCTTGCTTGGGTTCTACTCATTGGATTGTAGGATAGGGCCCACCCACCGCCCTTAGCATCCACTTTACTTTAAATTACAGACCAAGTCTTGTGGTAAAATAAAATATCTTGGTTATTTATGAGAATATTGAGTTTGAAAAGAACACCAAGCCTAGATCCGTAGTTTAAAGTAAAGTGGATGATGTGGGTGGTGGGTGGGCCCTATCCTACAAATCAACCAATTGATCACAAGTCAAGAGTTTTAATTAAATATTTCTGAAAAAAGCATCCAATATCTACAATTCCTTATTTTGTTCAATCAATCGTTCACAATTGAAACTTTGGTTACTGTGTTACTAATTGGATTGTAGGATAGGGCCCACCCACCACCCACAGCATCCACTTTACTTTAAACTGCAAAGCTAGTCTTGTGGTAATTTAAAATATTGTAGTCATTTATTAGAATGCTGAAATTGAAAAGGACACTAAAAACAGTGTCTGTAGTTTATGTAAAAACTGAACCGGATGGTGGTGGGCGGGCCCTATCCTACAATCCAACCAGTTGATAATAAGTTAAAGGTTTTAATTGAATATTTGAAGAAGAAAAAAACTAAAATCTACAATTGCTTATTTTGTTTGATCAATTGTTCACACCGGCGAAACCCTGGTTGAGGTGCTTCTAATTGAATTGTAGGATAGGACCCACCCACCGCCCTCGGCATCAGTTGATAATAAGTCAAGGGTTTTAATTGAATATTTGAAGAAAAAGAAAACTAAAATCTACAATTGCTTATTTTGTTTGATCAATTGTTCACACCGGCGAACCCTGATTACGGTGCTACTAATTGAATTGTAGGATAGGGCCCACCCACAGCCCTCAACACTAACGTTACTTTAAAATACAGATCTAGTCTCGTGGTCAAAGAAAATATCTCCAATCATTTATTTGAATGCTGAGATTGAAAAAGAATACTTTTAGATCGGTGTTTGTAGTTTGTGTAAAAATTGAATCGGGGGCGGTGGGTGGGCCCTATCCTACAATCCAACCGGTTGAACACAAGACAAGAATTTTAATAAATGAATATTGAGAACGCGAATCCAAAATCTGCAATTCTTCATTTGGATTATTCAATTATTCACATTGGTAAAACCCTGGCTTCGGTTCTACTAGTTGGATTGTAGGATAGGGCCCACCCACCACCCCTAAAATTAATGTTACTTTAAACTACGGATTGTAATCTAGAATCTCTTTGGTCATTTATTAGAATACTGAGATTGAAAAGAACACTAAAAACAGTGTCTAGTTTATGTAAAAGTTGAATCGTGGGAGGTGGGTGGGCCCTATCCTACAATCCAATCAGTTGAACACAAGTCAACGGTTTTATTTGAATATTAAAAAATAAAAATAAAAAATCTACAATTCCTTATTTTACAATATTTTTGGTCATTTATTAGAATACTGAGATTGAAAAGAACACCAAGAACAGTGTCTAGTTTATGCAAAAGTTGAATAATGTGTGGTGGGCAGGCCCTATCCTACAATCCAATCAGTTGAACACAAGTCAACGGTTTTATTTGAATATTAAAAAAATAAAAAAAAAATAAATGTACAATTCCTTATTTTGTTCGTTAAGTTGTTACACCGGTGAAATCTTTGTTTTGGTTCTACTGATTGTACTGTAGGATAGGGCCCACCCACCGCCCTTGGCATCCACTTTACTTTAAACTACAGACCTAGTCTTGTGCCCAAATAAAACATCTGTAGTCATTTATTAGAATACTGAGATTAAATAAGACAATGAAAACAGTGTCTGTAATTTGTGTAAAAATTAATCGGAGGGTGGTGGGTGGGCCCTATCCTACAATCCAATCAGTTGAACACAAGTCAACGGTTTTATTTGAATATTAAAAAAAATAAATAAAAAAATCTACAATTCCTTATTTTGTTCGTTAAGTTGTTACACCGGTGAAATCTTTGTTTTGGTTCTACTGATTGTATTGTAGGATAGGGCCCACCCACCGCCCTTGGCATCCACTTTACTTTAAACTACAGGCCTAGCCTTGTGGCCAAATAAAACAATTGTAGTCATTTATTGGAATACTGAGATTAAATAAGACAATGAAAACAGTGTCTGTTATTTGTGTAAAAAATGAATCGGAGGGTGGTGGGTGAGCCCTATCCTACAATCCAATCAGTTGAACACAAGTCAACGGTTTTATTTGAATATTAAAAAAATAAATAAATAAAAAAATCTACAATTCCTTTTTTTGTTCGTTAAATTGTTACACCGGTGAAATCTTTGCTTCGGTTCTACAGATTGTATTGTAGGATGGGGCCCACCCACCGCCCTTGGCATCCACTTTACTTTAAACTACAGACCTAGCCTTGTGGCCAAATAAAACAATTGTAGTCATTTATTAGAATACTGAGATTAAATAGGACAATAAAAACAGTGTCTGTAATTTGTGTAAAAATGAATTGGAGGATGGTGGGTGGGCCCTATCCTACAATCCAACCAGTTGAACACAAGTCAACGGTTTTATTTGAATATTAAAAAAAATAAATAAAAAAATCTACAATTCCTTATTTTGTTCGTTAAGTTGTTACACCGGTGAAATCTTTGTTTTGGTTCTACTGATTGTATTGTAGGATAGGGCCCACCCACCGCCCTTGGCATCCACTTTACTTTAAACTACAGGCCTAGCCTTGTGGCCAAATAAAACAATTGTAGTCATTTATTGGAATACTGAGATTAAATAAGACAATGAAAACAGTGTCTGTTATTTGTGTAAAAAATGAATCGGAGGGTGGTGGGTGAGCCCTATCCTACAATCCAATCAGTTGAACACAAGTCAACGGTTTTATTTGAATATTAAAAAAATAAATAAATAAAAAAATCTACAATTCCTTTTTTTGTTCGTTAAATTGTTACACCGGTGAAATCTTTGCTTCGGTTCTACAGATTGTATTGTAGGATGGGGCCCACCCACCGCCCTTGGCATCCACTTTACTTTAAACTACAGACCTAGCCTTGTGGCCAAATAAAACAATTGTAGTCATTTATTAGAATACTGAGATTAAATAGGACAATAAAAACAGTGTCTGTAATTTGTGTAAAAATGAATTGGAGGATGGTGGGTGGGCCCTATCCTACAATCCAACCAGTTGAACACAAGTCAACGGTTTTATTTGAATATTAAAAAAAATAAATAAAAAAATCTACAATTCCTTATTTTGTTCGTTAAGTTGTTACACCGGTGAAATCTTTGTTTTGGTTCTACTGATTGTATTGTAGGATAGGGCCCACCCACCGCCCTTGGCATCCACTTTACTTTAAACTACAGGCCTAGCCTTGTGGCCAAATAAAACAATTGTAGTCATTTATTGGAATACTGAGATTAAATAAGACAATGAAAACAGTGTCTGTTATTTGTGTAAAAAATGAATCGGAGGGTGGTGGGTGAGCCCTATCCTACAATCCAATCAGTTGAACACAAGTCAACGGTTTTATTTGAATATTAAAAAAATAAATAAATAAAAAAATCTACAATTCCTTTTTTTGTTCGTTAAATTGTTACACCGGTGAAATCTTTGCTTCGGTTCTACAGATTGTATTGTAGGATGGGGCCCACCCACCGCCCTTGGCATCCACTTTACTTTAAACTACAGACCTAGCCTTGTGGCCAAATAAAACAATTGTAGTCATTTATTAGAATACTGAGATTAAATAGGACAATAAAAACAGTGTCTGTAATTTGTGTAAAAATGAATTGGAGGGTGGTGGGTGGGCCCTATCCTACAATCCAACCAGTTGATCACAAGTCAAGGATTTTAATTGAATATTTGAAAAAAAATCCAAAATCTACAATTCTTTAATTCGTTCGTTCAATTGTTCACACCGGCAAAACTATTGTTTCGGTTCTACTAATTGGATTGTAGGATAGGGCCCACCCACCTCCCTTAGCATCAACTTTACTTTAAAGTACAGACCTAGTCTTGTGGTCAAATAAAATATCTTTGGTCATTTATTAGAATACCGAGTTCGAGAAAAACACCAAGAACAGAGTCAATAATTTGTGTGAAAATAAAATCGAGGGGTGGTGGGTGGGCCCTATCCTATAATCCAACCAGTTGATCACAAGTCGAGGGTTTTAATTGAATATTTGAAAAAAAAATCCAAAATTTGTGGTAAATTAAATATCTTAGGTCATTTATTAGAATACCGAGATTGAAAAAAAAAACCAAGAACAGAGTCTATAATTTGTGTAAAAATAAAATCGAGGGTTGGTGGGTGGGCCCTATCCTACAATCCAACCAGTTGATCAGGTTGGTGGGTGGGCCCTATCCTACAATCCAACCAGTTGATCACAAGTCGAGAGTTTTAATTGAATATTTGAAAAAAAAAATCCAAATTCTACAATTCCTTATTTTGTTCGTTCAATTGTTTATACAGGTGAAACCCTTGCTTCGGTTCTACTGATTGGATTGTAGGATAGGGCCCACCCACCACCCTTTCATCCGCTTTACTTTAAAGTACAGACCTAGGCTTATGGTAAATTAAATTTCTTTGGTCATTTATTAGAATATCGAGATTGAAAAGAACACCAGGAACATAGTCTATAGTTTGTGTAAAAAACGAACTGGAGGGTGGTGGGTGGGCCCCAGAGGGAGGCGGGTGGGCCCTAGAGGGAGGTGGGTGGGCCCTATCCTACAATCCAACCAGTTGATCACAAGTCGAGGGTTTTAATTGAATATTTGAAAAAAAAATCAAAAATCTACATTTCCTTATTTTGTTCGTTCAATTGTTTATACCGGTTAAACTCTTGCTTTGGTTCTACTGATTGGATTGTAGGATAGGGCCCACCCACCACCCTTGCATTAAATTTACTTTAAAGTACAGACCTAGGTTTGTGGTACATTAAATCTCTTTGGTCATTTATTAGAATATCGAGATTGAAAAGAATACCAGGAACATGGTCTATAGTTTGTGTAAAAATAAAATCGAGGGGTGGTGGGTGGGTCCTATCCTATAATCCAACCAGTTGGTCACAAGTCGAGGGTTTTAATTGGATATTTGAAAAAAAAAACTCCAAAATCTACATTTTCTTATTTTGTTGGTTCATTTGTTTATACAGGTGAAACCCTTGCTTCGGTGTTACTAATTGGATTGTAGGATAGGGCCCACCCACCGCGCCTAGTTTTAATTTTGCTTTAAATTACAGACCTAGGCTTGTGTTCAATTAAAATATCATTTATTGGAATACTTAAAAATTACAATAAAAACCAGTGGCGGCTCGTGGATGAAGAAGAAAATTTGACCGAAACAGCAACGAAATATTTATTTCCTCTATAAGAGTAAGTAGTGTGGCACGAGCGACATCTTTGTCTTTGCCCTCGCTACGGAAATCCACGAGCCGCCGCTGATAAAAACAGTGTCTGCAGCTGTATCCCAACGGCGAATGGTACAAAATTGAGACCAGGGCCAACGTTGCTCGTCTCTAACAATCGCTAGTTCGACATTGTTTAGAGAAATTTTGTGTCTGTTGTTTCTTTTTTTTGCGTAGATATGTTATCGTTTAGGATTTTTTTTTGTACGTACAATTGCGACCAAAAAAAAAAATCGGACATCCTTTTTCTATCCATTGAATATTTTTTTTTTCGCATCTTATTAAATAATATTGCAACCAAAATTTTTTTTTTCTTTTCATTTAATTTTTTTTTTCGCATCTTATAAATAATATAAACGTTGTTAAATCGTTTTGGATTGAGAAAGTTGTCCATTATTCGGCCGAATCATTTTTTCCACGTCACTGGACGTCACCCAATCAAATGATGGCGGTTTCATTGCCCAACAGGTTTCAGCCAATGGCATAGCGACGATTTTACTTTCTCAACAGTTTAGTTGTTACCATGGTTACGATTCGTTTTTTGTCAGCGAACTGCTGCAATTTCCAAATAGAAAAATTATTCGTTATAATTTAGAATAAACGGAAAAATCTTTAGGTAATTGTTTAATATGATGCGGAAAAGTATAGTATTAAACTATCGTATGTTCATTAAAAAATAATCTCAAGAGTGCGGTGACCTTTTATTTTTAAAAATTTAAGTTGGCACGCATGTTAGAAATTGACATACAAAACATCAGATCGTTCTAAAAGTCACAATTATTCCGTGGTGTACAGCAACCAGCAAAAAACGTTTCCAGTTGAAAGTTATTTTTTTTTTATTTCCTACGATTTCTCCGCGTCATTTGTCACAGCAAATGAATTTTATAATAAAACACTTTCAACTTTGTTTTGTATAACTTATATTTTTATTAACACAAGAAGTGTTTTAAAAACCGAAAATCGGTTTTTAAAACACTTTGAAAATGGTAATTGTATTACCGAAACTTGAGTATAATATATAAGTTATACAAAACAAAGTTGAAAGTGTTTTATTATAATATTTAAAATGTATAACGAAGTAGAAGCCTCCAGCATAAGCGAATGAATTTATCGGTAGGGACGTGCCGCAGGTAACATAACCTCAATATGTGTTACCAACTTAATTTTTTTAAATAAAAAATCATGGCACACTTGAGGTTTTTTTTTTTACCGAACATACGGTGTCGTGTAGTGCTGGAACATGTTGCAACCGTGTCCGATGTGAAATTAGACGCCGGTTCGTCGTCGGGGGTGTCTTTCGAGAAGGGCACTAGACCCTTTCGCCATCCTTCACGAACGTCTTATCAGATGAGCGTCACGGGACGGAATTCCTCTGGCGGCAATTAACCCACCCTCGAAAGTCCGTCGACTTTGCATACGCTAATCCTCCCTTAAAATCGATTCGAACCTTTCGGAAGGTGCATTTTCCACGCTCCATAAATAATAATAATAATAATCGTGCTGTAGTCATTCATTTTCGGGCGTGTCACGGTGACGTAATCAAACGTCATTTGTTAACAAATGCCTGAAGTTGGGTTATGGTTAAATCTTAACCTCAATTTGACACTGTCACGAGCTACATCTCATTTTGACGTCCAAAGTCGATACTAAATTTTGCCAACCAAAGAAATAGATTTTGGTCGTGTGTTTGTTTTTAACTATAACCTAAGTTCGGAAACATGAACATTGAATTATACAAAAAATCTCAAATCATATTTTGCAAAAATTTAGTTCTAATTTCTTTTTATCTAGAGCTGGCCACATGGACATGCATCCCAGGCCAAAAAAAAAAGAAAAATTTCTTTTTATGCGTATATTTCATAGTAAATCGAGAAAGACATAAATTCCTGTGATTGCCAACAGTGATACAGGGTGGTTCACTCTAATAGGGCCAAATATTTTTTCCACTCTGAATATTTTAATTCGAATCCTTTGGTATAACAACGATTACTCGTTTATTATAAATTATGGATAATTCGAGTTGAAAGTGAAAGAAGGCGCTAATTGAAAGTTCAAGGCAACTTCCGGCGTTGAGAATAATCGCGATTATGCGACCATATTTTTAGATCGGCGCTGAAAGGCGACGGAGTTTATCTCTCGTGCGGGGGCACGTGACCGTCGAGGAAGAGAAGAATGCGCCGGAGCCGATTGCCGACTTCCCCTCGCATTCATCTGCTTTGATTGTTGTTATTGTTACGTTAAATCATGTCGAGGATGTAACCATTGTTGCGCTCGGATGGAACGGACGATAAAAATATCAAGGACTGGATTCGCGCAGGCGGCGCTGGAACGGATTTTGATACCGCTGGGTTTTTGGTGCGTCATTTGGCGCGCGCGTGCCGATAAGCCTTTCCTGACAATAACAATAACAAACCGACATGATTTTATAATTATTAAACAAAATAGTTGCCAGAGAATAAAAAAAGTCCGATTTTACCAAATACTTTTAACACGTTGACTACCAACTACGAGAATCCTCGTAGTAGTTTAATGCAGTTCACAAGGTCGTGGCAGTCAACGTGTTAAATTATATTTTGAAATGATAATGTGGTCATTTCAACGATTTACGTCGGCAGTGGTTATTTAACAACAAATCAGACCAGACACACCGTTTAAACTTGTCGCATTTCAATGATGCTCTCAAGCGGACGCCGATTAAACGCGCGCATAATTAGATCTTTGTGTGTGTTATTTTTACACTTCCTCAATTACCCGCAAGAGAGTTTTGTTTATTTTTTTCTCTCTTCACTGTTTCCACTTTATAAAATGTCTCATCGTCATCGTCGTCGTCGGCGACACACTCGGCTGCCTCCAGCGAGCGTTTTCCTCCACTGCTTCCACTTCCTCCCGAGAACCCTTAGCTCCGTCATTAAGTGACTCAATCCTCGCCACCGCCACTTACGTATTCATGTTTCATAAAATAAACACAATGTGTTCATAAAGAAAACAAAAATCAAGCATGCAATGCTGTCGTATTGTTCGAAGTGATGTATTTAAAAAAATAATAATAAAATCAACTTAAATAAACCGTGTAATACGTTGATTCTATATACAAAGTAATGTATTTAAAAAAAAAAATGAGGTACACCGAAACTTAAATAAACCGTGTAAGTACGTTGATTTTATATTTTTGGCCGATACGCAGAATAACACGATAAGATAGCACGCGTGGGAATCGGCGCTGGCACGTTTCGTAATGTTTTTGTCGCCGCTCCAGGAAAAAGGTCCCGGGGGATACCGGCGCGCGTGCACCAGTCGGGATTCGAACGTGATATCGAACGCGCCGCCCCCTTCATCACCGGATGGTACTGTCGTTGCAATTATCACTTCGTAGTAGTAGCGTAGTAGTGGCGGTTCGCGGGGTTTTTTCTGGTACGGCCGAGGAACAAGAGGTGGTAATACAGATCTCTGCAACCGACCCTACCCACCTGTATTGCCACAGAGGTGGTAATACAGATCTCTGCAACTGACCCTACCTATCTGTATTACCACAGAGGTGGTAATACAGATCTCTGCAACTGACCCTACCTATCTGTATTACCACCTCTTGTTCCTCGGCCGTACCAGAAAAAACCCCGCGAACCGTCACTGGTGGCGCTCCTTAACACCCAATAACCCCAATTAATAAAGTCCACCGCTTTTAATTGTTTGTTTATTTAACGAGTCGATGATGTTTTCTGTTCATTTCAGCAGCCTACATGGCGTCTGTGGGGAGAAGAAAAGGCGGACGGTGCCCTCTACACGGTGTACCTCAAGAAGGTGAGATACCACCGTCCCACCAGGAGTCTGTCGTCATCGCATTCGGTGAGTAAAAAAAATCGTCATCGAACAGCGATGTTACTAATAATAAACGACGTGAATGTTTGATTGTTTATCTATCGCCAAAGATAAATTGATGACTTCGTTGATAGAACTTTACCAAAATTTATATTCGTGTTAAAACGACAGTCACAAAATTAACACCCAAAAAAACGTGTTGGGGTTTTCCCAATGTTACAATCACGCACCCGACATAAATTTTATGTTATGATCGCGCACAAGACACCAAATGTATGTTATGATCACGCACAAGACACCAAATGAATGTTATGATCGCGCACAAGACATCAAATGTATGTTATGATCGCGCACCTGACACTGCTATTTTTATGTTATGACCGCGCACCTGACACTGCTACTTTTATGTTATGATCGCGCACCTGACACTGCTATTTTTATGTTATGACCGCGCACCTGACACTGCTATTTTTATGTTATGATCGCGCACCTGACACTGCTATTTTTATGCAATGATCGCCTGCCTGATCACAGTTTTAATGGTCACGATCGCGCATCCCGCATCAATTTTAAGTTATTATCGCGAACCCGAATATAATGTTATGATCGCGTACCTGACATCAGTTTTAACGTGTCGCTTAACACAGTACAAAATGCTCCACAATAATTACTAATTACTCCTCGACGACGTGAAGGAGAAACAACGGTGGAAAATTCATAATTTTGTCTAAACGACAGTTACTGAATTTTATGTTATGATCGTGCACGCGACACCAATTTTTTATGTTATGATCGTGCACCCGACACCATTTGTTTTTATGTTATGATCGTGCACACGACACCATTTTTTTTTAAATGTTATGATCGTGCACCCGACACCATTTTTTTTTTATGATCGTGCACACGACACCATTTTTTTAATGTTATGATCGCGCACGCGACATCATTTTTTTGTGTTATGATCGTGCACACGACACCATTTTTTTATGTTATGATCGTGCACTTGACTACAATTTTAATGGTATGATCGCGCACCTGTCACTAATTTTATGTTATTATTGTGAACCCGACGTGGACAGTAAATGACTGTAAAAAAATTATAATTTTGTCAAAACAAAATTTACACAAAACAACACACTGAAACTCTGAATTTTGCAATAATTAGCAACATCTTTTCTACTTGCCGAGCTAATTTTATGTTATGATCGTGCACCAAACCACTTTTTTTTTGTCATGATCGTGCACCACACCACCTTTTTTTTGTTATGATTGTGCACCAGACAACATTTTTTATGTTATGATCGCGCACCTGTCTCCAATTGTTATTATCGCGCACCCGATGTAAACAGTAAATGACAGAAAAAAATTATAATTTCGTCAAAACGACAGTTACACAACTGAACACACTGAAACTCTTCACTTTGCTAATGATTACTTCTTTTCTTCTTACGGCACTAATTTTATGTGATGATCGCGCACCAGACCACATTTTTTTTTGTTATGATCGTGCACCCGACAACATTTTTTTTTTTATGTTATGATCGCGCACTTGTCTCCAGTTTTATATTATTATCGCGAACCAGACGTGAACAGTAAACGACAGTAAAAAAAAATATAATTTTGTCAAAACGACAGTTCCACAACTGAACACACTGAAACTCTTCACTTTGCTAATTATTACAGTTTTTCTTGCGGTACTAATTTTATGTTATGATCGCGCACCAGACCACAATTTGTTTGTTATGTTCGTGCACCCGACACCATTTTTTTGTTCGCGCACTTGACTACAATTTTAATGTTATGATCGCGTACCTGACTTCAATTTTATGTTATAATCGCGCACCCGACTTGATCAGTAAATGACAGTAAAAAAAATATAATTTTGTCGAAACGACAGTTACACAACTGCACACACTGAAACTCTTCATTTTGCTAATTATTACATGTTTTCTTTTTGCGGCACTAATTTTATGTTATGGTCGCGCACCAGACCACATTTTTTTTGTTATGATCGTGCACCCGATACCGTTTTATTTTGTTATGACCGCGCACTTCAATTTTAACGGTACGATCGCGCACCTGTCAAAAATTTTATGTTATAATCGCGTACCCGACGTGAAGAGGAAATATCAGCAGAAAATTTATAATTTTGTTCAAACGAGTTACAAAGTTCACAAAAACTCTTCAGTTTCCCAAGTGTTGTGGTTTTTTCTTCTGGCAACAATTTTGTTATGTTCGTGCACCCGACATAAGTTTTATGTTATGATCGCGAGAGAGAACCACAATGCTGTGTTATAATCGTGGTACCCGACACCAATTTTATATTATGATTGCGCACCCGACACTAAATTTATTTTATGATCGCGCACCCGACCACTATTTTATATTATGATTGCAAACCCGACACCAATTTTATGTTATGATCACGCACCCGACTAAAATTTTGTATTATGATTGCACATCCGAAACTAATTTTATGTTATGATCGCGCACCCGACCAAAATTTTGTATTATGATTGCACACCTGACACCAATTTTATGTTATGATCGCGCACCCGACCAACATTTTATATTATGATTGCACACTCGACACCAATTTTATGTTATGATCGCGCACCCGACCATAATTTTATATGATGATTGCACGCCCGACACCAATTTTATGTTATGATCGCGCACCCGACCATAATTTTATATGATGATTGCACGCCCGACACCAATTTTATGTTATGATCGCGCACCCGACCACAATTTTATATTACGATTGCACACCCGCCACCAATTTTATGTTATGATCACGCACCCGACCACAATTTTATATTATGATCGGGCACCCGACACCAATTTTATGTTATGATCGCGCACCCGACCACAATTTTATATTATGATTGCGCACCCGACACCAATTTAGTGTGTCGCTATCATAGTACCAAATGTTCCACAATTAATACTAATTACTCCTTGATCACGTGAAGAGGAAATAACAGTGGAAAATTTATAATTTTGTCAAAACGACAGTAACAAAGTTAACACACGAATAAAACTTCATTTGCCAAGTGTTGAGGTTTTTCCATACAACAATTGTATGTTATGATCGCGCACCTGACAATTTGTTATGTTGTAAATCGCTTACACTACTTCAATTCTATGTTATGATCGCGCACCTGACAAATTGTTATGTGGTAATCGCTTACACTACTTCAATCTTATGTTATGATGGCGCACCTGACAATTTGTAATGTTGTAAATCGCTTACACTACTTCAGTTTTATGTTATGATCGCGCACCTGACAAATTGTTATGTTGCAATCGCTTACACTACTTTAATTTTATGTTATGATCGCGCACCTGACATTTTTTTAATGTTGCAATCGCTTAGACTACTTCAATTTTATGTTATGATCGCGCACCTGACAAATTGTTATTTTGTCAATCGCTTACACCACTTCAGTTTTATGTTATGATCGCGCACCTGACAAAATGTTATTTTGTCAATCGCTTACACTACTTCAGTTTTATGTTATGATCGCGCACCTGACAAATTGTTATGTTGTAAATAGCTTACACTACTTCAATTTTATGTTATGATCGCGCACCTAACAAATTGTTATGTTGCAATCGCTTACACTACTTCAATTTTATGCTATGATCGCGCACTCTACGCTAATCTAATGTTATGATCGCGCACCTGACTCCGATTTAATGTGTCGCTTATCAGCACAAAATGTTCCACAAAGTCTGATGACTCCTTGACGACGTGAAGAAGAAGCGCGGAGTTCCGCAATCAGTGTTTGTAAAATAACGGTAGAAAATTTATAATTTTGCCAAAATGACAACACAATAAATCCCTTCAGTTTGTCAAATGTTGAGGATTATCTTCTGACATCAACTTAATGTTATGATGTCACACTCGACATTAATTTAATGTTATGATCGCGCACTCGACATCAACTTAATGTTATGATCGCGCACTCGACATCAATTTAATGTTATGATCGCGCACCTGATACCAATTTATTGTGACGCTTATCACAACAAAAAATGTTCCACACCGTATAAATATTCTTTGACGACGGAGTTCTTCAATCACTGTTCATACCAAAATTTTATCAAAGCGACAGTTAACACATTGAAACTCTTCAACTACTTCAGTTTGCTAAGTGTTATGGTTTTTCTTCTTCTGACACCAACTGAATGTTATGATCGCGCATCTGACACCAATTTTTAATGTTATGATCGCGCACCAGACACCTATTTAATGTCTTGTTTGCATTGAAGTTATCATCCTTGGAGCTATGGAACAATAATTTGTTTCCTCCACATTTTCACCTTTCGGTTTAAGGGAGATAAACCGAAAAATTAGCTCTTTTTTGTGACATTGAAAAAGACATATAAATATTTTTTTGCATTCAATTGGTCATCTTTTAATCTGTCAAAAAATATTTTTTCCACTCCACCCTTCCACCCTTTGGTTTAAGGGGGATAAACAATGTGACAGCCAAAAAAATACATTTTTTTGTGACGCCCGTAAAGTGGACAGATGATTAGTCATCTTTTAATCTGTTGGATTTTTTTTTATTCACTCCACCCTTTGGTTTAAGAGGGATAAACACTGTGACAGTAAAAAAATTGGACTTTTTTGCGATTTTTTTGTGACACTCATGAAATTGACATACATACATACATATTTTGTTTTGCAATTAATTAGTCATTTTTTAATCTGTTGAAAAATATTTTTTTCACTCCGCCCTTCCACCATTTGGTTTAAACAATGTGACGACCAAAAGGAGCTCTTTTTTGCGAATTTTTTGTCAAGCCCATGAAGTAGTCCGGTAAATATCTTTTTATGCATTGAATTACTCATCTCTGAAACTGTTGAAAAATATTTTTTTATTTGATGAAATAAATGTTTATATTTGTAAAAAAATTAATCTGAAATTAAATTTCTGATCCACGTTAAATGAGAATGTTTGATTTCTCTAGCGATAGGAGGGTGCGATATCAAACAGGAATTTTACAACTTTATCCACTGTTGGGGCGTTGTACCTTCATCGCATTCCCATGTTGGCAATAACACGAATGCGTCGGTGCCAAAAAAACCTCGTGCTTCTATTATGTTTTGTGTTGTGTGTCATGTGCGAGCCAAAGATTTATGCAACTTGTTTATTTTCAAAACCAATGCGCATTGTTATTACTTTACGGATCCCTGAAGATTAATAGATACATCATAAAGGCGACATCTGTTGTCTAAATGCTGAACAAATTACTCGGAGGGTTGTAACAGATACAATAAATTCCGGTCGTTGTCTACGATGCACGATTGCCCGCCTAAAATTTTAAGATACGGGGTGTTTATAGGATGTAATTCTTGCTGCTTATGGATATATAAAACTGGGCATGACTGACCTAATGATTATTTTTTTATTTAGTTGGTCGCAGCCACGATACAAACGATCTTATTTGACATCGACTATCCATTGGTTAGTGAACTAGAACTTAAATCAGTTTATGTGTGTTTTTTTTTTCGTACTCATAGCTAATGCTGCGGCTAGTGCATCCGCCATATATTGTGTTAACAACATCCTTCACCCCCTCAGTTCGATCGAAAACTTTGCTTCGTTTTTCACCATCCGCATCGTATCTTTAATAGCCATCGATTGCTTCATGTGTTACTACCAAATACTCGGGCCATTGGTTTGAAATTATTCATACGCCGGGTATTTTTCATTCATTCCTGAAACCCACGTGAAAATTTTAACTGTCTTGAGCCTTCGACATTCAGTTAATAATCGAAGTCGGCTTCTTTTATTTCAATCATTACCAAATTTGTCACGTGGTCATGAGAATAAATGAAAGCCCCCGGCGCATCGTAAAATCATTTTGCTTCCCTGGTTACGTTATCAATTTGTTTTCGCAGGACTCGGACGATGAGATATCCCACCTGGAATGGGAGACGGTCCGGGTCAGGTTCGTCAAGGCCGGCACGCTCAAGAAGCTGGTGGAGGCGCTGGCCACGGACGACGGCGAGCTCGAGACCACCTACATCAACGTGTTCCTCGCCACCTACAGAAGCTTCTCGACGCCGAAGGAGGTGCTCCGGCTGCTCCTGCAGAGGTACGAGGAGCTCTCCGATCCGCCAGAGAACGGCAAAAGCGAGCACCACGAACAACACAGAAAGTGAGTGCCGAACACTAAATATACAGGGTGGTTTTTTGTGCTTATATTGGCATGTTGCGTTGATAGTTATGATTGAAGTATGTTCTTGATCTAGAATTTAAATAAAATTTTACATGGAATGACATAAACAAATTGTTGGTAACTTTTTTACTACCAACAAAGCCTATGACGTAACCAAATTGTTAGTAACGTTTTTACTACCAACAAAGCCTATGACATAACCAAATTGTTAGTAACTTTTTTACTACCAACAAAAATGTCACCCTAACAAAGCCTATGACATAACCAAGTTGTTAGTAACGTTTTTCTACCAACAAAAATGTCACCCTAACAAAGCCTATGACATAACTAAATTGTTAGTAACTTTTTTCTACCAACAAAAATGTCACCTTAACAAAGTTATTGACATAACCAAGTTGTTAATAACTTTTTACTACCAACAAAGCCTATGACATGACCAAATTGTTGGTAACTTTTTTACTACCAACAAAGCCTATGACATAACCAAGTTGTTAGTAACTTTTTTCTACCAACAAAAATGTCACCCTAACAAAGACGATGACATAACCAAATTGTTAGTAACTTTTTTCTACCAACAAAAATGTCACCTTAACAAAGCTTATGACATAACCAAGTTGTTAATAACTTTTTACTACCAACAAAGCCTATGACGTGACCAAATTGTTAGTAACTTTTTTACCACCAACAAAGCCTATGACATAACCAAATTCTTAATAACTTTTTACTACCAACAAAGCCTATGTTGTAACTATGTTGTAAGCCTAATTGTTTGTAACTTTTTTCTACCAAAAAAAAGGTCACCCTAACAAAGCCTATGACATAACTAAATTGTTAGTAACTTTTTTCTACCAACAAAAATGTCACCTTAACAAAGCTAATGACATAACCAAGTTGTTAATAACTTTTTACTACCAACAAAGCCTATGACATCACCAAATTGTTAGTAACTTTTTTACTACTAACAAAGCCTATGACATAACCAAATTCTTGATAACTTTTTATTACCAAAAAAGCCTATGACATGACCAAATTGTTAGTAACTTTTCACTACCAACAAAGCCTATGACATGACCAAATTGTTAGTAACTTTTTTACTACTAACAAAGCCTATGACATAACCAAATTCTTGATAACTTTTTACTATCAAAAAAGCCTATGACATGACCAAATTGTTAGTAACTTTTCACTGCCAACAAAGCCTATGATGTGACCAAATTGTTAGTAACTTTTTTACCACCAACAAAGCCAATGACATAACTAAATTCTTAATAACTTTTTACTACCAACAAAGCCTATGACATAACCAAATTGTTAGTAACTTTTTCTACCTACAAAAATGTCACCTTAACAAAGCTTATGACATAACCAAGTTGTTAATAACTTTTTACTACCAACAAAGCCTATGACATGACCAAATTGTTAGTAACTTTTTTACTACCAACAAAGCCTATGACAACCAAATTCTTAATAACTTTTTACTACCAACAAAGCCTATGACATGACCAAATTGTTAGTAACTTTTGACTACCAACAAAGCCTATGACATGACCAAATTGTTAGTAACTTTTTTACTACCAACAAAGCCTATGACATAATCAAATTCTTAATAACTTTTCACTACCAACAAAGCCTATGACATAACCCAATTGTTTGTAACTTTTTACTACCAACAAAGCCTATGACATGACCAAATTCTTAATAACTTTTTACTACCAACAAAGCCTATGACATGACCAAATTGTTAGTAACTTTTTTACCTCCAACAAAGCCTATGACATAATCAAATTCTTAATAACTTTTTACTACCTACAAAGCCTATGACATGACCAAATTGTTAGTAACTTTTTTTACTACCAACAAAGCCTATGACATAATCAAATTCTTAATAACTTTTCACTACCAACAAAGCCTATGACATGACCAAATTATTAGTAACTTTTTTACTACCAACAAAGCCTATGACATAATCAAATTCTTAATAACTTTTCACTACCAACAAAGCCTATAACATGACCAACTTGTTAGTAACTTTTCTACTACCAACAAAGCCTATGACATAACCAAATTCTTAATAACTTTTTACTACCAACAAAGCCTATGACATGACCAAATTATTAGTAACTTTTTTACTACCAACAAAGCCTATGACATAACCAAATTCTTAATAACTTTTCACTACCAACAAAGCCTATGACATGACCAAATTATTAGTAACTTTTTTACTACCAACAAAGCCTATGACATAATCAAATTCTTAATAACTTTTCACTACCAACAAAGCCTATAACATGACCAACTTGTTAGTAACTTTTCTACTACCAACAAAGCCTATGACATAACCAAATTCTTAATAACTTTTTACTACCAACAAAGCCTATGACATGACTAAATTGTTAGTAACTTTTTTACTACCAACAAAGCCTATGACATGACCAAATTCTTAATAACTTTTTAGTACCAACAAAGCCCATGACATGATCAAATTGTTAGTAACTTTTCTACTACCAACAAAGCCTATGACAACCAAATTCTTAATAACTTTTTACTACCAACAAAGCCTATGACATAACCAAATTGTTAGTAATTTTTTTATTACCAACAAAGCCTATGACATGACCAAATTCTTAATAACTTTTTACTACCAACAAAGCCAATGACATAACCAAATTGTTAGTAATTTTTTTATTACCAACAAAGCCTATGACATGACCAAATTGTTAGTAACTTTTTTACTACCAACAAAGCCTATGACATAACCAAATTCTTAATAACTTTTTACTACCAACAAATTCTATGACATGACCAAATTGTTAGTAACTTTTTTACTACCAACAAAGCCTATGACATGACCAAATTCTTAATAACTTTTTACTACCAACAAATTCTATGACATGACCAAATTGTTAGTAACTTTTTTACTACCAACAAAGCCTATGACATAATCAAATTCTTAATAACTTTTCACTACCAACAAAGTCCATGACATGACCAAATTGTTAGTAACTTTTTTACTACCAACAAAGCCTATGACATGACCAAATTGTTAGTAACTTTTTTACTACCAACAAAGCCTATGACATGACCAAATTGTTAGTAAATTTTTTACTACCAACAAAAATGTCACCCTAACAAAGCCTATGACATGACCAAATTGTTAGTAACTTTTTTACTACCAACAAAGCCTATGACATAACTAAATTGTTAGTAACTTTTCTACTACGAACAAAGCCCATGACATGACCAAATTGTTAGTAACTTTTTCTACCAACAAAAATGTCACCTTAACAAAGCCTATGACATGACCAAATTGTTAGTAACTTTTTTACTACCAACAAAGCCTATGACATGACCAAATTGTTAGTAACTTTTTCTACCAACAAAAATGTCACCTTAACAAAGCCTATGACATGACCAAATTGTTAGTAACTTTTTCTATCAACAAAAATGTCACCTTAACAAAGCCTATGACATGACCAAATTGTTAGTAACTTTTTCTACCAACAAAAATGTCACCTTAACAAAGCCTATGACATGACCAAATTGTTAGTAACTTTTTCTACCAACAAAAATGTCACCTTAACAAAGCCTATGACATGACCAAATTGTTAGTAACTTTTTTACTACCAACAAAGCCATGACCAAATTGTTAGTAACTTTTTTACTACCAACAAAGCCTATGACATGACCAAATTGTTAGTAACTTTTTTACTACCAACAAAGCCCATGACATAACCAAATTGTTAGTAACTTTTTCTACCAACAAAAATGTCATCCTAACAAAGCCTATGACATATGAACAGAGTATATGCAACAAGTTTAGCAGTAAACATTAAAAAATTAAAAAGTCTTGATGTTAATTTCCAGAACGCTCATCTCTGCCCTCCACGTGTGGTTAGATAGTTACCCCGAGGACTTCCGCGAGCCGCCGCAGCACCCCGCCCTCAGGCACCTGGTGAACTTCTGCGAGGAGAACCTGCCGGCCACCGAGCTGGAGGCGAAGGTCCGCCACCGCCTGGACAGGTACAGCAGGGAGCAGCCCGCGAAGATCTCCGACTCCCTCCTGATACCGCCGGCGACGTTAGCCTTAAGGAGCGCACTGCCTGGCTGGAAATGTTACCGCTTACCAGATGTGCCGGTCAGGCTGTTCGCAGAACAATTGACTCGAATGGATGTTGTAAGTAACAAATATACCAAGCACTAAGATATGTCTACAGTAGGACGACTATTTCATAGTTCCTCTTGAAATTATATCTGGAACATCGACAGCGCCATCTATCGTTTTTTTTTATTCCAACAAGCACATTTAGCGATTATTCATTGACATTTGACAAGAAGCGAAAAAACACCTTTTTTTAAAGTTCCTCTTAAAATTATGTCTAGAATATCGTCAGCGCCATCTACCGTTTTGTTTATTCCAATAAGCACATTTAGTGATAATTCATTGACATTTGGCAAGAAGCGAAAAAAATCTCTTTTTTTAAGTTCCTCTTAAAATTTTATCTAGAATGTCGTCAGCGCCATCTATAATTTTTTTATTCCAATAAGTACACTTAGCGATTATTCATTGACATTTGACAAGAAGCGAAAAAACCTCTTTTTTTAAAGTTCCTCTTAAAATTATATCTAGAATATCGTCAGCGCCATCTATAATTTTTTGAATTCCAATAAGTACGTTCAGTGATTATTCAACGACATTTGACGGGAAGCGAAAAATAATTAAATCTTAATGACTTGATTTAGAGAAACATTTCATTTACTTTCCTTTAATTTAAATCTCGGGCAAATGTCGGTTAAATAATACTTTCTTACTCTCCGCAAACTTTACCCCCCACCGCATGTCTCGACTGCTCGGTAATACTGCACTCGGTTACTTTCTATACGTTTTTTTACCATTTCAGGATCTCTTCAAGAAACTAGTGCCGCACCAGTGCCTGGGGGCGGTGTGGTCGCGCCGGGACAAGAGCAGGTCCCACGAGGCGGCGACGGTACTGGCCACGGTGAACCAATTCAACGCGGTCTCCTTCAGGGTGATCTCCTCCATACTGGTGGAGCCCGGCCTGAGGCCCGCCGACCGCGCCCTCATCATCTGCTGCTGGATCGACATCGCGCAGGAGCTGCGCGTCCTGAAGAACTTCTCCAGCCTGAAGGCGATCATCAGCGGCCTGCAGAGCAACCCGGTGTACAGGCTGCAGAAGACCTGGGCGGCCGTCGCCAAGGAGAAGATCGAGCTCTTCGAGGAGCTCGCCAGGATATTCAGCGAGGACAACAATCAGTGGACGCAGCGGGAGCTGTTGATGAGAGAAGGTAAGTCGACCCGGTGTGTTTACCGTGAGATCAAAATGTCGAAAATAGTAGGCAGCACATTGCTTTGAAAATGGGGATAATAATTCAAGTAATATTATGTTGGCTGTCTGGAATTCTCCAGTGCAGTGCATTTTGTTTATTTTGACATATTGTTTTTTTGAGGTTATAACTGCTGATTTTGTCTATTTTTAAGGCAAGTAACCTTAACCCTTTCAGACCTGGATTTTTAAATTTGAAAAAAAAATGTTTGTTAATTATTATTGATGGGGAGCTTCTTAAGACCATAAATACCAAATTTGAACTCATTTGATTAATTAGTGAGACTTTGTTGAAGTGACATCTAGTGATAAACAGCAAAAATATAAAGTAGAGACATGTAAATGTTGCGGTGGCAATTGCCATCACCAGGGCTGAAAGGGTTAAAAGACCATAAAATAAACAAAACGCATGTGCACCGCACTGGGGAATTCAAGGCAACCACTATAATATTACTTGAATGTGCTGCCAACTATTTCTGACTTTCTGACCTCATGATATATGTTCTTAATAGTAGTCAAACAATTTATTATATTCACATAGGCATGACATCAAAAGATCTTACAATTCTAGAAAAAACCATAACTTAATTTTTTTTTTACATTTCAGGCACAGCAAAATTTGCAGACACCGTCGGCGAGAACGACAAGCAACTGCAGAAGCTCTTCCAGAAGCAGAACAACCACACGGCGAACATAAGCTTCGGCACGATACCCTACCTGGGCACCTTCCTCACCGACCTCACCATGATCGACACGGCCATCCCAGACACGATCTCCGACGGCCTGATCAACTTCGACAAGCGCCGCAAGGAGTTCGAGGTGCTCGCCCAGATCAAGCTGCTGCAGGGCGCCGCCAACGCGTACCACCTCACCGAGGACATCGTGTTCGACAGGTGGTTCGACTCGATACTCGTCCTCGACGACAGGGAGGCCTACCAGCTGAGCTGCCAGATCGAGCCGCCGCCGAACAACCACGCCGCCGCCGGCAAGGGCAAGAGGAAGGGCGTCGGCCACCAGAAGAACGACTCGATCGCGAGCAACTCGAGCAGCAACAGCTCGCAGTTCTACTGCGACATCGACAGCATGCCCAGCTCGCCGCACAACAGCATCGACAGGAAGCTGAGCCCCTCGCAGATGTCCAACTCGAGCTCGAGCTCGTCGCTGCCCTCTTTGGACACTTCGTTGAACAGCTCGCACTCGGGCAGGGAGAACAAATTACAAGTAAGGGGTTTTCTTGCGTTGATGCGTTGAAAAGCGAGATCGTTTTCGACGTACGCCATCTATTTACCGATAGATGGCGTAAGTATTGTGTTTACCAATAGATGGCGTTAGTCGAAAACGATCGCTTTTTAAATTTGTTCAATTTTATAAGACATTATATACAGCATGGATTAGTTCTGACGTCACAACAATAATACTATTACAGAGCAACTTGCAAAAATTAAAAGCAACTGTTTTTGGCACACGCCATCTATAGGTAAAATTGTCTTAACCCCTTACTGCATGATTTTTTATTTTTATGAAACAAGAATAATTATGAATACCTTTAGTGATTCAGTAATTGAGAAAAATATTTAAAAAATTTAATATTTATTTTTTACAAAAATACAGGTTGTGCCACATCTGGCACATACGCCATCTTTTGACATACGCCATCTTTTGACATACGCCATCTATGGGTACAATTGCCTAAGTTAAATTTTATAAACTATTAACTACAAAACGTTTGTACAACATTGCATACATCATGAATTAGTAAAGTTTACTCGTGCAGGAGCCACTGACGACAATGTCGTATCAATTTTTGTAGTTAACAGTTTATAAAATTTAACTTAGACAATTTTACCCATAGATGGCGTACGCCAAAAATATTCGTTTTTAATTTTTGCAAGTCGCTCTGTAGACGTTGTGACGTCACAACTAATTCGTGATGTATATAATGTCTTATTAACGTTTCGTCGATTTAAGTTGATAAAATTTAACTTGGACAATTTTGCATACAGATGGCGCCAGTGGCTCCTGCATAACTAAACATTACTAGCTCATAATGTATGCAATGTAGTACAAACGTTTTGTAGTTAATAGTTCATAAAATTTAACTTTGGCAATTTTACCCATAGATGGCGTGTGCCAAAAACAGTTGTTTTTGGCGTATGCCATCTATGGGTAAAATTGTCTAAGTTAAATTTTATAAACTATTAACTACAAAAAGTTTGTACTACATTGCATACATCATGAATTAGTAAAGTTTAGTTGTGCAGGAGCCACTGGCGCCATCTGTGGGTAAAATTCTTCAAGTTAAATTTTATAAACTTAAAACGACGAAACGTTAATAAGACATTATATACGTCACGAATTAGTTCTGACGTCACAACGTCTACAGAGGGACTTGCAAAAATTAAAAACGACTGTTTTTGGCGTATGCCATCTATGGGTAAAATTGCCCAAGTTAAATTTTATAAACTATTAACCACAAAACGTTTGTACAACATTGCATACATCATGAATTAGTAAAGTTTAGTTGTGCAGGAGCCACTGGCGCCATCTGTAGGCAAAATTGTTCAAGTTAAATTTTATCAACTTAAAACGACGAAACGTTTATAAGACATTATATACATCACGAATTAGTTCTGACGTCACAACGTCTACAGAGGGACTTGCAAAAATTAAAAACAACTGTTTTTGGCGTACGCCATCTATGGGTAAAATTGTCCAAGTTAAATTTTATAAACTATCAACTACAAAACGTTTGTACTACATTGCATACATCATGAATTAGTAAAGTTTAGTTGTGCGCCATCTGTAGGCAAAATTGTCCAAGTTAAATTTTATCAACTTAAAACTACGAAACGTTAATAAGACATTATATACATCACGAATTAGTTCAAACGTCACAACGTCTACAGAGGGACTTGCAAAAATTAAAAACAACTGTTTTTGGCACACGCCATCTATGGGTAAAATTGTCCAAGTTTAATAAACTACAAAATATTTGTACTAATAATAGCGAGGGCAAGATGTGTTTAGTTGTGCAGGTGTCACTGGCGCCATCTGTGGGCAAAATTGTCCAAGTTAAATTTCATAAACTATTAACAATGAAACGTTAATCATGAATTAGTTCTGGCATCACTACATTAACCCTATTACAGAGTGACATGCAAAAATTCAAAGCAACAGTTTTTGGCTCACGCCATCTATGGGTTAAATTGTCTCAGTTGGATTTTATAAACTATTAGCCACAAAAATTGATGCGACATTGCAAACATCGTGAATTAGTGACGCTTTCTTGCGCAGTGCCACTGACGCCATCTATGGGCAAAACTGTCAGGTTAAATTTTATACACTTCACTTCGAAACGTTCTGTTGTGCAGGTCATACGTCATAAATTAGTAACGTTTTCTTGTGCAGTGCCATCTATGGGCAAAACTGTCTAAGTTAAATTTTATTCACTATTGACTACGAACCGTTTTGTTGTGCAGGTGCCGCTGAACTCGTCCGGAACGCTGAGCCCGAGCCACTCGCAGAAGAGCAGCCCGGACTTTTATGTGATCAAGGTGACCTACGAGACTGACTGCGTCGAGACGGACGGCATCGTGCTCTACAAGAGCATCATGCTGAGCAATAACGAGAGGACGCCGCAGGTGATCAGGAACGCGATGTACAAACTGGGACTGGAGGGGAACCCCGACAGCTACACCCTGGCGCAGGTGTTGCCCGACAAAGGTGAGAAAAAATTGAATTTTCGCAAACGGGAGAGGAAGTCTGATCTTTCAGCCGTCGAAGTCCTGAGAGAGATAACATTTTCTCCCTAGGGTGGGAAGTAATCAAAGTAATCAATTCTCTCCCTACGAGGTTCCATTATTTATTTTAACTGTCACGGCTGACAGCGTTTTCTTCGAGGTTAGGTTTTTTATTCTTACCAAATCCCGTTTGTGAAAAAAATAGTTTATAAATATAATAAAGACGAAAAATGGACTGATAAAATATTTATACAATCTTTTCGTGACTCTGCAAAATTAAGTCTTACTAAGACTACAAACAAATAACTTTTTTCGTCTTTATTACATGTATTTAATGCGTCTGCAGCAAGTGAGTTTGTCTCAAATTTAAAATGGTGTATACAGGGTGCGGCGTTTATCCTGGGCACCCAAAATATTATGGAAACGAAGATTTGGAGAAAAAAATGTATTTGACATGGAGTGTGTTTTCAAGGTCATTTCAAGGTCAACTTGTTATTTTTAAACAGAAACCTGTAATTTTTATTAAGGAATACGAATCTACTTTAAAAAAAAATTCTGCAGCGCTTACTTTTTGTTTTATTATTTTTTTTTACTTTTTTTAATATTGGTAATTCGTTATGAAGAAAATAGTGGTGTCTCTGACCGAAGAGAAGTTGGCCACAACTTTCCAGCCACGTATTTTGACACCTCCACCGTCATCCGAATTATGACCAATCTCAACAAAATGTTAATCCCGCATATAATTAAAAAAAAAAGTATCGTATTAAGGGATATCCAAAAAAATTTTATAACTATTTGTTTGCAATTTTAATAAAAATTGGCGGCGAATTAAATTTTTGAGGTCAGCCAAGGATCAGCGAAGTACAAAAAAACTCCTAGGTGGCGTTTGGCGCTAGTTGTACTTGACTTTATTTATTATACATGTATGTTAAGAAACACCTAATAGACAATTTAAAATAATTTATTTGTAGTTTTCATAAATTGCCACGGAAATAATTTTCGAAATCGGCCGCAGATTTTATTTAAAAATTAAATTTTGCAAAAAGTAAGCATGTGTTTAATAAAAGTTATTTGCTTTAATTCGTAGATTTCGATTCCCTAATAAAAATTATAGGTTTCCTTTTAAAAATCACAAACGACCTTGAAATGAACTTGAAAACCTACGTATAATTGATGACAAATCTGCTGCATTAGCCCCTTCATATCCAACAGATTTTTTTCTCGGAATCTTCGTTACCATAATATTTCAGGTGTTCAGGATAAATGCCGCACCCTGTATATCTCGGGAGAGAATGCTATTTTCAATAACACATTTCTCTCTCTGGATATATCCGCTATTTTAACTAAAATAATTATTGTAAATTATGTTGCCACCACTGGCGTACGGCACCGATCTTCGGACCCGAACCATTTTTTCCCGGACCAACATTGCGCGCCCTTCCAAATATTCACCTTATTTTTTATATCTTTCAAGAAATGGTTCTGCCGCAAAACGCGAACGTTTACTACGCTGTGAACACGGCGTACAACCTGAATTTCATACTCAGACAGAAGAAGGCGGACGACGTGGACAGCACGGGGAAGAGCTCGAAGGGCAAGGTGAAGTTATAACGACGCTGAACGATAACAAAAATAACAGCTGTGATACGCAAAACTTAATACTCTGGAACAAGTACATCACAATTTATTTATTTAAATTATATAACGTTTTATTCGGGGTGTGTTAACACATGTGATGGTATTGCCGAGCGCTCGGGGCACGACGGTCTTAAACTTTACCCCGACGGCCGCGCCCCTGGCGCTCGGCGGAGCTGTACGCTCGCAGAACAACGCACTCTCGTCGATTGCATTTTAGCTTTATTTAAGTTTGTCCGCGCTTAGGTAGCCCAATATGTATATGTGCTAATATATGTTTTTTAGGTGAATGTAACGTGTACATAATGATAATTTATTAACTCTCTTACACATGACCAATTTTTTATGTGAGACCAAATTTTGTACACCGTTTAGATCTTTTATATGTACAGATTTTTCATTTTTTTATATAAAACACTGTAATTATAGTATTAATCGTACCTTTAGTTTCTTCATGTAGCTCTAGCTCGATGAGTACTTAAAAAAGACAAATAATTTTAATGTATTTTTTTTTATATATATACATATATAAATAAATCTTTTTAATTTTAATACCGTAAATGTAATAAAGGCGAAAAATTGCTTGAATATACGAAAAGAGAGAGAGAGACGGTATATTTTTCATCTTTATTACATTTATTTAAGTGAGGTCTCAAATTTATACCTCATTTATTCCTCGATATCACTGAAACCACACATTTTTGCTACTCCTCAATATCACTGAAACCACAAATTTTTGCCACTCGTAAAAACCCTTTTTCACTGCACTCACTCTCATATGCGTCGGCCGGATATATACGTACGTATCCAGCTGTACGCATTTGAGTACCTTTTCCTTTCCTCTTGCTTGCAGGTTCGCGGTTGCCTCCACGTCTTCTAAAATTTGCGCTTTAGAATGACTACGATTAATCGACGAGGGAAGATACAACAGCCCATCACGAGCCGCCGCTGATGACCTCCCTGCACCATCTGCGCTTCTAGTGTGGTAAGTTTTTAAGTCCAACAACTTTTTGCGGAATTTTTGTTTACGTTTAAATCTATTGGGCCGCCGTGAGGGCCTCCAAAAATTACCATAGCGGAGTTTTTAAAGTTCAACAACTTTTTGCGGAATATTTGTTTACGTTTAAATTATTGGGCCGCCGTGAGGGCCTCCAAAAATTACTACAGCGGAGTTTTTAAAGTCCAACAACTTTTTGCGGAATTTTTGTTTATGTTTAAATTATTGGGCCACCGTGAGGGCCTCCAAAAATTACTACAGCGGAGTTTTTAAAGTTCAACAACTTTTTGCGGAATTTTTGTTTACGTTTAAATTATTGGGCCACCGTGAGGGCCTCCAAAAATTACTATAGCGGGCGGGGTGTTAGTAAACTTCAATCCAACTTCTTTGATCGACTAGTGCTAATCGCACCTCGGATGAAGTTCATCGGTTGCGATTTAGCCTGTGCGCAGAGTTGATGAGGCGGCTCGTGGATGTTCGGCTGTGAGGCAGGGGAAAAACATTTGACCGAAACAGCAACGGAATATTTGCTTTCTCTGTAAGAGTAAGTGGTGCAGTGCCAGCGGCACCTTTGTCTTTGCCTCCCCTTTGGAAATCCTCGAGCCGCCGCTGGTAACTATTATTCTCGATATATAATTGACAAATTATGTCGCCTTTGTTGAAGTACGTCATTTTGCTACAGTAATATAATATGTAAAAATTACTAGTTATTTGAATTTAAAAAATCACTACTAAACTTGGTTAAGACAGTTTTCAATACTGTACTAAGCTAAGTCATGCTTATTGATCCAGACACCAATAGATGGCGCGACGGTAACCATTACACGTTTCTACCATATGTATAAAAATTATTTAGATAAGGCATGGCCATGATAAACAAAATCACGTACACGGAACTATTTAATGATCATTAAGTCCTAATGATCATTAACTTCGCCGTGTGTCACATCAACATAATACTAATGATCATTAATAACGTCATATAAACTTATGATCATAAAATCGGCGACGACGTTTAAAACGCCGGTAATCGTGTAACATCGCCAGTCATTTGAAAAATATCGCTGCATGAATGACAGTTCGCGATCAGCTGATATTACTTTACTTTTAGAAATATACGTGCAAACTTTTTCGTTGCTGTATATTGTACCTGTGAGTTCCTCGTAGTTTTCCTCCACTTTGTCTTTCCTTATAACTCTTTGTTGTGAAATCACTTACATTTGGGCGAATACAATTGGTTGATATAAAAATCAGCACGTGTTGGGGAGCGTTGTTTAATGTAACCCATCAATTAAATGCAACCTTTGAAATGATTATGAATTTTTTTTATACTTTGTATTTTTCCTTCGTAATTAGACTTCGGCCTGTTAAGGAAATAAATATATTATTATTATTATTATTATATAAAACCAAACATAAACACCTGTATTTAGGTACGTATACTGCGCAGGCGTGCTTTATCCCGTGTGTCACCTACATTTGTGAATTGCCAATTTTCTTAATGATCATTAGGGCTAATGATCATAAACTACCTCCGTGTGCCTAGGGTATTAGATTAGTTGTTGACTTTATGCCAATTAATTATTTTGAACAACTGGTGGCGAAGACGTGATGCGACGTATCAAACCTCAACGTACGTTCTGAAATACAAAGCCACCCTTTACCTAAATAATTTTTATACATATGGTATAATTATCTAAAAACGAAAAACCTATCATTTATGGAAGCTGACTAACACATAGGATCCTTTTGGACTTTACCAACATTTCTCCGTACTGCAGTACATATAAGAAATTCTCCGGTCCTCTCGGTATAAAACATTTAAAATAATAATTAAATATCTATCGACCGGAGTGTTTCCGCCAGTTAAAATAATATTTAGAATACAAACACGTAAAACTTGTAGGAAATTACCATAGAGCTGGAAAAACGCATCCCCTTGCGCTAGAAAAAGAAGGCAGGCAACCTTACATACACGCGCTATTTTATACATCTTATAATAATCCTAATAACTTTACTTAGCACTTTTTGCTATATGGATTTCGTAATATGCAGGGCTTTTATTTTAACACTTAAAATATTATTAACGCCGTAAAATAATCACATCAACGCATGGCATTTAATTGAAATTGTATGCAACCAAATACACAAAGGTGAGAGTGACTTACGAATAAAGTTACGTTGATTGAATTAAAACGTTTTGAAATATAATAAAATATACACAAGCGACGTATAAATACTGCGATCATGGAGAATGATAAAGGTAGTACGCCTTGTTAAAGAGGATGGACCGATACTGCGTGTCATCCAGATTTTTTTTTACAGCGAAAAACTAGAATTTATCTCCCATTTGCAAAAAAAGGTTCTTATTATAGTTTACCGTGTTTTTGTAATACACATGAGTCGAATGTGTACATTTATGTGTATTACAAACACACAACAAACTGCAATAATCTTTATTTTCATCGTTGTACATTGAGTTGCATACAATAAATTCAAATTAGAAACAATCTTACTTGTTGTAGAAATCATTAAATAAATACAATAAAACGAAATGTAGCCTGAATATGTGAATATTCAACCTGTTCGTTAATCTGCAAGCAAAATTAAGTCTTACTAACAATTATAATAATTATTACTGATATGATAATCGCCGAATACAAGAAAACTATTGAGATTAGGAACGGGGAACCCTTATACAATCTGAAAGATAATTGGATTCTACTTAAGAATACGTTACTAAATACAGGAAATACAGGGTGTGCCATTTGAAAAAACGAAGTTATTCAACTTTATAAGTTAGGTTTTTCTACCGCATTTTTTTTATCACCCTGTATAATTTTTTGTACGAAATTATGGTTGGCTCTATAGTTCGAACCTTCAACCAAATAATTTAAATGATTTTAATCGTTCAACGTCAATCACTGGGGCAAAAATAAAATTTCACCCAGACCATGTATTTCAACAAATCTTCAAATATTTCGAAAACGGCAAACAATAGGTATAGGGAGTATTAAAGTAACTCACCTTTATTTGCTCGATATAATTCAAAAATGACAAAAAATACAGGGTGTTCCATTTAAAAAAACATAAGTTTGGTCTGTAACTTTGTTATGAGACACCCTGTATAAATTTCCCAACAATTGTAAACCACCGTCGAAAAGGCACAGTGATTTTTTGCAAATTTAGTCGTCGGGAAACAAGCGGACGTTTTCCACCGCCGCCGTGTTAATTTCGTTTCTTTTTATTAATTTGTCGACGCCCTGTATTTACTTGTCTATTTAATTTTTGCGAGTGATTAATAACGTCGAATGTTCATTTCCATATCGCGAGAGATACCCTCAAGTGATTAACGTTAAGTGTTCCAACGGTTGACGTTCATTATAACGAATTAGAAAGAAACAGCGAGACACGTATCACGCACACGCCGTTACCCAATTTCTAATTATAAGCGAATTCTAAAAGTTCGTTTCATATTGTTTTGATGGAGCGTGAAGTTTCGTTTAATCGTTTAAAACAGCGACGAGACGAAATTGAAAATTTCAACTATTTTTGTGCAAATTTATTTATTTTAAGAATAAAATCTATGGGAGATACAATAAACATACAAATACTTATAAAACAATCTTGGATTATACTTCACCGCAGTTTTCAGAATTATCATGAACTGTCGCGGTTCAACTGGCGTTAGATGTTTATTAAAATTGAGGAGTTGAACTGCAAAACCCAACTAATCCATTTTTGGGCCAAAATGAGCTTGGCATCGATTCTTACTGTCCAAATATAGATAAATCCGAATATGTGTGAATTACCTTTCAAAACGCAACAAATCACATTTAAAAATGCGGCTAATCATTCATTTTTTTTAAACAACAAATAGACTTCCTGAACGTTTTTCGCGGTTTCTGAACAAATTATAAAAGTGGATTTGTTGAGTTTTGCAGTTCAACTCTTCAATTAGCGAACGCTCGCGGTTTTTTTTTAATACAGAGGTGGTAATACTGATCTGTATTGCTACCTTGGCCGTACCAAAAAACCCCTGCTTAAAATTGCAAAGATCGTGAAGATAAATTATCCACTTGCAAAGTTGCACTTACCTTTTTATCACGCTTGCAAAACTGTTTTCAACGCACTAACACCGAGGGCTCGAACCCACTGTAAAAATACACACCTTCAGTAATGAATCATCGCGTTAATTAAATTTATTTACGAAACGGGCAAATCGAAATTTGATATCCCCCCACGATCCGCACACTTGTAGGCACCTGAATAAAAAGAAAATCCGTACCGCCAACATCTTGTCAACACTTGTTCGTAATTAAAGGTATTGTTATTAGTGTGGGAAAAGGTGGGAGTGCGTACAATACGAAGAAAAGGTTGAACTTTTCAATCTTCTCGGGTTGACACTTATATTTATACAAAAGTCCGTCGAGGTGAGAATTTCTCTTTGATCACGTCGAAACCTGCGACGGTATTATGTAAGGTACAATTAACGCACGGACTAAATCGTGTGTCTAGAAGATTATTTTCACATTTCCCGAGAGAGTGTTTTTTGATATTTAAATTTGTATTATGCTCGTACTCAAACAACGCTGACGTGAGAAATGTATCGTAGGTTTTATTGAATCACTCGGAATACTCAAAAGAATGCATTGAATACCACAAAATCAGCGGCGGCTCGTGGATTTCCGTAGGGAGCGCAAAGATGTCGCTCGTGCTTGCACTTATAGAGGTAGCAAATATTTCGTTGCTGTTTCGGTCAAATTGTCTTCCGTTGCCCCGCCGCCACCGCACAAAATAAACATTTATTTTCTAAATGCCATTGCATTTTTGTTGAGTACAGATTAAAAAAAAGCGGGCAATTGGCCCCCCAAAATTAAACATATTAATGTATGCAACCCAATGTACAGCTAAGAAAGCGCATCACAGGTAATTAACAAGTTTGACGCTTGTTATTTATTTATTATAAAATTGCGAATTTTAACAATAATTGCTCCCCCTCTCACTTAAAAACCCACTGTCAAAAAGAAATAATATGTCTCAATTAAATATGTTAATGTATGCAACCCAATGTACAGATAAGAAGCCGTATCACAGGTAATATAACGCGCATCAAAGGTAATTAACAAGTTCGACGCTTGTTATTTATTTTTTATAAAATTGCGAATTTTAACAACAATTGCTCCCCCTCTCACTTAAAAACCCACGGCATCCGTCCCCGACGAAAAGAAATAATATGTCTCAAATAAATATGTTAATGTATGCAACCTAATGTACAGCTGAGAAACCGTATCACAGGTAATAAAACAAGTTTAACGCTTGCTATTTTTTTGTTTATAAAATCGCGAATTTTAACAACGACGAAAATTTGGATTTAAACGAGTCGGATCATGTATTAAAAAATAGTTATTTAAGGCGTGCAAGAGTTATATTTGGGAAGATAATATGATGACATTTTCGTAGTTAATGACAGATTTAAAAACAATCTAAACTTAAGCGGCAGCCAATTGCCCGTATTTTTGAGAACTTACCTTACCTTTAGAAACTCCTTGACGGAGAGAAATAACGCCGGAAATAATGATGTATTAATAACCCTTAAATGTGTGTTGACGTATGCAACCCAATGTGCAGCAATGGAAATTTATCACGGGTAATATTAATGTTCAGATTTCTTAACTTGGTCTCGTTATTTTTTTGTATTCTTCATAGTCCTCTTTGTAGTTGGTGCTTAGATATCTTTTCCATTAATTTTTCAATGTTTTATTTTTTTTATTTTAGCACTTGTACGTTGAATAAGAAAAAAATAGCAAACACGTACGTAAAACAAAAATTAACAAAATCTCATTCTTTCAAAATAAGTTTATTTTTTGTAATTTCACTTATTTTTTAAAAAGTTACAAATTATTGATTTTCGCACTTGTACGTCGGTTAAAAAAAATACTTTTGGTTAGTCCACTAATATTATTATTTGTTGTTTTTCTTGTTCGGCAGCTTCTAGTATATCGTGTGTTTATTAGATACACTTTGATTAGACTTTATACAAGAACTTGAAAACGTTGTCCTCGCATTGATCTCTTTACCAAACAAATCGCTTCCCACAAGAGTGCAACTAACGCACAACAATGATACGGTTTATGAGAAAAGTGCACGATTCCGTTCTCACAATCCCTTTTTTGGACCAAAAACGGCTTATTTTCCACAGAATCCTTTGAATACAATAGTGTACCTGCCGCCCGAGGTGAGCGATATCTTTTTTTTTGCATACCTACCACGTTACCTGCTGCAAAATCACCCAACAAACAACACAAAGTGAACTTTAGATTATCAATCGATTGCTTTTATTTTTTTAAAATAAACTTTCTCACTTCATAAATGCAATAAAGACAAAAAGTAGACTTGAGATAGAGAGAGAGAGACAATACATTTATTGAGACACTTTTACAAGTGACCTTAACAGGTAATTGGCCAGAGGTCTTTCAGTCTTCAGTAGACTTGATTTTAGAAAAATAAAAATTATTTGCGAGACTTACAGAAACTGAGACAAGCAAAATTTCATTTGACGTAAATCGTTCGTACAACTGCTGAAAAACGCCGAAAAACGATTAAATTTAATTTTTCTTCAAAAATTTATTTTTGCATTTTTTCAAGTCTAAAATCCCATTCTGAACACTATTTGGTTATAAAAATTATTTGCGAGACTTACAGAAACTGAGACAACCAAAATTTCATTTGACGTAAATCGTTCGTACAACTGCTGGAAACGCCGAAAAACGATTAAATTTAATTTTTCTTCAAAAATTGATTTTTGCATTTTTTCAAGTCTAAAATCCCATTCTGAACACTATTTGGTTATAAAAATTATTTGCGAGACTTACAGAAACCGAGACAAGCAAAATTTCCTCGTTCGTAGAACCGCTGGAAATTCTAAAAAACGATTAAATTTATATTTTTCTTTAAAAATTTATTTTTGTATTTTTTCAAGTCTAGAATCCCATTCTGAACACTATTTGTTTATAAAAAATATTTGTGAGACTTACAGAAACTGAGACAAGCAAAATTTCCTCGTTCGCAGAACCGCTGGAAATTCTAAAAAACGATTAAATTTATATTTTCTTCAAAAATTTATTTTTGTATTTTTTCAAACAAAAAGAACGAATATTCGTTGTGGCATTAGCCAGTAAAGTAGTTGTTTCAATAAGTAATTGTAAAGATTTTTTTTTTCTTGAATAACTTTCCCACTTGCTAAGATTTTTCGTCCTCGTATTTTAAGATAGAATTAAACGCATAAATAAATCATTATTTTACTCGACGTATCGATTGCACACAAGCCGCACTCGAGAAAGAATTACCAATAACGAACCGGGCCGTAATTTGTCAAGTGGGCCATGATATTTCGGTTTTTTTCGGACTTTGCGAATGTCCTATTGTGATGTATGAAAGTCCCGCGAACGCGCAACTCATTCAATTACGGAACAATTGACAATGAGGCTAAAAACGAAATTACGTTGCGGATAAGTTAATTTCGCCGCGCGGAAGGGAATTGATTGAAAACGTTTTTGCCCGTTTGGTCGTAATCATCGTGTTTGCCCTGGATTAAGTGAGGGTTTGGATTAGGAAACAAAAGAATCCGCAAATTCTAGTGTTCATTGTTTTTTTTTTTCTTTTGCTCTTCCAAAAAAATATTTAGGTTTCAAATGTTGGACGTTTGGAAATTGTAAGAAAAAAAAAATAGTAAACGTGTAGAAATAATTTCACAAAAATTAAATGTAATTTAGAAAATGCAACTCTTCACAAATAACTTTGGTTTTTGAAAATCCAACCATTTTTAAACGACTTGTGAATTTTTCAAATTTTTGTTTTTCGTACATCTAATACTTGGGCGTTGGAAAAAATTAAAAAAAATAGTAAACGTCTAGGAAAAATTTCACAAACAATAAATCCAATGAAGAAAATATAGCTCTTCCAAAATAACTTCGGTTTTTGAAAATCCAACTATTTTTAAACGACTTACAATTTTTTTTAATTTTTATTTTTCGAACGTCTAATACGTTGGAAAAGAAAAAAAAAACAAAAAAATAGTAAACGTGTAGGAAAAATTTCACAAAAATTAAATCTAATTAAGAAAATATAGCTCTTTCAAAATAACTTTGGTTTTTGAAAATCCAACCATTTTTAAACGACTTGCAATTTTTTTAAATTTTTGTTTTTCGGACGTCTAATACTTGGACGTTGGAAAAAAAATTAAAGAAAAATAGTAAACGTGTAGGAAAAATTGCACAAAAATTAAATCCAATGAAGAAAATATAGCTCTTCCAAAAATAACTTTGGTTTTTGAAAATCCAACCATCTTTAAGCGACTTATGAATTTTTAAAAATTTTGTTTTTCGGACGTCTGATACTTGGACGTTGGATTTTTTTTTAAATAGTAAACGTGTAGGAAAAATTGCACAAAAATTAAATGTAATTAAGAAAATATAACTCTTCCGAAATAACTTTCCAACCATTTTTAAACGACTTATAAATTTTTAAAATTTTTGTTTTTCGTACGTCCGATACTTGGAGGTTGAAAAAAAATTATAGAAAAATATTAAACGTGTAGGAAAAATTGCACAAAAATTTAATCTAACTAAGAAAATATAGCTCTTCGAAAATAACTTTGGTTTTTGAAAGTTGAACCATTTTTAAACGACTTATGATTTTTTAAAATTTTTGTTTTTCGGATGTCTAATACTTGGACGTTGGAAAAAATTAAAAAATAAAATATTAAACGTTTAGGAAAAATTTCACAAAAATTTAATCTAATTAAGAAAATATAGCTCTTCCAAAATAACTTTGGTTTTTGAAAATCGAACCATTTTTAAACGACTTATGAATTTTTTAAATTTTTGTTTTTCGAACGTCTGATACTTGGACGTTGGAAAAAAATTCAAGAAAAATAGTAAACGTGTAGGGAAAATGTAATAAAAATTAAATCCAATTAAGAAAATATAACTCTTCGAAAATAACTTTGGTTTTTGAAAATCGAACCATTTTTAAACGACTTATGATTTTTTTAAATATTTGTTTTTCGGACGTCTAATACTTGGACGATGGAAAAAAAAAAAAAAATAGTAAACGTGTAGGAAAAATTGCACAAAAATTAAATGTAATTAAGAAAATGTAGCTCTTCAAAAATAACTATGGTTTTTGAAAATCCAACAATTTTTAAACGACTTATGAATTAAAAAAATCACTGAATAAAACACTTACTATATTTTTTACCACAATTTATTTGATGTAAAAAACATAGTAAGTGTTTTATTCAGTGATTTTATAATGAATTACCACGTAGTAACGGTCGCAACCATCACCATGACTTATTAATTTTGAAAAATTTTGTTTTTCGAACTTCTGATACTTTGACGTTGGAAAAAAAAATAGTAAACGTGTAGGAAAAATTCCATAAAAACTAAATCTAATTAAGAACATGTAACTCTTCCGAAATAACTTCGGTTTTTGAAAATCGAACCATTTTTAAACGACTTATGATGTTTTTAAATGTTTGTTTAAATTAAAAAAAATAGTAAACTTGTAGGAAAAATTGCACAAAAATTAAATGTAATTAAGAAACTATAACTCTTCAAAAATAACTTTGGTTTTTGAAAATCCAACCGTTTTTAAACGACTTATGAATTTTTAAAATTTTTGATTTTTCGGACATCTAAAACGTTGGAAAAGAAAAAATATTAAAAAAAAATAGTGAACGTGTAGGAAAAATTGTACAAAAATTAAATGTAATTAAGAAAATATAGCTCTTCCAAAATAACTTTGGTTTTTGAAAATCGAACCATTTTTAAACGACTTATGAATTTTTTAAATTTTTGTTTTTCGGACGTCTTATACTTGGACGTTGGAAAAAATAAAAAAAAAATAGTAAACGTGTAGGAAAAATTTCACAAAAATTAAATGTAATTAAGAAAATATAACTCTTCAAAAATAACTTTGGTTTTTGAAAATCCAACTATTTTTAAACGACTTATGAATATTTAAAATTTTTGTTTTTCGGACGTGTAAAGCTTGGATGTTGGAAAAAATAATAAAAAAAATAGTAAACGTATAGGAAAATTTTTACAAAAATTAAATCTAATTAAGAAAATATAGCTCTTCCAAAATAATTTTGGTTTTTGAAAATAGAACCATTTTTAAACGACTTATGAATTTTTGAAATTTTTGTTTTTCGGACGTCTAATACTTGGACGTTGGAAAAAATTTAAAAAAAAATAGTAAACGTGTAGGAAAAATTTCACAAAAATTAAATGTAATTAAGAAAATATAACTCTTCAAAAATAACTTTAATTTTTGAAAATCCAACTATTTTTAAACGACTTGCAATTTTTTTAAATTTTTATTTTTCGAACGTCTAAAACGTTGAAAAAAAAATTAAAGAAAAATAGTAAAAGTGTAGGAAAAATTGCACAAAAATTAAATCTAATTAAGAAAATATAACTCTTTCAAAATACTTTTGGTTTTTGAAAATCCAACCATTTTTAAACGACTTATGAATTTTTTAAATTTTTGTTTTTCGGACGTCCGATATTTGGACGTTGGAAAAAAAATTAAAAAAATAGTAAACGTGTAAGAAAAATTTCACAAAAATTAAATATAATTATCAGAACCTCATTCTTCGAAAATAAATTTCGTTTTTGAAAATCCACTCATTTTTGAATGAGTTACGAATTATTGAAATTTTTGATTTTCGCACTTGTACGTCGAACAAGAAAAAAATTGAAAAAATAGGAAACGTATATGAAAAATTTTCCAAAAAATTAAATCCTAGTAATGAAACCTCATTCTTTCAAAATTAGTTTGTTTTTTTGAAAGTCCATTAATTTTTGAAAAAGTTATAAATTATTTAAATTTTCGATTTTCACATTTGTTCGTCGAATAAGGAAAAAAAATGAAAAAAATAGGAAACATGTACCTAAAATTTTCAAAAAAATCAAATCCTATTAATGAAACCTCATTTTTTTTAAATAAGTTTGTTTTTTGAAAAACGATTAATTTTTGAAAGAGTTACAAATTATTATTATTTTTAATTTTAGCACTTGTACGTTGAATAAGAAAAAAAATGAAAATAAGAGTAAACATGTAATAAAAATTAAAAAAAAAATTAAATCCCATTAACAAAATTTGATTCTTTCAAAATAAGTTAATTTTTTGTAATTTCACTTATTTTTTAAAAAGTTACAAATTATTGATTTTCGCACTTGTACGTCGGTTAAAAAAAATTGAAAAAATTGGAAACACGTACGTAAAATTTTCAAAAAAATTAAATCCTATTAACGAAACATCATTCTTTCAAAATAAGTTCGTTTTTTGAAAATCTATTAATTTTTGAAACTGTTACAAATTATTTAAATTTTCGATTTTCGCATTTGTACGTCGATCAAAAAAAAAATGAAAAAAATAGGAAACATGTACGTAAAATTTTCAAAAAAATCAAATCTTATTAACGAAACCTCATTCTTTCAAAATATGTTTGTTTTTGAAAAATCGATTAATTTTTGAAAGAGTTAAAAATTATTGAATTTTTTGATTTTTGCAAAAAAATGAAAAAAATAGGAAACATGCAGGAAAATGTTCACAAAAATTAAACCTTGTAACCGAAACCTCATTCTTCTAAAATAGGTTTGTTTTTGAAAATCCACTACCTTTTTAAAAAGTTACAAATTTTTGAATTTTTTATTTTCGCACTTGTACGTTATATAAGAAAAAAAATTGAAAAAATAGGAAACGTGCGGGAAAATTTTCACAAAAATTAAATCTAATTAACAAAACATCATTCTTTCAAAATTTGTTTGTTTTTTAAAAACCCACTTACTTTTTAAAAAGTTATGAATTATTGAAATTTTTGAATTTTGCACTTCTACGTCGAATAAGAATTTTTTTTTTAATAAGAAGCATGTAGGAAAAATTTCACAAAAATTAAATCTAATTAACAAAACTTCATTCTTTCAAAATTAGTTTGTTTTTTGTAATTTCACTTATTTTTTTAAAAGTTATAAATTATTGAAATTTTTGAATTTTGCACTTGTACGTCGAATAAGATTTTTTTTTTAAATTGGAGCCATGTAGGAAAAATTTCACAAAAATGAAATCTCATTAAAAAAACATCATTCTTTCAAAATATGTTTGTTTTTTGAAAATCCACTTCTTTTATAAAAGGTTACAAATTATTGAAATTTTTGAATTTTGCACTTTCGAATAAGAAAAAAAATAGTAAAAATGTAGGAAAAATTTCACAAAAATTATATCTAATTAACAAAAAAACATCATTCTCCTAAAATAAGTTTGTTTTTTGAAAATCCACTTATTTTTGAAAGAGTTACGAATTATTAAAATTTTTGATTTTGACCTTTTGAATTGAAAAAATAGTAAACATGTAGGAAAAATTTCACAAAAATTATATCTAATTAACAAAACATCATTCTTCTGAAATAAGTTTATTTTTTGAAAATCCACTTATTTTTGAAAGAGTTACAAATTATTAAAATTTTTGATTTTGGCCTTTTGAATGGAAAAAATAGAAAACATGTAGGCAATTTTTTTACAAAAATTATACCTAATTAGCAAAACCTTATCTTATTAAAATAAGTTTGTTTTTTTGAAAATCCACCGATTTTCAAGCGAGTTACAGATGTTTTAATTTTTTATTTTTTATTTTATAGTTGTAAGACATGGATAATGGATATTATTATTGTTATTGATTCGCCGTAAAATATCGACGGTAATGATGGAACGAAATCGGAATTGATTTAGAGGCGCGGTTGCGATTACAGTGATTAACTGACGGCGACCATTACGATACAGCACCTCCGAGAGATCCGTGTACTTAAATAATTATAGATCCGAGTGTAAAATATCCTAGAGGTATCTTGGGCAGTCATTAATATGGCAGCAGATATGTATCTCCAACCGCTGCTACTGGTGTGTGCTTTGACAAGTGACTCCGTCGCTCTCCTGACAAATGACGCGCGGCCAAGTTTTTAATTGCCGCCAGAAAATCGGGGACACACCTTCACGTGCCGGTGGCGCAAGGTGCCAATTTCTCCATTTCCTCGCATTCCCCGTGTGATTTAACAGTTTTCCTTGGACGTGAACTCGCAGAACTTCTTCGATCTTGTTTAAATAAAAAATTGTCAATCAAATCAATATTTCTGTATCTCAGAAACTAATGGCGCGTTTATACCAAAGTTGACAACTAAAAGTTGCTCTTCTCAAATTAGAGCAACAAGTGGAAGATTTTTTGTAGAAAACTAAAAGTTGCTCTTCTCAAATTTAGAGCAACAAGTGGAAAACTTGTTGCCAAAGAATTGGAGCGAAAGTTTCTTTGGCTCTCTTCGGAAATTAAGTTCTTCACCTTGTTCTGAACTTCAAATTTATCAACTTGCAGCTTCAATTAGTTCACTGGTTTTGGTCCTGGTCCATTCGTTCTCACTGTAGCCTTACATCTTGACACAAACACAACGAAAACACACACGAAATCACCGACAAGACCTGCAGCTGAAATACACACGTGCGGGGCGGGGCGCACGTGTGTACTTCACAATACTTTTAGTTGCCAACTTCCTTTGATCTTTACCGACACTCCGCGGGAAACCAAAATTTAGTGGTGAAAGATTTATCTCTCCACAAGTGGAAGGCAGAAAAAGTTGCTGTATTTAGTAGAAAAAGCAACTTAGTGGAAGACTTTGGTGTAAACGCGCCTTAATACAGGAATTAACTTTGGGAAGAACTAAAATGACCGCTATAGTTTTAATATTTAAATCTTTCGAAATGCTGGCGAAATGTCAAAGGCCGGCGTGTATTAAGCGGTTAAGCGCGAAGCAGAAGGCTGAGACCGCAATTAGTTAAAGATAATAATGGTAATAACGCTAATCTAGATGAGACCACCGTCGTCGGTGCATCGCCGATAACGCCGCGCTCACATTTTGATCGTTTGTCGGGCTGCACCCCGCGAATCTATCGGTCACGGTGCCCAGCCACGGCTACTTGAGGACGAAATCGGTCCACCCGAAGGAACACAATGAAACGTTTCGAGCCGTCGCCATCGGCGCGTGAACGATCATCATTTCACATAAACGCTCAACACTAATCGACAATAACGGGTGTGTGTTACACATTCACGTCCATCATGTTACTTTCTCCGACTTGTTGGTATCATTTATATTCACGCTTGCAATTTAAATCATGTTTTAAATGTACATCGAGTGGATGACACTGACGTTTAAAACGTCAAAATTATGACAGATGTAAAAATTATCTTGCTGAATATCCTAAATTCCTCGAGGTGGACATGTATCCACCTCCTCCGCTACTGATCAATAAACATACTTGAAATCACACCTCGAAAAAATTAATCCAATTAAACGGGCCGACGCCGACGCCGCCGTTCTCGTCCGGATTAACATATTTATGAATTGTTTGTGTGATCAAGGGGATTAATTTAAATTTTCATCGTGACCGACCGGTTGATCGACTCGATAGCATTTCAAGAGGCGTTATCGGTTCATCGGGTTACCAACGAATAACGAGGAGTTGATATTCGAAGCCGATATGCCTAATACCGTACAAATTATAAATGTCCACCGTTCCAAAAGTGGCCGCCACCATTAATAAATTACGGACGGGTCCGAGATTAAATTACATTACACACACGCTCTCGGTATGTAAAGTGATACGCTATCAAAAAGCGCAATGATGGCTCGAGACGCAAGAACAATAACGAAGAAATCGCAATTAGCGCTCGACCCGACTCGGACAAATGCGCCCCATAATTGTCCGATCCGATCTGTAATTATTTAACTCATCCGTGTAATAATCTCATTGTCGATTTAATGCGTTATTAAATCCGCTTTTTGTCTTCGCTCCGTTCTCTGCCTTCGGAATTGCTTTCCCCCTTGTTTAATAATTGGAATCGAACGTCGACCGTAATTATCCATTGTTACGTTAATTAAGTGAAGATCGTTAGATCGCTCGGGGGGATTAATTTTGTGTATTTGAATTGTTGACGCGGTAAGTAAACTAGAAGGACAAAAATGAATAAATAATAATTTTGAGTCTGATCAAATTTTCTAATGTATGCATCAATTCCAGATCTAAATCACGGTCTGAGTCATTTATAAAAGTGTAACGATTCACAACGGACAATTAATAACTTTTTTTTTTTCTAAAATATTCTGCAGTGGAGTCGTTCGACGATGGCACAGTAAGATACGCGCGATAATTTTCTATGTGTTTCCACTGGCGGCGGACCGTTACGAATGATTTATGCCGCAGTGAAAAATATATCAATTTCGTTATCATTTATATGGAAAATAATGAAGAAACGAACGGTGCGATCATGACCGTCACAGGACGCAATCTCGACATCTCGGCCGGTCACGAATATTCGCAATTTCCGCGTTTCTACATTTCCATTCGGCGTCCCTCGATCCGGATGGAAATGGTAACAACATACCGCGTGCGGTGGGTGCGTCGTCGTCGGTGAGAAATGACGGCCATTAATTATTTTTAACGAAATTCGATTATTTTTAGACGTTATTGGGGGTTAGGTGATAAGCTTCTCGTGAGCCGCAACAGATGGCAAGGTGTTTAGGACATTAGGGTTAAATTTATTGCGCTCATTAATTTTCTTGAGATTTCACGGATTTAGAACCTTCACATCACAAAATATTTCTATTGAAATCATGTTTCTTAATATAAAGAATAAAATAAAATATTTCCAAACATAATTTATTTTATCCAAAAGTCTTTCTAGTAAATACCAGCAACCTAAAAAAATTCTAAAAAAAAAATCGATTATCACAGGAAACGCATTTACTCTTCCCCCCGGGACTCTGTAAAACCACCCCCGAAATTGGCGAGACGAGTTTATAATTGGCCATCATCTGTTCACCCTCGATCCACCCACGAAACAAGAGGAGTTCCTCCTCACAAAGACATGTGCCGAATGTGGAATGATACGACACAACAGGTGTCATCCAATTAAGGCCGCAGGTACAACCGAAAGACAAAACGAAACGATAAGGCACGTCGGCGTCGTCCCATCCAGCGACCATCCGTGACCATCATCGACCATCAGCAAGAACAACTGTTGTGCCCGCGTGTTTATCGCCATTAATTGGATCACAGATGGGAGGAGGGTGCCCGGCACGCGTGTACAACCACCGACCGGCTCAAATTATTTATGGTCGTCCTAAACGAAACAGGGGGTGTTAATATTTAATTAACCGACGCTACAATATTCAATTCAATTTGGTACAATTTGAACATTTTATGAGGGAGTGCGTGATACCAGCGGCGGCTCGTGAAATATGTTGATGGTAAAGCCACTTCTTCAATCCCGCCCTAACTTTTTGAAAAAAACAAAGAACGATTTATCTTCCTAAACCAAAGTAAGAATCAATTAAAAATTCTTGCTGAGCTTCAAACTACTACAGGTAGTGCCATGGCTCCTGGGCTCTATACAACGAGCCGCCCCTGACTGCAATTACTTTCTATTTGAAACACATTGTATAAACTAATCAATAATAAAGCTTCTGCATTGCTTACTGTTGACTTCCATCATTTTTTTAGAGAATAATTCTTGAATGGATGACTAGAAAAAAAATCAGGTTTGGTTACAGATACAGAAATTAAATTCACCCTTCAGATTTTTTCAATTGTTTGTTTTTCTCGGATAACCCTTGAACCAGCGGCGGCTCGTGGATGTTCGGCGAGGAGGCTGCGGAAGAAAATTTGACCAAAACAACAGCGAAATATTTTCTTCCTCTATTAGAGAAAATAGTAGCCTCCTCTACAGATCCACGAGCCGCCGCTGCCTTGAACGAATGATGAAGTCTAGTATTGTACTTTAGATCAAATTAAAAAAAAAAAACTAGAAAAAGTAAAATATATTATATTAATACCATGTTATATTTTTATGCAAAATTTTTATCAAAATATTATGACAATTGTATTTTATAGCAGCAGTGCTAAAAATAAAGTTTATTATTATTATTAGATTATACATTTCATTGTTTGATGCAAAAAAATCCAAAATTCCTGAAAATATTTGAAAATTAAATAATTCTCTAACATAAATCCCGTAGACTATATTTTCAAAATAAATATCGAAGTAAATTAATTTTATCCAAAAATAAACCCCATTTTTAAATTAAAACCCGCCACGAATACAAAAAATATAAAATTAAATAAATAACCTGAAACGAATACAAAATACAGGTCAAAAAATTCAAAAATGTAGGTGGCGAAATCTGAAGGACAAAAATCGAAAACTCGGACCACAAAAAAAAAATCCGCAAAAAAATCAAAAATTTCCGGGTAAAAATAAATAAATTAGTGTAGTGTAGGACAAAAAATCAAAAATTTTGACCAAAACGTCGGGCCTGAAAATCGAACATACGGAAATATCTAAAATTTTAACAAACCAATAAAAGATGTAGGCCAAAATAAAGAATTATTGATTTATATGCGAGATTTTTTTTTGTTTGTTGAAATTTTCGATTTTTTGGTCTGCATTTTTTATGTTTATTTTTATTTTGTCTAAATTTAGGACAAAAGGTCAAAAATTAAAAAATGCAGTCCGAGAAATCCAAAATTTCAACAAACGAATATTTTGGCCAAAAAATAAAAAAATTGAAACAACTAAAATATCGGCAAAAAAAACCTGATATAAAAATAAAAATGCAGACTGAAAAATTGAAAAACAAGCAAAAGAAAAATAATTTACCACTTTCAACCCCAAAAATAACTCTTTTTAGCTTAAAATAAGTTCCGACGAGAAATTCGAAAATAATAGCAATTTTTTTTTAAAAGATCGCACAATAAATTCAATAATCTAGGTTAAGAAAATCTAAAATATGGGACAAAAAATAAAAAAATAAAGACCAAAAATCTATAATTCGTACCTAAAAATCAAAGTGGTGGACGAAAAAATATTTTTTCTAAACAAACAAATCGAAAGTTGAAATAAGAATAATAAATAAACGTTTATTAACTGGTAACCCCTTTTTTACAACATATACATTAATTACAGGAATGGGATTTATATTAGTAAGTAGGTAATTTTTGTTCTATAATCATTATTATTATGTATATTTTTGTATTATATATTTTGTCCTTTTTGGTTAATCTGTTGTACAATAAAGAAGTATTATTATTATTATTATACTAATTGATTAATTAATAACTTAAAATATAATGTAAATGTGTAGAAACATATAAATAAAATAAGTTAAAATTAAATTAGTAGGGAAAAACAGAACAATGAAATGAAATAAAGAAGATTTCGTCCAAAAGACCAAAAATTGAAACCAAAATAATCGAAAATTCAAAATATACGCCAAAAAGTAAAAATCTTCAATAGGGCCTAAATAGGTGAAAATTTAACAAAACATCGAAAACGGGCGTAAAGATAAAAATTTGAAAACAAAAAAATCGAAAATTCCCACAAACCAATCGAATATTTTGTCCAAAATAAAGAAAAATAAAAAAAATCGAAAATACAGAAATCTAAAATATGAGACAGAGAATCAAGAATCCTGATCTAAAAATAACAACGCAGACAAAAAAAATGGAAAATTTAGGTAGAAGCAAAATTATTGGCCACTTTCAGCCGCCAAAAATAAGAAGTTCGAAAATAATAGCCAAAAAATAAAAAAAATAAAACACGAAATGAAATCAATAATCCAAGTTTAAAAATCTAAAATTTAGGATAAAAAAATAGACCAAAATCTAAAATTCTTACAAATAAAAAACAATAATTTTACAGCAGAAGATACAAAATATAAATCCAATGTTGTTCAAAAAGTTGAAAATTTGGACAAATCGACATCGAAATCTCGGGCCTAAAGATAATAAATGCAGACTGAAAAATCGAAAATTTCAACAAACAAAACTCGAAAACACCGGAAAAAAATCTCGCATATAAATCAATAATTCAGGTTATAGATATTTTAACCAAAATCAATTCGAAAATTTGGAACTAGAATTAAAATTCGGCCCGCAAAATCAAAAATGCAGGCCAAAACATATTTTTTTTTAATAATTAATTCGAAAATTTAAGTCAAAATAAAGAATGGTTAGGGCAAAAGATCGAAAAATTGAAAATACAGGTCAAAAATCTACAAATTATAAATACGGCGGGAAAATTCAAAAATTTCAACATTTAAATCGAAAATTTAGGTCAAAATAAAGAATATTTAGGCAAAATGATCAAAAATTTAGACCCAAAAAATCGAAAATACAGTACCTAATAATAAAAAATGCAGAATATTTTAGTAAGAAAATCGTAAATTAGTCTGAAAAATCACTATTGCTCAAAATAATTTTCCAATTTTTTTAATTGCAAAACATTTTTGAGCTTGAAATTACAGGTAGTGCCATGGCTCAGTGGCTCTACATAACGAGCCGCCCCTGCGTGATACTGTTGAAATGAAAATGTTCCTGTAGCTACAAAATTATCAAATTTTATTTAGGTGTTCTACGCAGATTTAGCAAAACCGTACAAATCGAGAACATTTTTTTGAGAATCTTTTGAGAATTTTCGACACTATAAAAAAAAATAATGGTGACGTGGCCATCATGTTACTTTCTCCGACTTGATGGTATCATTTATATTTACGCATTCAATTTAAATCATATTTTAAATGTACATCGAACGTTTCGTAGATTCGGATGAAACTGACGTTTAAAACGTCAAAATGGAAAAATCATACTTCAAATCCAAAAACTCAGTTTACTCAAAGACTAAAGGGATTTCGAAAAAAACTTATTCTTCATAAATTGTTCATTTTGGCATTCTCTACAATGATTATTAACATAAATTTGCTGTAACTATTATCGTTATATAATTATAAACCAAAAATGAAAAAAAAAAAAAAAAATTTCTCGAATAAAAATGATTTTATGAAAAATGTTTTCAAGCAAAAGATGTTCATTTCTTTGTTGTCTTCAAAGTTTGTTTAAATATTTTTGTGATATTTTTCATATTTAAGAAAATATTGGCAAAAAACAAAAAACAGTTAAGGTAAACGCCCACTTCCGGTGTACGAAATTTTACCAAAAGCTTTTCAGTCCTTCGGATTATCAAATAAGAGATATGTTCAAAGTTTCATATCAATTGCTCTATTAGTTTTTGAGATACAGCGCGCACAGACAGACACACGTGTTTTGCAAATCAAGAACATGAAATTTTTGAGAATAATTTCGCACTTTTCGACTTTATTCGACAAGAAAATTACTTTTTAGGTGTTTTAAGCAGTTTTAACAAAACCGTGCAAATAGAGAAAAGTTTGGTCAGTTAAAAAAAAACAATTCTTGTCTAGTCGATCCGGGAACACACGACCTGCACGTCCGCGTAACGAGTTTGATGAGGATTATGCCAAGTAGCGCAGAATGAATGTGAACCGAAGCGACAACTAATTGCCGGTATTAATTACGACTTTTTCAAAATTCTATCCACCGTAAACCGATATTTATTACCTACCTGATCGCCATTTTCTGCCCGATAACACTATTTCTCTAACGTGGTTTCATTATTTATTTATCCGTCTTTCAGCCTTAAGCTACGCGCACACTTGTCGGAATCGGACGGATGGCACGCATCGGAAAAAATTGCTTAAAGTGTGCGCGTAGCTTTAAATAGCGGAAGAAAATGAACACAGTTTTTTTCTTCTCAGTACTTAGTAGTAATTTTTTTAATTCATATTTTGTATATTCGTACATTTAAAATGACAATATTTGTACTTGCAGGAAAAACAATGAAATGTGTAATAAATAAATGCTCAATAAAGTGAAATATGGTTTTTGCAAGAGTGTAACTTCGTTATCTTTCGATCAATCATGCTCAAAGAAAATTTACTTAATAGATAATTTTATGCACTTTAAAAACTTATCGAAAATTTTTTTTATGAGGTTAATGCGAAGTCATGAAATTAAAGGTTTTTAATAATTAAAATAATAGGAAACATGTTTTGCAAGAGTATAACTTTGTTATTTCTTAAATGACCTTGATAAATTTAAATGTAGTTTATAGATAATTTCAAGACCTTCAAAAAGTTACTAAGAAACTTTTTTGTAGAGTTGACGGAAACTTAAAAAAATAATTGTTTTTAATGATAAAGACAAAAAAATGGTTTTTGCAAGAGTGCAACTTTGTCATCTCATAATCGATTTTGCTGAAAAAAACTGTAGTTTGTAGCTAGTTTCATGTTCTTTAAAAAGTTACTTAAAAACTTTTTCCTAGAGTTAAAGAAAACTTTAAAAAATAATTGTTTTTAACGATACAGACAAAAAAATGGTTTTAGCAAGAGTGCAACTTTGTCATCTCATAATCGATTTTGCTGAAAAAAACTGTAGTTCGTAGCTAGTTTCATGTTCTTTAAAAAGTTACTTAAAAACTTTTTCGTAGAGTTAAGGAAAACGTAAAAAAATAATTGTTTTTAATGATAAAGACAAAAAAATGGTTTTTGCAAGAGTGCAACTTTGTCATCTCATAATCGATTTTGATGAAAAAAACTGTAGTTTGTAGCTAGTTTTATGTTCTTTAAAAAGTTACTTGAAAACTTTTTCGTAAAGTTAAGGAAAACTTAAAAAAGTAATTGTTTTTAACGATAAAGACAAAAAATGGTTTTTGCAAGAGTACAACTTTGTCATCTCATAATCGATTTTGCTGAAAAAAACTGTAGTTTATAGCTAGTTTTATGTTCTTTAAAAAGTTACTTAAAAACTTTTTCGTAGAGTTAAAGAAAACTTAAAAAAATAATTGTTTTTAACGATAAAGACAAAAAAATGGTTTTAGCAAGAGTGCAACTTTGTCATCTCATAATCGATTTTTCTGAAAAAACTATAGTTCGTAGCTAGTTTCATGTTCTTTAAAAAGTTACTTAAAAACTTTTTTGTAAAGTTAAAGAAAACTTAAAAAAATAATTATTTTTAACGATAAAGATAAAAAAAATGGTTTTTGCAAGAGTGCAACTTTGTCATCTCATAATAGATTTTGCTGAAAAAAACTGTAGTTCGTAGCTAGTTTCATGTTCTTTAAAAAGTTACTTAAAAACTTTTTCGTGGAGTTAAAGAAAACTTAAAAAATTAATTGTTTTTAATGATAAAGGCAAAAAAATGTTTTTTGCAAGAGTGTAACTTTGTTATCTCTCGATGGATTTTGCTGAAATTTTATGCACTTTAAAAAGTCATTAAAATTGTTTTTATGGGGTTAATGAGAACTCATGAAATTAAAAGTTTTTAATGATCAAGACAAAAAAAAAATGTTTTGCAAGAGTATAACTTTGTTATTTCTTGATGGATGTTGCTCAAACAAAATGTAGTTCATAGATAATTTTGTGTACTTCAAAAAGTTACTAAGAAACTTTTTTGTAGGGTTAACAAAAACTCCTAAAATTAAACGTTAAAGAGGAAAAAATGGTTTTAGCAAGAGTGTAACTTCTTTATCCTTCGGCCGATTTCGCTGAAATAAACTGTGCTTCATAGATAATTTCACGCCCTTCACAAATTTATAAAAAATATTTCTCTGGGGTTAACGAAAACCCATAAAATTAAACGTTAAAGTCAAAACATGGTTTTTGCAAGAGTGTAACTTCATTATCCTTTGGCTGATTTTGCTGAAATAAACTGTAGTTCATAGATAATATCACACCCTTCGTAAATTTACAAAAAATATTTCTGCAGGGTTAACGAAAATCCATAAAATAAACGTTCAAGGCAAAAAATGGTTTTAGCAAGAATGTAACTTCGTCATCCTTCATCCGATTTCGCTGAAATAAGCTGTACCTCATAAATAATTTCGCGCCCTTCGTAAATTTACAAAAAATCTTTCTCTAGGGTTAACTAAAATCCATAAAATTAAACGTTAAAGACAACAAATGGTTTTAGCAAGAGTGTAACTTCATCATTTCTCAACCGATTTCGCTAAAATAAAATGCATTTCATAGATAATTTTACGCCCTGTATAAATTTCAAATAAGTAACTCGTGAAATTGAAGGTTTTTATTAGACAAAAGACAAAAAAAATTTTTTTGCAAGAGTGTATCTTTGTTATTTTTTGACGGATGTTGCTGAAACAAAATGTAGTTTCTAGGTAATTTTGTGTACTTCAAAAAGTTACTGGGAAACTTTTTTGTAGGGTTAACGAAAACTCATCAAATTGAAGGTTAAAGACAAAAAATGGTTTTAGCAAGAGTGTAACTTTATTATTTCTCAACCGATTTCGCTGAAATAAAATGCACTTCATAGATAATTTTACGCCCTGTATGAATTTCAAAAAAAGTTACTCATGAAATTATTTCTCAACCGATTTCGCTGAAATAAAATGCATTTCATAGATAATATTTCGCTCTGAATCAATTTCAAAAAAAGTAACTCATGAAATTGAAGGTTTTTATTGGATAAAGACAAAAAAAAATGTTTTGAAAGAGTGTAACTTTGTTATTTCTTGATGGATGTTGCTGAAACAAAATGTAGTTTATAGATAATTTCGTGTATTTCAAAAAGTTACTAGGAAACTTTTTTGTAGGGTTAACGAAAACTGATGAAATTGAACGTTAAAGAGAAATAATGGTTTTTGCAAGAGTGTAACTTCATTATTGCTCAACCGATTTCGCTGAAATAAAATGCACTTCATAGATAATTTTACGCCCTGTATGAATTTCAAAAAAGTAACTCATGAAATTGAAGGTTTTTATTGGATAAAGACGAAAAAAAAATGTTTTGCTAGAGTGTAACTTTGTTATTTTTTGACGGATGTTGCTGAAATAAAATGTAATTTATAGGTAATTTTGTGTACTTCAAAAAGTTACTAGGAAACTTTTTTGTAGGGTTAACGAAAACTCATGAAATTGAATGCTAAAGACAAAAAATGGTTTTAGCAAGAGTGTAACTTCGTTATCCTTCGTCCGATTTCGCTGAAATAAACTGTATGCTCTTCAAAAATTGGTTCGTCGAGTTAATGGAAACTCGTGAAATTCTATTTTGTTTCGAATAACTCCTTTCATATTAAATAATAATTTTATTCTATTAGTTGTGGTCATTTGAGTGTGTCTATTTACGCTCGGAAATTGCCTATTGGAGTGAACAAGTGCAAAAAGTCGTCGTCGACTGGCCGGTGTGGCGTTGTGTGGTCTCGAGCTCTCGTGACTCTCCTATCACCGACATCGATTGATATTACATACACCTGATTTCGCGGTTAATATAATCTTATCTCTCCGCGAACCGTTTCCATGAATAAACAAGTAAAACGAGCGGTGGATCTCACAACTTCCTAATCGGTGTTGGGTTTCCGAGATGATGCACTTTCCAGCTATGACCGGCACAAATTTTTAATTAGTAGACTTAAATTATTTCCGTAACAAAAATAATCAACCTCCCCCGAATAAGCTTTGGTAGGCCTTAGTGCGATTCCTAGATTATTTGGATTCAAAATTCACACTATCTGTTAATTGCAACCGAATGAATCGCGTCATCACACCAAATATCAAATTAATTCAAATGCGTGTGTTATAGCCCGTTCTTTGTAATCTGGCGGCCGTGGTCGTAAAAGAGAGTAAGTAGGGGACGTAATATTTTTTATCTCAAACCAATCTTTGTTGAGTAGTACGGGTGTAAAATGAGCGAAGGACAGTAATAAATGGATGCAATTAGACGAACCAGCAATACCTTTTCTTCGAGGGTGCGTCCGACTGTTTTACGACCGCAGCCGCCAGATTCCAGCGAACAGACTATACACAGTTTCTTCGGTGCAATTTTCGACCAAAAATGAGAACCGAAATAAATCGATTACTGATTGTCATTCTGACAGTTAACGTCAAAAATTTCGATCATGGACGACTGTGTAATCGGAGACATTCACGGGCGACTGCGATTAATTTCTTCTTGAAACACTCAATCACCCGATCTTAGTTTCATTTTTTTTTTTTGTGTGTGTGTGATAATAGATTCCGTTGATATATCTGGAACGAAATCAAATTATGCAAAGGAGTCGATTTGAATTTCTGAATGTCCCCCATAAATAAATTTATAATTTACCATTGTGAGCGCACGGTATGTATAAAATATCAATTTCTGGTTATCAATTGATTTAAACGCGACCAATTAGACATATATTGTTTCGCGTCTCATCTGAATATCAAACGGCCGTGTCCGGAATAAATTAATTGTAATTTGTGTGCACCATATTGCGTCCAGCCATGGATGGGTAACTGCCGGAAGTCGCGTCCGTCCATCGCCGTGGCACGCGTTTGCACTTTTTGACTGTTGACACTAAATAGCGTATTGTACACACGCCCCACCCTACTGTGCTATCATCATCAATTTTACGTTTATCTATATATATATATATATATATATATATATATATATATATATATACCGGGTGGACCATTTAATGTGTTTTCAGGAAATATCTTCGAAACAAGAAACTTAAAAAAAAATGACCCAAACAAAAAATGATTGTATTGGAGGGGGCCATAATAACATAATTTTGTTTTTTTCATAGATGGCGCTGTTGTCGCTAAATCGAGGTCAACTTAGTTTTTTTTAATGGAAACCCCTACTTTTTATGACAGAATCAGAGTCCTTGTTAAAAAATGAGAAGAAATCACTCAGCTAACTTTTTCGTCAGATATGGGATGGCGCTGTAATCACGAAAAGAAGTTGTTGCATTTGGACGCTTGCGTATTCGAACTTCGCGCGCATGTGTGTGTGTGCGCGTGTGTGTGTGTGTGCCTGAACTCCGCGCGAGTTGACGAGAACTTATGTTGGGTTTGACTGCAACTGCAGCTAAAATATCAACTTCGGCATTCTCCTGGGTTACGGTGCGTCTTCGATGTCTGGTTCGTTTTAGGCTGCCAGTGTCCACAAATGAGTTGACGATCCGAAGAAAAGTCATGTGACTCGGATGATCTCGATCAGGATACAAGCCACACGCATCAAGTGCATTGCGTCTAGCTTCACCATACACGAAAATCATGTCGACCTTTTCCGCGATAGTATACCGCACCATTGTAACGTTTTCCCCGTCAATGCAGAAGACCGACTGATTACCAAACTAAATTTTCTTTTGTTCAGTCAAAGAAAGCATCAAAATCCAGCTATTTCCAGCTATTTTTCAATTTAAAATTGTAATTCATGGAAATACGGCCGACGTCATGTTTTGACACACACACACACCACACACACACACACCACACACACACACACATGCGCGCGAAGTTCGAATACGCAAGCGTCCAAATGCAACAACTTCTTTTCGTGATTACAGCGCCATCTATCACTCTGACGAAAAAGTTAGCTGAGTGATTTCTTCTCATTTTTTAACAAGGACTCTGATTCTGTCATAAAAAGTAGGGGTTTCCATTAAAAAAAACTAAGTTGACCTCGATTTAGCGACAACAGCGCCATCTATGAAAAAAACAAAATTATGTTATTATGGCCCCCTCCAATACAATCATTTTTTGTTTGGGTCATTTTTTTTTAAGTTTCTTGTTTCGAAGATATTTCCTGAAAACATATTAAATGGTCCACCCGGTATATATATATAAAGATATCCAAACAAATTGGAGAATTATTCGCGCATGAGCCAAAATTATTCAAAAATTTTCCCAGCACACAACTTCCAACATTACCCAATTTTCGATCGACGACAACAAAGGTACATTTCAAGAAAACCCGACGATGCAATTAACGCGTTCAAGAGTGCGTGCAGATTCCGTCCATTCAGACCACTAATCCACCACTCGAAACCGCATGAAATTCTTCGCACCTACAAAATTTCACTATTGTGTGCGTTGACAATGCGAAACTGGATTGGAAAAATCTTGCACAACTCAACCGCGGTGTCGCTCTGAGGCGACATTTTTCGCATTCCTGAATGGTCATTGTGGGCGGACAATGCCGGCCCGCACAATGCCCGAATGGCAAGTGCATTTTAAAGGGACTCGGTATCGAAATAATATTTTTTTTTCGCTTTGTCGTTCCATAATCCAGTCGCTGCACCGATGTTTGTAAACATTTGAGAAAATATTGGTTCACGACCTGGTAAATTAGTTAAATCGGTTTATGTTCACTTTTATATATCGTCAGTCATCTGTCACCAGCAGCGGTGACCTCAACCGCACTAGGACCTACCAGTTTTTTAATCACATCGAGAGCGAATTTCACTTTTTTAAATTTGAGTTGAGAGCGCTGCCATCTTGTTTCCAGCCAAGGTGCGTCGATTATTTTCTAGTATGTCAAAAATATCTCATTTCCGAGTGGATTTTGAAATTTTGAAGGTAATCCCGCTGGCGGTATAATTTTTAGAATTTTTTTAATCGCACGGTAAACGAATTTCACTTTTTTAAATTTGAGTTAAGAGCGCTGCCATCTTGTTTACAGCCAAGGTGCGTCGATTATTTTCTAGTATGTCAAAAATATACCATTCCCGAGTGGATTTTGAAATTTTGAAGGTAATCCCGCGGGTGGTATAATTTTTAGAATTTTTTTAATTACACGGTGAACGAATTTCACTTTTTCAAATTTGAGTTGAGAGCGCCGCCATCTTGTCTCCAGCCAAGGTGCGTCGATTATTTTCTAGTATGTCAAAAATATACCATTCCCGAGTGGATTTTGAAATTTTGAAGGTAATCCCGCGGGTGGTATAATTTTTAGAATTTTTTTAATTACACGGTGAACGAATTTCACTTTTTCAAATTTGAGTTGACAGCGCCGCCATCTTGTTTCCAGCCAAGGTGCGTCGATTATTTTCTAGTATGTCAAAAATATACCATTTCCGCGTGGATTTGGAAATTTTGAAGGTAATCCCGCTGGCGGTGTAATTTTTATAAATTTTTTAATCACACGGAGAGAGAATTTCACTTTTTTAAATTTGAGTTGAGAGCGCCGCCATCCTGTTTACAGCCAAGGTGCGTTGATTATTTTCTACTATGTCAAAAATATCCCATTCCCAAGTGGATTTGGAAATTTTGAAGGTAATCCCGCTGGCGGTATAATTTTAAGAATTTTTTTAATCACACGGAGAGGGAATTTCACTTTTTCAAATTTGAGTTAAGAGCGCCGCCATCTTGTTTCCAGCCAAGGTGCGTCGATTATTTTCTAGTATGTCAAAAATATCCCATTCCCAAGTGGATTTGGAAATTTTGAAGGTAATCCCGCTGGCGGTGTAATTTTTATAAATTTTTTAATCACACGGAGAGAGAATTTCACTTTTTTAAATTTGAGTTGAGAGCGCCGCCATCCTGTTTACAGCCAAGGTGCGTTGATTATTTTCTACTATGTCAAAAATATCCCATTTTCGCGTGGATTTGGAAATTTTGAAGGTAATCCCGCGGGCGGTATAATTTTTAGAATTTTTTTAATCACACGGAGCGAGAATTTCACTTTTTCAAATTTGAGTTGCGAGCGCCGCCATCTTGTTTCCAGCCAAGGTGCGTCGATTATTTTCTAGTATGTCAAAAATATACCATTTCCGCGTGGAATTGGAAATTTTGAAGGTAATCCCGCGGGCGGTATAATTTTTAGAATTTTTTTAATCACACGGAGCGAGAATTTCACTTTTTTAAATTTGAGTTGAGAGCGCCGCCATCCTGTTTACAGCCAAGGTGCGTTGATTATTTTCTACTATGTCAAAAATATCCCATTTTCGCGTGGATTTGGAAATTTTGAAGGTAATCCCGCGGGCGGTATAATTTTAAGAATTTTTTTAATCACACGAAGAGCGAATTTCACTTTTTCAAATTCGAGTTAAGAGCGCCGCCATCTTGTTTCCAGCCAAGGTGCGTCGATTATTTTCTAGTTTGTCAAAAATATACCATTCCCGAGTGGATTTTAAAATTTTGAAGCTAATCCCACGGGTGGTATAATTTTTAGAATTTTTTTAATCACACGGAGAGCGAATTTCACTCTTTCAAATTTGAGTTGAGAGTGCCGCCATCTTGTTTCCAGCCAAGGTGCGTCGATTATTTTCTAGCATGTCAAAAATATACCATTTTCGAGTGGATTTGGAAATTTTGAAGGTAATCCCGCGGGTGGTATAATTTTTAGAATTTTTTTAATCACACGGTGAACGAATTTCACTTTTTTAAATTTGAGTTCAGAGCGCCGCCATCTTGTTTACAGCCAAGGTGCGTCGATTATTTACCAGTATGTCAAAAATATCCCATTCCCAAGTGGATTTGGAAATTTTGAAGGTAATCCCGCGAGCGGTATAATTTTTAGAATTTTTTTAATCACACCGAGACAGAATTTCACTTTTTCAAATTTGAGTTAAGAGCGCTGCCATCTTGTTTACAGCCAAGGTGCGTCGATTATTTTCTAGTATGTCAAAAATATACCATTTCCGAGTGGATTTGGAAATTTTGAAGGTAATCCCGCGGGCGATATAATTTTTAGAATTTTTTTAATCACGCGGAGAGAGAATTTCACTTTTTCAATTTTGAGTTGAGAGCGCTGCCATCTTGTTTCCAGCCAAGGTGCGTCGATTATTTTCTAGTTTGTCAAAAATATACCATTCCCGAGTGGATTTTAAAATTTTGAAGCTAATCCCACGGGTGGTATAATTTTTAGAATTTTTTTAATCACACGGAGAGCGAATTTCACTTTTTCAAATTTGAGTTGAGAGCGCCGCCATCTTGTTTCCAGCCAAGGTGCGTCGATTATTTTCTAGTATGTCAAAAATATACCATTTTCGAGTGGATTTTGAAAATTTGAAGGTAATCCCGCGGGTGGTATAATTTTTAGAATTTTTTTAATCACACGGAGAGCGAATTCCACTTTTTCAAATTTGAGTTGAGAGCGCCGCCATCTTGTTTCCAGCCAGGGTGCGTTGATTATTTTCTAGTATGTCAAAAATATACCATTTTCGAGTGGATTTGGAAATTTTGAAGGATTTCAAGGGCGATAATATTTTTAAATATTATATGCAAACTCAAATTTTAATTTTTTTCAGTCAAAATTTCAAAATTAGAACGAAGCATTCTCATCAGTAAAATTTGGTATGGTAAATATTACTCCAGTAGCGCCGATGACAAAAATTTCTATTAAAATTATGAAATTATTTTCACAAATTCGATTATATAAACGTATTGAAATAATCGGGTGTAATGATTCCCGAAAGGTCGGCGGCTGCGTGCCGCCGTCCTCTTACAACTTGTTAACATGATAAATACATTTTTCATTATAATGAAACATCTCGCGCTCGTGCTCGCAAGATCACATCCAGAGATATTCGGACGGTATTAACATTTAAGTGCTCTTCTGACACTTCTGGAGAAAAAGAAATAATCGAAGGTCACCGATCTCCGCTCGCTCTCTCGACGGCCATTGTAAATAAATTAATCAATTAGTTATTTTATTATCAATAATAACAGCTATTTGAGTTATTACACTTTATACAGTTATTCAACGAGTTCATATTGCTAAAACCTATTTTTGAATATTAGTGACGCTGACGAGATAAGTGCTTTCACATAATTAGCAACATTGGATTCAACAAGATGGCGCAAAAAAAATTAAAATAGAATCACTTTGGTGATGATGGTAATGATTTATTTTTCGAAATCTCAGACTGAATAAATACATATAATGTTATCGTCATTTTATTTTGGATTAAAACGTGGCCGGCTTCAGTACACCGGCATTCTTCATTCGGACGATGTTATCTGACCGTGCCATACTTTTCCGTTCCACGTGTAGACGGACATAAGTCGCTAATAGAACTAGATCCAGATACGCATCTCCATGGCAAGAAGAGAAGAGAAAAACTCGCGCTCCTCTCCTTATCCTTATCTCCCGGGCACTCGACATAACATCACTCCATAAACTACAACCTGTTGCGTACAAACATGAGATCATCTCTCGGCATTGCATTCGCCCATTATTTTAACATACAATTACAGTTACAAAAAAAAAGAAGAGAAAACAAGGCAATTGCTCATTAGGGTTTAAGAATGTTAATACGCTTACGGTTTATATCGTGGTCAATCTGATTTACGAGAATGGTATAATACGATATTTGTTGTTGGTTAATTAATTTTGTTGAGAGCAGTGGTGGAATTGCAGCGCGTCCGATTTGTTTAATAATCCGGAAACTGATTTGACCCCGCAGTACTTAATTTTCGGGAAGAGTTGAACCGTAACAGCTCCGCGTTTTATAAGTTTTTTCGGTGTAATTCTCGTCGTATTACTGCAAAAGTGCGTGAAATCCGCGATCGAAGTTATTGCGAAAGTGCGTGAGTGAAAACCGGGCGGGATTCGGTTGGAAAATGGGCGAAAAATGTGGACTGAAATGTGCCGAGGAGAAAATGGACGCCGCCGTGTGAATGCTGGGAAATGTTGATTGTAAGTGAAAATTGATTAATACACGTTGTTATCCCGCGCCATGTCGAAGTTTTGATGGTACCGGCTTTATTGGGGCGCGATGCAGTTTACAGTATTTGTTGTTAATTAATTAAAATGCAGAGTTAGTAAAATTTCATGATGGCCGCCGCATCGCGTCCGACCCGATCATTAAAAATCAATAACCGTCGGGAAACAGATTTGACCCCGCAGTACTTAATTTTCGCGACGGGTTGAACCGCGACACCTCCGCGTTTTATAAGTTTTTTCGGTGTAATTCTCGTCGTATCACCGCAAAAGTGCGTGAAATGCGCGATCGAAGTTATTGAGAAAGTGTGTGAGTGAAAACCGGGCGGGATTCGGTTGGAAAATGCGTGAAAAATGCGAGTGAAATATGCAGCACCTGCCGACGAGAAAATGGACGCCGCCGCCCGCCGTGTGAATGGCCGGAAACGTTGATTGTAAGTGAAAATTGATTAATACACGTTGTTATCCCGCGCCATGCCGAAGTTTCGATGGTGCCGGCTTTATTGGGGCGCGATGTAGTTTACAGTATTTGTTGTTAATTAATTAAAATGCAGAGTTAGTAAAATTTCATGATGGCCGCCGCATCGCGTCCGAACCGATCATTAAAAATCAATAATCGTCGGGAAACAGATTTGACCCCGCAGTACTTAATTTTCGGGACGGGTTGAACCGCGACACCTCCGCGTTTTATAAGTTTTTTCGGTGTAATTCTCGTCGTATCACTGCAAAAGTGCGTGAAATGCGCGATCGAAGTTATTGAGAAAATGTGTGAGTGAAAACCGGGCGAGATTCGGTTGGAAAATGCGTGAAAATTGCGAGTGAAATATGCAGCACCTGCCGAGGAGAAAATGGACGCCGCCGCCCGCCGTGTGAATGGCCCGAAACGTTGATTGTAAGTGAAAATTGATTAATACACGTTGTTATCCCGCACCACGTCGAAGTTTGATGGTGCCGGCTTTCTTGGGGCGCGATGGTATGTTTGCATTTGCGTGGTGTCTGGTGAAAACCAGGATGTTATGCGTTTACACGGGGGTTGTTGACACGAGAGGGCGATCTCTGTCATGGCGGCTGTCGTTTTGCGTTATTTCCAATGTTGATGCGATAATTTAATTGGTTATAAATTAATTTCGGGTGGTGCATGTATTTGCTCCTAATCTAAATCCACATTGTATTTGTAGTCGTTGTATTTGCTCCTATTCTAACAGATGGGCGAAGAGTTAGAGGTTATCGAATTACAAATTGGTGATCGCGCGCCATCGGCGTCTATTAATCTCCGATGGAAAATGCTAATTAATTAAAATTTAACATGAAGATAGCCGGGACCACCGGCTATCTCCTTAGTGGATCGGACTGCTCCTGAGTGCTTCCCGCTGCGATATTTATAGTTCTTCCACCGATTATCCGTCGGAGCGTCCCGTGAGACGATACCGAGATTCGTTATTTATGCGTTTTTATTCCCCGTCCTTAATTATTGGCCGAACAGCTCCTTCTGCCTACACGGCGTTCGCTACAGTATGTCTGAATGTAAAAATGGTACGTCGTAAAAATCCTGCGGCGATAAAATACGGTATGTCTAAATATAATTGAAAAATACTAATGCCATGAAAATTGCATAGTTTTTTTTTTGTTTCATCAACAAGTAGTCTTTTTTGACATCAGGAGTGATAAAATACAGTATGTCTAAATGTAATTGAAAAATACTCATGCCATGAAAATTTCATAGATTTATTTGTTTCACTAACAAGTAGTGTTTTTTGACATCAGGAATGATAAAATATAGTATGTCTAAATGTAATTGAAAAATACTCATTCCATGAAAATTGCATTGTTTTGTTTGTTTCCCCAACAAGTAGTTTTTTTTGACATCAGGAGTGATAAAATATAGTATGTCTAAATGTAATTGAAAAATACTCATGCTATGAAAATTGCATTGTTTTGTTTGTTTCCGCAACAAGTACTCTTTTTTGACATTAGAGAGTGATAAAATACAGTATGTCTAAATATAATTAAAAAATACTCATGCCTTGCAAATTGCATTGTTTTTTTTGTTTCTCCAACAATTAATCTTTTTTTGATATCAGGTGTGATAAAATACAGTATGTCTAAATGTAATTGAAAAATTCTCATGCCATGAAAATTGCATTGTTTTGTTTGTTTCCCCAACAAGTAGTCTTTTTTGACATCAGGAGTGATAAAATATAGTATGTCTAAATGTAATTGAAAAATACTCATGCCATGAAAATTGCATTGTTTTGTTTGTTTCCGCAACAAGTACTCTTTTTTGACATTAGAGAGTGATAAAATACAGTATGTCTAAATATAATTAAAAAATACTCATGCCTTGCAAATTGCATTGTTTTTTTTGTTTCTCCAACAATTAATCTTTTTTTGATATCAGGTGTGATAAAATACAGTATGTCTAAATGTAATTGAAAAATTCTCATGCCATGAAAATTGCATTGTTTTGTTTGTTTCCCCAACAAGTAGTATTTTTTTTGACGTCAGGAGTGATAAAATACAGTATGTCTAAATGTAACTGAAAAATACTCATGCATGAAAATTGCATTGTTTTGTTTGTTTCCTCAACAAGTAGTCTTTTTTGACATCAGGAGTGATAAAATACAGAATGTCTAAATATAATTGAAAAATACTCATGCCATGAAAATTGCATTGATTTTTTTGTTTCACCAACAAGTAGTCTTTTTTGGCATGAGGAGTGATAACATACAGTATGTCTCAACATAATTGAAAAATACCGACGTCAGGAAAATTTTATTGATTGATTTGTTTCTCCAACAAGTAGTCTTTTTTGATATCAGGAGTGATGAAATACAGTATGTCTAAATGTAATTGAAAAATACTCATGCCATGAAAATTGCATTGTTTTGTTTGTTTCCTCAACAAGTAGTTTTTTTTGACATCAGGAGTGATGAAATACAGTATGTCTAAATATAATTGAAAAATACCATGCCACGAAAATTGCATTGTTTTGTTTGTTTCCCCAACAAGTAGTCTTTTTTTGACGTCAGGAGTGATAAAATACAGTATGTCTAAATGTAATTGAAAAATACTCATGCCATGAAAATTGCATTGTTTTGTTTGTTTCCTCAACAAGTAGTTTTTTTTGACATCAGGAGTGATAAAATACAGAATGTCTAAATATAATTGAAAAATACTCATGCCATGAAAATTGCATTGATTTTTTTGTTTCAACAACAAGTAGTCTTTTTTGGCATGAGGAGTGATAACATACAGTATGTCTCAACATAATTGAAAAATACCGACGTCAGGAAAATTTTATTGATTGATTTGTTTCTCCAACAAGTAGTCTTTTTTGACATCAGGAGTGATGAAATACAGTATGTTTAAATGTAATTGAAAAATACTCATGCCATGAAAATTGCATTGTTTTGTTTGTTTCCTCAACAAGTAGTTTTTTTTGACATCAGGAGTGATAAAATACAGAATGTCTAAATATAATTGAAAAATACTCATGCCATGAAAATTGCATTGATTTTTTTGTTTCACCAACAAGTAGTCTTTTTTGGCATGAGGAGTGATAACATACAGTATGTCTCAACATAATTGAAAAATACCGACGTCAGGAAAATTTTATTGATTGATTTGTTTCTCCAACAAGTAGTCTTTTTTGACATCAGGAATGATAAAATACAGTATGTCTAAATGTAACTGAAAAATACTCATGCATGAAAATTGCATTGTTTTGTTTGTTTCCCCAACAATTAGCCTTTTTTGACATCAGGAGTGATAAAATACAGTATGTCTAAATATAATTTAAAAATGCTCATGCCATGAAAATTGCATTGATTTTTTTGTTTCACCAACAAGTAGTCTTTTTTGGCATGAGGAGTGATAACATACAGTATGTCTCAACATAATTGAAAAATACCGACGTCAGGAAAATTTTATTGATTGATTTGTTTCTCCAACAAGTAGTCTTTTTTGACATCAGGAGTGATGAAATACAGTATGTTTAAATGTAATTGAAAAATACTCATGCCATGAAAATTGCATTGTTTTATTTGTTTCTCCAACAAATAGTCTTTTTTTGATGTGTAAATATATTTGAAATATACTCATGTCATAAAAATTGCATTTTTTTCTCCAACAAGTAGTCTTTTTTGACATCAGGAGTGATAAAATACAGTATGTCTAAATATAATTGAAAAATACTCATGCCATGAAAATTGCATTGTTTTGTTTGTTTCCCCAACAAGTAGCCTTTTTTGACATCAGGAGTGATAAAATACAGTATGTCTAAATATAATTGAAAAATACTCATGCCATGAAAATTGCATTGTTTTGTTTGTTTCCTCAACAAGTAGTTTTTTTTGACATCAGGAGTGATAAAATACAGTATGTCTAAATTTAATTGAAAAATACTCATGCCATGAAAATTGCATTGTTTTTTTTGTTTCACCAACAAGTAGTCTTTTTTTGACATCAGGAGTGATAAAATACAGTATGTCTAAATGTAATTGAAAAATACTAATGCCATGAAAATTGCATTGATTTATTTGTTTCACCAACAAGTAGTCTTTTTTGACGTCAGGTGTGATGAAATACAGTATGTCTACATGTAATTGAAAAATACTCATGCCATGAAAATTGCATTGTTTTGTTTGTTTCCCCAACAAGTAGTCTTTTTTGACATCAGGAGTGATAACATATAGTATGTCTCAACATAATTGATAAATACCTACGTCAGGAAAATTTTCTTGATTGATTTGTTTCTTCAACAAGCAACCTTTTTGGACGTCTGGAGAGATAGAATACAGTATGTCTAAATATAAAAAAAAATAAAAATTTCAATGATTCTTTAGACACTGGAGTGATAAAAGTCTGAATAAAAAATGTTACACCAGGCAGAAAATACTCGTGTTTTTTTTGTAAAAAAAATTAATTTTTCAACAATTGAATTTTCGATCGTCGCAATTTTTTTTTTTTGCAACGCAGTATATACGAATACGAATTCGATTTTAAACTAAAAACGACTTGATATACCGTCCATCATCGCCGATGAATAAATCGTCGGAAATGTTAATGTTTTCGATTAATTCGTGTTCGCCCGTTCGGCGAAAGATAAATCGTGCCGGAATGGAATTTACCGATAGAACCCGCGGAGAAACGTTCCAATAAAGATCCGAGAAGACAGTAAATAAAACGTGAACTAGATCAGCGGAATCACGCACGAAAATCGCCTCCCGACAACAATTAAACATTGTCTTCGGGTTATGAAATTTATGGACATTCTTTTCGAGAGCCGCAATAACGTTTTAATTATTCCGAATTCCGATCGTACTTTATGGGGCGTGACATTGTTTATGGTCATATTCTCGTAGATTGCTGATTTATTTGCTTTCTCCGCTCGTTCCGCCATCTGGTACAATATTTTAAATTATTTATTTATTGTTGTTCGGAACTATTCGATAACAATGTCAAGTTAAAAAAAATCCTGACAGCCCAATTTTACAGAACTCTTTTTTAAAAGTTGATAGTACGAATTGAGAACTCTATTCAGAACTATCAGAACTTTTCATTGCGGTGCCAACTTAACACACTCGTTTTTTTTTTCGAATATTGTTGTTTGTTGTAACTCTTAACTCTCGCCATTTTTCGTTTGAAATGTTTTGTACTAGCCATTATGCGTAAAAGAACGTGGAAATTTTTACCCGATAGAGGGCGCGAATTGTTGACTCACGTGATATACAGAAATCTACTGTTTGACTTTACGGCATATGCAACGATTATTAATTTAACACCTTGCCAAAACGCGAAGGTGCTCCATCTTGCTGCATCCACGTATCTCTTTTTCTAAAATTTACTATTTTCAACAGTCTGAAATCACACCAAGCATAATCCACAGGATGCTCGGAAACGATTCAATTGTCTGTACCGCGCCGACGCTGCCTACTCCATTAATATGCAAATTAATATTTAAATAATCCCGTGGAATGGTGGAGACGCGATCGATATCTCTCGAACTTCAATTATAGCTATTATATTTCGTCCTGTGAACTAGAAACGAAGACGAGGAGAGAAAGAAGAATAAGAAAAAAAAAAACGTTTCTCATGGTGTGCGCGCACCACCCACACCAAAAGGTCCCCCATTGTAAATAATGGGAGAACAAGTGAATCGGGCTCAGGTGCAACTAAATGTTGAGTGTATACCTAGAGATAAGTTTCGGGTTACGAACAAGGTTAACCAACATTCAAAGAGCACCATTTCAAAACACGTGAACGTCTTTTGTTGTCAATGGGAACCGTTCACTTGTTTAAAAACACTTGCCGGCCGCGCACACAGATTATACTCGCCCATTCTTGGAAATATTAAATAGAAGCATTTTCTCCGCATTAAATTTACTCTTTGCGCTTAATGACTTGAGCAGGTGCTTGTTTGGATATTGCACGAATCCGGAAGTTTGTATGGAAGTTGGTAATGTAGATGTAACCATAGAGTCACGCTTCGGGAATTTCAAATTCAGGATATGATGAACAGGTGACACCAACAAAAAAATATATATACCGAAGCGTGTTGATAATTACAAAAACAATTATAATCCAAACAAATATTCATATTGCTTAAATTTTAATTATAAGATAAGTTATATAATTATTTTTGTAATTTGTATATAAAAATCAATTTTTTAAGATTATCATTATTATTATTATCACCATCAAAATGCATTAGACGACTCTAAAACGAAAAATCTAACTAAGAGTTTTGATTGTTATGTCATAAGGCGGACTTCCGTAAATGATATCAAAGGTTAAATGCTTAATCTTAGAACAGATATGTGGATGCAGCAAGATGGGGCACCTCCAAATTTTGGCAGGGTGGTAAATTAATAATCGTTGGATAGGTTGCCAGCGATTTGGCCATCTAGATCACCGGATTTGTAGCTAATCTTTTCAAGATTTACTGCAGTTGGGGGAAAAAAATTAATAAACATTTAAAAAATTCGGGTGGAAATTCTAAAAATTCTAAAAACATGTTTCTTTCGAAATTACTTTTGTTCTAAAAAATACCTTGATTTTTGTACGAGTTGGATTTTTTTTAAATAAATTTTTCAAGAATTGCCGCAGTTGAGTAAAAGAAATCAATAAATATTAAAAAATGCGAGTAGGAATTTTAAAAATTTAAATTGAATGTCCAACACATTGTTCTTTCGAAATTATTTTTGTTTGAAAAAATGCTTTGATTTTTGTACGAATTATGAATTTTTAAAAATTAGATTTTTCAAAATTTACTGTAGTAATAAAAAAATTGAATAAACGTTAAATAAATCGGGTTGGAATCCTAAAAATTCTAAAAACATTTTTCTTTCGAAATTACTTTCGTTTTAAAAAATACTTTGATTTTTGTACGAGTTATAAATTTTTAAAAATTAAATTTTTCAAGATTTGCTGCAGTTGGTCAAAAGATAATTAATAAAAATTAAAAAAAATTGTGGTGGAAATTCTAAAAATTGTAAAAACATTTTTCTTTCGAAATTACTTTCGTTTTAAAAAAATCTTTGATTTTCGCAAGAGTTATGGATTTTTAAAAAATAATTTTTCCAAGAATTGCTGCAGTTGAGCAAAAAATCCATAAAAATTAAGAAATGCGAGTAGGAATTCTAAAAATTTAAATTAAATGTCGAACACATTGGTTCTTTCGAAAAAATGCTTAAAATTTTTTTAAAAATTATTATTTTTTTAATTTATTGCAGTTGAGCAAAAAAATGTAATAAAAATTTAAAAAATCGGGTGGAAATTCTAAAAATTCAAAAAACATTTTTTTTTCGAAATTTCTTTCGTTTGAAAAAATGCTTTAATTTTTGTACGAATTGTGGATTTAAAAAAAATAATTTTTTCAAAATTTACTGCAGTTGGGCAAAAAAAATTAATAAAAATTTAAAAAAATCGGGTGGGAATTCTAAAAATTCTAAAAATATTTTTTTGTCTTTAGAAATTACTTTCGTTTGAAAAAATACTTTGATTTTTGTACGAAATATGAATTTTTAAAAATATTTTTTTCAAGATTTGCTACAGTTGAGCAAAAAAAAACATAAAAAGTAAAAAAATGCGGGAAGCAATTCTAAAAATTCTAAAAACATTTTTCTTTCGAAATTACTTTCGTTTGAAAAAATGCTTTGATTTTCGTAAGAGTTATGAATTTAAAAAATGCATTTTTGAAGAATTGCTGTAGTTGAGCAAAAAATCCATAAAAATTAAAAAATGCGAGTAGGAATTTTAAAAATTTAAATTGAATGTCCAACACATTGTTCTTTCGAAATTATTTTTGTTTGAAAAAATGCTTTGATTTTTGTACGAGTTATGGATTTTTAAAAAATATTTTTTTTAAATTCACTGCAGTTGGACAAAAAAAACTAATAAAAATTAAAAAAATCGGGTGGGAATTCTAAAAACATTTTTCTTTCGAAATTACTTTCGTTTGAAAAAATACCTACTTTGATTTTTGTACGAATTATGAATTTAAAAAAATTAAATTTTTCAAAATTTACTGCAGTTGAGCAAAAATTTAAATTTAATGTCGAACACATTTTTCTTTCGAAATTACTTTTGTTTGAAAAAATGCTTTGATTTTTGTACGAATTATGAATTTTTAAAAAATAAATATTTCAAAATTTACTGCAGTTGGGCAAAAAAATTAAAAAAAAACGGATGGGAATTCTAAAAATTCTAAAAACATTTTTATTTCGAAATTGCTTTCGTTTTAAAAAATGCTTTGATTTTTGTAGGAATTATGGATTTTTAAAAATTAAATTTCTTAAAATTTACTTCAGTGGGGCAAAAAAAATTAATAAAAATTAAAAAAAAATCGAGTAATTCTAAAAATTCTAAAAACATTTTTCTTTCGAAATTACTTTCGTTTAAAAAAATGCTTTGATTTTTGTACGAATTATGAATTTTTAAAAACTAAATTTTTTAAAATTTACTGCAGTTGGACAAAAAAATAATAAATAAAAATTTAAAAAAATTCGAGTGAGAATTCTAAAAATTCTAAAAACATTTTTCTTTCGAAATTGCTTTCGTTTTAAAAAATGCTTTGATTTTTGTATGAATTATGGATTTTTAAAAATTAAATTTCTTAAAATTTACTTCAGTGGGGCAAAAAAAATTAATAAAAAAAAAAAAAAAAAATCGAGTAATTCTAAAAATTCTAAAAACATTTTTCTTTCGAAATTACTTTCGTTTAAAAAAATGCTTTGATTTTTGTACGAATTATGAATTTTTAAAAACTAAATTTTTTAAAATTTACTGCAGTTGGACAAAAAAATAATAAATAAAAATTAAAAAAAATTCGAGTGAGAATTCTAAAAATTCTAAAAACATTTTTCTTTCGAAATTACTTTCGTTTGAAAAAATACCTACTTTGATTTTTGTACGAATTATGAATTTAAAAAAATTAAATTTTTCAAAATTTACTGCAGTTGAGCAAAAATTTAAATTTAATGTCGAACACATTTTTCTTTCGAAATTACTTTCCTTTGAAAAAATACTTTGATTTTTGTACGAGTTATGGATTTAAAAAAAATAATTTATTCAAAATTTACTGCAGTTGGGCAAAAAAAATTAATAAAAATTTAAAAAAATCGGGTGGGATCTAAATATTCTAAAAACATTTTACTTTCGAAATTACTTACGTTTGAAAAAATGCTTTGATTTTTGTACGAATTATGAATTTTTAAAAAATATTTATTTTAAAATTTATTGCAGTTGTAATGTAATAAAAATTTAAAAAAATTGGGTCGGAATTCTAAAAATTCTAAAAACATTTTACTTTCGAAATTACTTACGTTTGAAAAAATTCTTTGATTTTTGTACGCATTATGGATTTTTTAAAAATAAATTTTTCAAAAATTTACTGCAGTTGGGCAAAAAAAATTTAATAAAAATTAAAAAAAATCGGGTGAGAATTCCAAAAATTCTAAAAACATTTTCCTTTCGAAATTACTTTCGTTTTAAAAAATACTTTGATTTTCGTACAAGTTATGAATTTTTTTTAAATATTTTTTTCAAGATTTGCAGTTGAGCGAAAAAATTCTAAAAAATTATGTTTAATGTCCAAAATATTGCTCTTTCGGAATTACTTTTGTTTTAAAAATAGTTCGATTTTCGTATGAGTTATGAATTTTTGAAAATTAAATTCTTCAAGTTAAACAAAATAAATTTAAAAAAAAACATAAAAGATGGGGGTATAAATTTTAAAAAATTAAAATATTTCACTTTCGAAATTACTGAAGATGATGGTTGCGACCGTTACTTTGTGGTAGTCCATTGTCAGGTAACTTTTAATAAAACATGTAGTCTTTGTGTGAAAGAAAGATTTTCAAATCTGATTATCCGATCAGCACCTGTTGAAAAACAATTGAAAATTGAGGTTTGATTTTTCATCTATTTGATGAATTTGATAAAAACTTTCGTCCTAAACTTTGAATTTTATGTCCAGAACATTTTTCAAAATCTTCAATTCAGTCAGCAGCTAATCGGTAACAAAATCAAAAATAATTAAAAATCGAAATTTTTTTTTTCATGTCGTCTATATCTTTTTGGTGCGTAGGACTGTTTGCTTAAAATATTTTCAAAATCTGGTCATCCGCTCAGCAGTCATCCTCAAAAAAAAAACAGAAAACAAATTAATTCGAATTTTATTTTTTCATCTTGATCTATTTATTGAGTAGAACAGTTTGCTCGAATATTTTTTTAAAATTCAATCGTACTCTCAAAAGTAATCCTCCAAAAACCGAAAAATCAATTAAGATGTTTTTTAGTTTTTTTTTGCATAGTCTAGTAATCCGTTGAAAAATGTTTTTGATTTTTTCGATCAATTTCAATTGAGCGTTAATTGTTTATTAATTAATTATTTAATAATTTCTACGGGAAAATCATTTTTGGTAGCCAAAATTAGAAGATACTAGGGCTCGGCGTTTACTCCGTTATTCGTAACGAATAAAACACGTTTAGCTGAATATATTTTTACAAAGCATAAATCACGACATGTTTATACTCCATTTGGGTGTCCAAAAGATTCTTAACATTTTTGCACTTCCGGTCCATATGGGGACCACCTGGTGTATAGGGGGTTGGAGTCTCTAAACTTCGAATCCTGAAGTTTCGGACGGTTTTCGAAAAACTATTTATTTGTGAAGGTGTACGAAATTCCACAACAATGCATTTAGTATATCTTTGTTTTCGTTGTACTTTTCTTTTTAAATAATAAAGGCATTATTATTATGTCATTAAATAATAAAGGCATTATTATTATTATAGAATATGTTGTTATGTCAACAATTAGAATACAATGCGATAGTAAAATTAATTTCTCGTGGGAATAAATTTGAACGAAAAATTTGGTAACACTCGCAAGTGAGAGGAAACAGGTGAAATAAAATTTGTATACAATAGTTTTGAAACCTATAACACACTAATCATGAGTTATGTAATTACAAATAGGAAGTGGTGTGTATGTGTGTGTGTGTGTTGAGAGGCAGGTGAATACTTTCATAAAAAAAATGTTTGAAATATTGACGTCCACAACTTGGAATTATATAAATTTAATAAAGACGAGCACGAATCAAACTCTTGTTTTTATGTTTCTATATTCAGTATTTTGAATTATTCTGAACGGTTTGAGTAGAATCAGTTTTTTTTTTCTTCTACTAATCAGTTCATGTTCTTGTATACAATCATTAGCGAACAAATTGCAAGCAACTACTGTTTATGGTATTTGCATATAGATAAATGGTGATTAGAGAATAGACACGAGAGGCGAGTAAATCATTTTCCGCCTGGAGAGTGATTGCATCAGACGGCGCCGAGAGAAAATGAAGAAGAAGAAGAGGAGGAGGAGGAGGAAGAAGAAGAAGGCAAGTTGTTGCTCGCACTTGGTCCATAAAGGAGTCAGTGCATGCCCACCTACCTCCTTTTGTTGCTAAATTTATAATGGCTCTAATGCATATCGTCTTTTACCCTGTTCGACTGAATTATTATAAAGTCTTGAGCGCCGGCCTACGCCGATTCTATCTATATAAAACTACTTACTTTAAATTATACACACAACACGTGTACGTGTACGTATTGTGTGTGTGTGTGTGCGCGCTTTACCTTGCGTCCGACAGAAGAAGAAGAAGAAGAAGAAGAAGAGGAAGAAAGAGAAGGAACGGTTGTTCGAGTTTACGCCTATATTACTTAACACCAGATACCATCGTCCAGCTCGAGGCTATTACCTTATCGTGCTTTTCGATTGTGTCAATATACTAAGTACATCATTTTTTTTTAATGTGCGGATGCGTACGTGTTATATACCGGGTGGTGAAATATATCTGGAAAAATACGAAATACTGTGTATTTCCCGGGATTCCACTTTTAAACATATTTGAGCAACATTTTGATTTTCGCCGATTACAGCGCCATCTTACAAAACAAAATCGAAATCATATTGTAACTTTTCCCGGAGAGACTAAAAGTACTTAAAATTATTTGAATTGCGCAACAGTAAATTGAAGAAATAAAAAAAAACATAAAACGCCAAAAATCACGAAAACGGTTTTATTTTTTGGAAATCGTTTTGGTTTTTTAAAATGTTTCAATTTTTAAGAATGAATGTTCAAAAAAAATTATGTCAATTGCGCAAGAGGAAATTAAAGATTTAAAAATAATATGAAACGCTAAAACCAGGAAAACGGCTTTATTTTTTGGAAATAATTTGGGTTTTTAAAAATATTTCAATTTTCAAGGGAGTTATGAATGTTCAAAAAAAATTATTTGAATTGCGCAACAGTAAATTGAAGAAATAAAAAAAACATATAAGACGCCAAAATCAGGAAAACAGCTTTATTTTTTGGAAATCGTTTTGATTTTTGAAAATATTTCAATTTTTAAGAATAAATGTTCAAAAAAATTAAAAAAAAGGTAAAAAAATATGAAACGCCAAAACCACGAAAACGGCTTTATTTTTTGGAAATAATTTTAGTTTTTGAAAATGTTTCAATTTTTTTTTTTGAGTTATGAATGTTTCAAAAAATTATCACAGTTGAGTAAGAGAAAATTGAAAATATCCAAAGAAAAAAAACAACCGAAATTTTTAAATTTTTACGACATCATTTTGGTGCCTAGTGCGGGGATGCGCCGTCTTGCTGGAACCATATTGTATTATACGGAAGGTTAAGATCATTGCTGTTGGGAAAAATTGCTACACGGTCATTTAAAAAAAAATCGAAATATCGGGTTCTCACCTTCAATTGTCATTCTCTCGAAAAATTTTTTATGCAAGACGCAAAATTTTTATACTTTCAGTTCGACAATGAAAAGATCTCTTAAAATCAAGAATAAAAATAGGGGGTTGCTATTTAAAAACAAAACGGATGGCGTCATTACTCAAAAACAAATGACGACTGAAAATCGACTTTCATCCAGAAATGTGTATTTTTATAAAAGAAAAACGACGTGTTCGAGAATTTTTTCCAAAAATATTTTATTTCGATTTTACTGACTTACTTTGATAGTCATGTCATTTTAGAAATTAATATAAAGCAATGTTTGACTGTAAAAAAGTAATTTTTGGCACAGTCTTGTCACAGTCATTTTTTACTGTTAAGAAAGTAAGTTTTGACATTTATGTAATTTTTGGCAGTCAAGTAATTTTCGGCCTTAATAAAAAGTAATTTTTAATGGTAATGTCATTTTTGACATCAATTAAGAAAATTTAATTTTTGACTTTTAAAAAACAATTTTTGGCATTAAAAAAAATATCACTTGACTGTCAAAACAGTAATTTCGACAAGCGTATTCCATATTTTAGGCGCGCACTGTATTTACACGTTTATGGTTTATTTTCAAATTAAATCATATTTTAAATCATGTGAAACTGACGTTTAAAACGTCAAAATTATGAACGATGAAAATAACAAACCGAAACTCAAAAACCTAAGAGATTATTCTTTATAAGTTCAGCATTCAGATATACGAATATGCCAATGGCGGCAAATATAATAATAATAATAATAATAATAATGCACATTAAAAACGGAAATTACTGTTGGAATATAAACATTGGAAACACCGTTAAAGGTAGAAGCAACAAAGTGGCGACATCTATTGCGTGCATGTTGTACCAAAATGAGTTTAGTACAAAATTCAGGCAATGGATGTCGCTACTTTATTGTTTCTACCCTTAACTGCGTTTCGAATATTTATATTCCAATGCTAATTTCCGTTTCCCTATTGGCACTGTGAGACCTGAAAGGTCGAAACCGGTCAATAGGCGTTCTGGTGTTTCTGGTATTTAATGTTTTTATAATTATAAACTGAAAAATGATAAAAAATTTCAATAATCTCAACAATGATTTTTCATTTTACTCAGAAACCAAAGAGATTTCGAAAAAAACTTATTTTTCATATGTTGTTCATTTTGGTATTCTCTACAATTATTATTAACATAAATTTGCTGTAACTATTAGCGTTTCATAATTATAAATCAAAAATGAAAAAAAAAAATAAATTTCTCGAATATCCGTTGTCTTCAATATGTGTTCAAATGTTTTTGTAATATTTTTTTAGATTCAAAAAATTATTGGAAAAAGACAGGCACAAAACACCCACTTCCGGTCTACGAATTTTTGCCAAAAGCTTTTCAGTTCTTCGGATTGTCAAATAAGACTTATGTTCAAAGTTTCATATTAAACTGACAGACAGACAGACAGACACACAGGCAGGCACGATTTTTTTTCAGAAATCTTTGAAATCGCCTCTAGTGACCTCAAAACGGATATTTCCGCAAAAAACAGATTGAAATTTTTTTTACGATCACCAAACTTAGTAAGGAAGAAAGTAAAAATGACATTATTTAAACTCCATTTATTTATATTTATATTTATTTATTCATGTTCAAGTTCATGTTCATGTTCTCATGTTCATGTTCAAGTTCATGTTCATATTCATGTTCATGTCCTCATGTTCTCATATGCATGTTCTCATGTTCATGTTCATGTTCATGTTCATGTTCATGTTCATGTTAATGTTCACGTTCATGTTAATGTTCATGTTCTCATGTTCTCATGTTCTCATGTTCTCATGTTCATGTTCATGTTAATGTTAATGTTCATGTTAATGTTCTCATGTTCTCATGTTCATGTTAATGTTCTCATGTTCATGTTCACGTTCTCATGTTCTCATGTTCATGTTCTCATGTTCTCATGTTCTCATGTTCTCATGTTCTCATGTTCTCATGTTCTCATGTTCATATTTATATTTATATTTATTTGACTTCATTGATGTTCAAATATTGAAGTTTTAATATTTGGTTCATAGCTTGAAGTTTTTAATTTTATGCACACTTCTGAAGTTTCTTCAGTTAAACGATTTCGATACAGGTTGTTGGTTTAAGATTTTCTAGCTCAACAAACTTTTCGATTTTCTTTGTAGCTTTCTTACCACCACGAAATAAAATTTTTACCAAAAGCTTTTCAGTTCTTCAGATTAATAAATAAGACATATGTTTAAAGTTTCATATTAAACTGACAGACAGGCAGGCACAATTTTTTATTTAGAAATCTTTGAAATCGCCTCTAGTGACCTCAAAACGGATACTTCCGCAAAACAAATTTTTTTAAAAATTTTACGATCACAATACTTTCTTGTACTTAGTAAGGAAGAAAGTAAAAATGACATTATTTAAACTCCATTTATTTATATTTATATTTATTTATTTATGTTCATGTTCATGTTCATGTTCATGTTCATGTTCATGTTCATGTTCATGTTCATGTTCATGTTCATGTTCATGTTCATGTTCATGTTCATGTTCATGTTCATGTTCATGTTCATGTTCATGTTCATGTTCATGTTCTTGTTCATGTCCATGTTTATGTTCTCATGTTCTCATGTTCATGTTCTCATGTTCTCATGTTCTCATGTTTTCATGTTCATGTTCATGTTCATATTTATATTTATATTTATTTGACTTCATTGATGTTCAAATATTGAAGTTTTAATATTTGGTTCATAGCTTGAAGTTTTTAATTTTATGCACACTTCTGAAGTTTCTTCAGTTAAACGATTTCGATACAGGTGGTTGGTTTAAGATTTTCTAGCTCGAAAAACTTTCCGATTTTCTTTGTAGCTTTCTTACCACCACGAAATATAATTTTTACCAAAAGCTTTTCAGTTCTTCGGATTGTCAAATAAGACTTATGTTTACAGTTTCATATTAAACTGACAGACAGACAGACACACAGATAGGCACAATTCTTTTTTCAGAAATCTTTGAAATCGCACCTCAAAACGGATATTTCCGCAAAAAACAAATTGAAAAAACTTTTACGATCACAATACTTTCTTGTACTTAGTAAGGAAGAAAGTAAAAATGACATTATTTAAACTGCATTTATTGATATTTATATTTATATTTATTTATTCATGTTCATGTTCTCATGTTCATGTTCTCATGTTCATGTTCTCATGTTCATGTTCATGTTCATGTTCTCATGTTTATGTTCTCATGTTCTTACTTAGTAAGGAAGAAAGTAAAAATGACATTATTTAAACTCTATTTATTTATATTTATATTTATTTATTCACGTTCATGTTCATGTTCATGTTCATGTTCATGTTCATGTTCATGTTCATGTTCATGTTCTCATGTTCTCATGTTCTTATGTTCTTATGTTCTTATGTTCTTATGTTCTTATGTTCTCATGTTAATGTTCATGTTCATGTTCATGTTCATGTTCTCATGTTCATGTTCTCATGTTCATGTTCATGTTCATGTTCTCATGTTCATGTTCTCATGTTCTCATGTTCTCATGTTCATGTTCTCATGTTCTCATGTTCTCATGTTCATGTTCTCATGTTCTCATGTTCTCATGTTCATGTTCATGTTCATGTTAATGTCCATGTTCTCATGTTCATGTAATTTTATGAACACTTCTGAAGTTTCTTCAGTTAAACGATTTCGATACAGGTCGTTGGTTGAAGATTTTCTAGCTCGACAAACTTTCCGATTTTCTTTGTAGCTTTCTTACCACCACGAAATAAAGTCATTCATTCGACCCTTTCCATGCCAATTCCCTATTTTTTTTTTTTGTGGAATGATTAAGTGCAGTTGCTGATGGTGGTAATTTAAAGTGTGCGCGTGCAGTGACCGAGACGGCGCAAGGTGCAGCACTTGTGCACTTCCGACTTGTCCTGTCCCTACTGCACTGCACTCCTTCACCAACAGCTTGTACGTATGAAGGTACTCATTCGACCACTACTTCCGATTTCTAATAACCACTTCGCCACCCTCATTACCACACGGCCACGCGACCGCCGCCCTTTTCCAAGTGCGCGCACATGAATATTCACATATTTTTCTAATTTTCATAAAGAATTAATTATGGCCGTGTCCCTAAAATAAATTATGTATGATAATTTCAGTTAAAACTTTTAAGGCTTATAATTTACAAGAATGTTTAATAAGGGCTCCCAATTTTAAGAAAACCATCACGAGATGTTGAAGATTTTATAATTTACACGAATGTATAATAAGGGCTCTCAATTTCAAGAAAACCATCACGAGATGTTGAAGATTTTTTTGATATTCCAACAGGATGGAGCACCTGCTAATCTTGTTAATTTTTTTTAACACAAGTTGCATTTGTTATTTTTGTTATTTTCAAAACTGTCACATGGTGAAGATGTTGAAAATTTATTCCAACAGGATGGAGCACCTGCCATCCTTATTGATTTTTTTTAATACAAATTCCATTCGTTATTTTTTTTTATTTTCAAAACTGTCACATGGTGAAGATGTTGAAGATTTATTCCAAAGGGATGGAGCACCTGTCATCCTTATAATTTTTTTTAATACAAGCTCCATTTGTTTTGCTTGTTATTTTCAAAACTCACATGGTGGAGATGTTGAAGATTTATTCCAGCAGGATGGGGCACCTGCCATTTTCCATTTTTCCAGCTTTTCTCGCGCGGAATTAAAAGATTCACCTCGGATTCTCATCAAGCAAATGAACATTGAAAGAATAAGAAGGATGTAAACTTGTTCGTTAATAACGTACATTCGTGGTAAGGTGCACAAAACGCGGGGCAATGAGGCAGGTTGTGTGTGGTGAGTGCGTGTATCTGATTACGCAACAGGTCCTTTAAGGAATAGATGCGGGTACAGGTGAGTCGAGCAGCACTTTGTGAGTGGGCACGCCGTTTTCTATTTGTCTTCTTGCTCTTCGGTCTCTTATTCATTAGCACGGTACGCCCGTATGTAAACCTCCAAACGACCACATTCCTCCTGTCATTTTTCACTTGATTGCTAAACCGCCTTTTATACACATATCAAACCAGATAACTACTTCTCTCCAATGGAACACATCTCGCTCCCACCAACGACTACTTTGCGTAATCTGTCTCTCTGCGTGATCACTCAAGATGAATGTAAGGTAACAAAAAAAAAAAAAAAAAACGAAGAATGATTATATAGAGTCCGCATAAATATCATTCACATAAAGAGGATTACGGTGTCACAATTTCGAGTCATTATCGGATCTAATTTTGTTTCCATCGTAATTCGATTCCACTTCACAATTTAGTTTGGATGTGGAAGAGATTGCATTGGCTGCCAACAAGTTCTTTTGTAAAATGTTAAAAAAAGTTTTCTTCGTTTTTAAGTTCTATTTTATAAAATGAGTAAGAATGTGCTTATTTGATTTAAATCGTGACTGACAGCTCTAAACAGTACGTTTAAAGTAGGTACTCACTGTCAGTCACCGGTGACTGACGCGGTCTCATCAGGGCACCTCAGTGTCAGGCACTGGTGACTGACAAAGCGGTCAATTTATAATGTAACGAAATAACTTTTCAGTTAAAAAGCGGAGAAATTCCGCCGAAACAACAATAAGAAAATAAAGATTTTTACAACTTAACCTAATTAGCTTTGATGGGGTCCGAAGAGAGGATCCTTAACACACTTAAGCCCCGTACTTAATTTTATTATCGAAGAAGAGATTTGTTCGCGTAAGTAACCTTATTTAAGCGGTCCCACGGAGAACATCACATCCGAACCAGGAACTTTAAGTGCGCTCTTAATTTTCAATTGTTAACGGTCGCGTTCGGTCTTGCTCGTAAACTTTTCGGCGCATTTCTTTCTCCCTCGGGCCGGAATGGCAACGCACAAAAAAAAACAAAAACAATTCGTCTATAAACAATGCGGGCTAATTGCAATTTACAAGGAGCCATATTATTAGCGATAATTGGACGCGCGCGTTTTACGATTTTCCTTGTATATAATTTTTTTTTTGCTTTTTCGTTCGAGGTGGAATTTTTATTGCGCGCATAAACCGCGCGTACCTGTAATAACGCAATATTCATAAATATCGTCCGTCATAAATCAATTTTATTGGGTGGGCCCTTTGCTTTTTGATTGCTCGTACACTCATTTGCATTAAAATAAGTCTGTTAACCCAAATAATGGTCGGGTTGTTCAATTTAATCGCAAGCTAACCGGATACTGTTAAAATTATTCAGTGAAATTGAGAGATTGACAAACTGTGTGGCCAAAAAAATCATCTTCATGGGTATCCCAGCATCTATTTTACTGCTAGCAACTGGTTTCATCGACGCTTGCGCTTGTTGATAATGCGCAAGTATCTTCCCGGTCGGTAAATGGGGCTTCATAACATTTTCTCGGTTCGTAAATCACGCTCCATAACATTTTCTCGGTCGGTAAATCACGCTTCATAACATTTTTTCGGTCGATAAATCACGCCCCATAGCATTTTCTCGTTCGGTAAACGCTCCATAACATTTTCTCGGTCGGTAAATCACGCTGCATAACATTTTCTCAGTCGGTAAACGCTCCATAACATTTTCTCGGTCGGTAAATCACGCTGCATAACATTTTCTCGGTCGGTAAATCACACTCCGTAACATTTTTTCGTTCAGTAAACGCTCAATAACATTTTCTCGGTCGGTAAATCACGCTCCATAACATTTTCTCGGTCGGTAAATCACGCTTCATAACATTTTTTCGGTCGATAAATCACGCCCCATAGCATTTTCTCGTTCGGTAAACGCTCCATAACATTTTCTCGGTCGGTAAATCACGCTGCATAACATTTTCTCAGTCGGTAAACGCTCCATAACATTTTCTCGGTCGGTAAATCACGCTGCATAACATTTTCTCGGTCGGTAAATCGCGCTGCATAACATTTTCTCGGTTGGTAAATCACACTCCGTAACATTTTTTCGTTCAGTAAACGCTCAATAACATTTTCTCGGTCGGTAAATCACGCTCCATAACATTTTCTCGGTCGGTAAATCACGCTTCATAACATTTTTTCGGTCGATAAATCACGCCCCATAGCATTTTCTCGTTCGGTAAACGCTCCATAACATTTTCTCGGTCGGTAAATCACGCTGCATAACATTTTCTCAGTCGGTAAACGCTCCAAAACATTTTCTCGGTCGGTAAATCACGCTGCATAACATTTTCTCGGTCGGTAAATCGCGCTGCATAACATTTTCTCGGTTGGTAAATCACACTCCGTAACATTTTTTCGTTCAGTAAACGCTCAATAACATTTTCTCGGTCGGTAAATCACGCTCCATAACATTTTCTCGGTCGGTAAATCACGCTTCATAACATTTTTTCGGTCGATAAATCACGCCCCATAACATTTTCTCTTTCGGTAAACGCTCCATAACATTTTCTCGGTCGTCACGCTGCATAACATTTTCTCAGTCGGTAAACGCTCCATAACATTTTCTCGGTCGGTAAATCACGCTCCATAACATTTTCTCGGTCGGTAAATCACGCTCCGTAACATTTTCTCGGTCGGTAAATCACACTCCGTAACATTTTTTCGTTCAGTAAACGCTCCATAACATTTTCTCGGTCGGTAAATCACGCTCCATAACATTTTCTCGGTCGGTAAATCACGTTCCATAACATTTTCTCGGTCGGTAAATCACACTCCGTAACATTTTCTCATTCGGTAAACGCTCATAAATTAATTTTTGACGCTAAGAAATTGATATTTCTAAGAATGAAATAATGTCATTTTTGACAATTTTAAGAGAGAAATAAATTAGTTTTCGACGTTAAGAAATCGACATTTCTGACTGAAAAAATACAATTAATTTTCTGCAAGGAAAAAAATGATATTTTTGACGCTGAGAAATTGATATTTCCAAGAATGAAAAATGCCATTTCTGACAATTTTAAGAGAGAAATAAATTAATTTTTGACGTTAAGAAACCGACATTTCTGACTGAAAAAATACAATTAATTTTCTGCAAGGAAAAAAATGATATTTTTGACGCTGAGAAATTGATATTTCCAAGAATAAAAAATGTCATTTCTGACAATTTTAAGAGAGAAATAAATTAATTTTTGACGTTAAGAAATCGACATTTCTGACTGAAAAATACAATTAATTTTCTGCAAAGAAAAAAATGATATTTTTGACGCTGAGAAATTGATATTTCCAAGAATGAAAAAAATGTCATTTTTGACAATTTTAAGAGAGAAATGAATTAATTTTCGGCGTTAAGAAATCGACATTTCTGACTGAAAAAATACAATTAATTTTCTGCAAGGAAAAAAATGATATTTTTGACCCTAAGAAATTGATATTTCTAAGAATGAAAAAATGTAATTTTTGATAATTTTAAGAGAGAAATAAATTCATTTTCGACATTAAGAAACCGACATTTCTGACTGAAAAAATACAATTAATTTTCTGCAAGGAAAAAAATGATATTTTTGACGCTAAGAAATTGATATTTCTAAGAATGAAAAAATGTAATTTTTGATAATTTTAAGAGAGAAATAAATTAATTTTTGATGTTAAGAAATCTACATTTCTGATTGAAAAAATACAATTAATTTTCTGCAAGGAAAAAAATGATATTTTTGACGCTAAGAAATTGATATTTCTAAGAATGAAAAAATGTAATTTTTGATAATTTTAAGAGAGAAATAAATTCATTTTCGACATTAAGAAACCGACATTTCTGACTGAAAAAATACAATTAATTTTCTGCAAGGAAAAAAATGATATTTTTGACGCTAAGAAATTGATATTTCAAGGAATGAAAAAATGTAATTTTTGATAATTTTAAGAGAGAAATAAATTAATTTTTGATGTTAAGAAATCGACATTACAAATTAATTTTCTGCAAGGAAAAAAATGATATTTTTGACGCTAAGAAATTGACATTTCTAAGAATTAAAAAATGTCATTTTTGACAATTTTAAGAGAGAAATAAATTCATTTTCGACGTTAAGAAATCGACATTTCTGACTGAAAAAATACAATTAATTTTCTGCAAGGAAAAAAATGAAATTTTTGACGCTAAGAAATTGATATTTCTAAGAATGAAATAATGTAAATTTTGACAATTTTAAGAGAGAAATAAATTAATTTTTGATGTTAAGAAATCGACATTTCAAATTAATTTTCTGCAAGGAAGAAAATGATGGGGCCGCGGCGGCCTAGTGGTCGTGGTCGTGGGTTCGAATCCCATCCGTGCGGTCACTTTTTCTGAATGAAAAATGGCCGTACGGGACCATGGATGTTTAGTGGTTGTCCTTTCATAACAATATATGAATTAATTACAAAAAATCGGTTGTGGAAGAAAAGCCAAGTAGCTTACGCCAATTTCCCTAATATCATTCACTCTCCTTAACCCGAAATTTCATCAACCTTCCTTCCTTTTCACTAAAAAAAAAAAAGAAAATGATATTTTTGACGCTAAGAAATTGATATTTCCAAGAATGAAAAAAATGTAATTTTTGACAATTTTAAGAGAGAAATAAATTAATTTTCGACGTTAAGAAATCGACATTTCTGACTGAAAAATACAATTAATTTTCTGCAAGGAAAAAAATGATATTTTTGACGCTAAGAAATTGATATTTCTAAGAATGAAAAATGTCATCTTTGACAATTTTAAGAGAGAAATAAATTCATTTTCGACGTTAAGAAATCGACATTTCTGACTGAAAAAATATAATTAATTTTCTGCAAGGAAAAAATGACATTTTTGACGCTAAGAAATTGATATTTCAAGGAATGAAAAAATGTCATTTTTGACATTGAAAATTGACATTTTTAAGAGAGACAAAAATTTATTTTTTGACGCTGAGAAATCGACATTTCTGACTGAAGAAGTACACTTATATTTCTGCAAGGAAAAAATGATATTTTTGACGTAACGTAAGGAACATTTCCGACAGATAAATGACATTTTTCACTATAGGAAACTGACATTTCTAAGAGTGAAACAAAATATTTTTTGGCGTTCAAAATTGACATTTTTTAGAGCGAAAATTTTTGACTTTGCATGACGAACATTTCTGTCAGGAGAATATGGCATTTTTGACGTGAAGAAAACAAATTTTTGGCGTTAAAAAAACGACATTTCTGACTGAAAAATTACAATTAAATTTCTGCAACGAGAAAAATGATATTTTTGAAGTTAATAATTTGCCAACAGGAGAAAATTTACATTTTAGACGTTAAACTATGAACATTTCTGATTGGAGAAAATGTCATTTTTGACGTAACGTAATATTTTACATTTTTCACGATTTGTAAGAGTGAAGAAAACATTTTTGGCGACATTTTCTAAAGGGAAAAATATCATTTTTTTGACGTTTCTTAACGTCAAAACATAGATTTTTTGGGCAGAAAAAATACATTTTATACTGTATAAGTGGCTCTGCCATCAACATGTTCCACGAGCCGCCACTGCTTGTAATGGTAATAATACATTTAATTCTCGTTGATGATCCGCCGATCTTTCAAATTGTTTTAATTAAAGGGTAAAGCATGATGATTCAACAGCTGCGCCGGAATAATAAAATCGTATCTTGGAACAAGATCACACCCATCGGGGGTAAATAACGAGCAACCCTTTTAATTTTCGGTAAAACCCTTTTCGGTCCTTACGGTGCCGGCACGAGCCCTCAACCGAACCGATGGGCATCATGCGGGCCCCGAATGACGATCTGATAAACAAGATGCGGGGGTGAAAAACGTCCAGAAGCATCCACATGTCGTTTCCATGGTCCGACACATGGTGCACCCCTTTAATCAACAAACATTCAATTGAAACGGAAACCTACAATTTATATAGAAATCAATTTTGATCTGTAATTATTAGGGATGGACGATATTTCACGAGGATTTTTTTGAGTATGGTTTTTTTATGGAATTTTTCCTGTGTTTTTGTGATGTTAGTTACAGTTTAAAATCACTAATATTAAAAAGTAGCAATCACAGGTAGCAACGTGATTCAAAAGTAGCAGTTTTCTCTATCTCTAGTAATTAGTAATTATGCAAATAAAATCGTGGAAATATGAAATTTTCAGTAAAAATTCAAATAATTCAAAGGTAAAGACACCGACCTCTCATATTTTCTTAAAGATTGTTAATAACATTTTTTTCAATTCATAACTTTGTATATGAAGAGAAAACCGGGCCCAGTCGCTCTGAAACATTAATATTGCTAAACGCGAACTGTTTCCCTAAAAAAACTGATTCTGAAATTCTGAAATAAATAATATCAGAAGTATAATTCATCACGAACCGCGACCAGTTTGTTAATTAATTCCATATGGTGCGGGCGATGATACGTAACGGATCACAATAGATCGAACTAGGAACCGTCGACTTTCTCCGTTTGGCTCGAGGATGTTTGTGGAAGGCGAAAAATGCAGACGCGGACGCAGACAGGACGCGAGATAAGCGGCGGCGATTAGGAAAGTGGCTGGCTGTTATGTTAAGTGGGTGCTGAAATTGTTTCACTTTTGGGCCCACACGGGAGTCGACTTGTTTTAACATTTTCCTTCGCCACAGCAACTATTCCGCCCGAGAAAATGTTATGGAGCGCGATTTACCGACCGGGAAAATGTTATGGAGCGTTATTTACCGACCGAGAAAATGTTATAGAGCGTGATTTACCGACCGAGAGTTTGGCGCTAGATACATTCGAATTTTTACCATAAATGTAATAAGCAACATGTAATAAGCAATTTAAAATAATTTGTTCATAGTGTCCTTTGGAAATAGAGAAGTTATACATTTTTTAATCGATCTCTGTCCTCAGATACGCGAGTTTTAAAATTTCAAAAATTTTGAAAGTGCCGTTTGGCGCTAGATATATTCGAATTTTTACCATAAATGTATTAAGCAACATGTAATAAGCAATTTAAAATAATTTGTTTGTAGTGCCCTTTGGAAATAGAGAAGTTATTCATTTTTTAATCGATCCATGCCCTCAGATATGCGAGTTTTAAAATTTCAAAAATTTTGAAAGTGCCGTTTGGCGCTAGATTCTCTCTTAAAATTGTCAAAAATTACATTATTTCATTCTTAGAAATATCAATTTCTTAGCGTCAAAAATATCATTTTTTTCCTTGCAGAAAATTAATTATATTTTTTCAATCAGAAATGTCGATTTCTTAACGTCGAAAATTAATTTATTTCTCTCTTAAAATTGTCAAAAATGACATTTTTTCATTTTAAGAAATATCAATTTCTTAGCGTCAAAAATATCATTTTTTCCTTGCAGAAAATTAATTGCATTTTTTCAGTCAGAAATGTCGATTTCTTAACGTCGAAAATGAATTTATTTCTCTCTTAAAATTGTCAAAATTGACATTTTTTAATTCTTGGAAATATCAATTTCTTAGCGTCAAACATATCATTCTTTTCCTTGCAGAAAATTAATTTGAAATATCGATTTCTTAACATCAAAAATTAATTTATTTCTCTCTTAAAATTGTCAAAAATTAAATTTTTTAATTGTTAGAAAAATCAATTTCTTAGCGTCAAAAATATAATTTTTTTCCTTGCAGAAAATTAATTTGAAATATCGATTTCTTAACATCAAAAAGTAATTTATTTCTCTCTTAAAATTGTCAAAAATGACATTTTTTCATTCTTAGAAATATCAATTTCTTAGCGTCAAAAATATCATTTTTTTCCTTGCAGAAAATTAATTTGAAATGTCGATTTCTTAACATCAAAAATTAATTTATTTCTCTCTTAAAATTGTCAAAAATGACATTATTTAATTCTTAGAAATATCAATTTCTTAGCGTCAAAAATATCATTTTTTTCCTTGCAGAAAATTAATTGTATTTTTTCAGTCAGAAATGTCGATTTCTTAACGTCAAAAATGACATTTTTTCATTCTCAGAAATATCAATTTCTTAGCGTCAAAAATATCATTTTTTTCCTTGCAGAAAATTAATTTGAAATGTCGATTTCTTAACATCAAAAATTAATTTATTTCTCTCTTAAACTTGCCAAAAATGACATTTTTTAATTCTTAAAAATATCAATTTCTTAGCGTCAAAAATATCAATTTTTTTCCTTGCAGAAAATTAATTATATTATTTCAGTCAGAAATGTCGATTTCTTAACGTCGAAAATTAATTTATTTCTCTCTTAAAATTGTCAAAAATGACATTTTTTCATTTTAAGAAATATCAATTTCTTAGCGTCAAAAATATCATTTTTTTCCTTGCAGAAAATTAATTGCATTTTTTCAGTCAGAAATGTCGATTTCTTAACGTCGAAAATGAATTTATTTCTCTCTTAAAATTGTCAAAAATGACATTATTTCATTCTTAGAAATATCAATTTCTTAGCGTCAAAAATATCATTTTTTTTTCCTTGCAGAAAATTAATTATATTTTTTCTGTCAGAAATGTGGATTTTTTAACGTCAAAAATTAATTTATTTCTCTCAAAATTGTCAAAAATTACATTTTTTATTCTTGGAAATATCAATTTCTTAGCGTCAAAAATATCATTTTTTTCCTTGCAGAAAATTAATTTGAAATGTCGATTTCTTAACATCAAAAATTAATTTATTTCTCTCTTAAAATTGTCAAAAATGACATTTTTTAATTCTTAGAAATATCAATTTCTTAGCGTCAAAAATATCTTTTTTTTGCTAGCAGTAAATTAATTATATTTTTTCAGTCAGAAATGTCGATTTCTTAACGTCGAAAATTAATTTATTTCTCTCTTAAAATTGTCAAAAATGACATTTTTCATTCTTGGAAATATCAATTTCTTAGCGTCAAAAATATCATTTTTTTCCTTGCAGAAAATTAATTTGAAATGTCGATTTCTTAACATCAAAAATTAATTTAGTTCTCTCTTAAAATTGCCAAAAATGACATTTTTTAATTCTTAGAAATATCAATATCTTAGCGTCAAAAATATCAATTTTTTTCCTTGTAGAAAATTAATTGTATTTTTTCAGCCAGAAATGTCGATTTCTTAACGTCAAAAAATAATTTATGTCTGTCTTAAAATTGTCAAAAATGACATTTTTTCATTCTTAGAAATATCCATTTCTTAGCGTCAAAAATATCATTTTTTTCCTTGCAGAAAATTAATTGTATTTTTCAGTCAGAAATGTCGATTTCTTAACGTCCAAAATGAATTTGTTTCTCTCTTAAAATTGTCAAAAATGACATTATTTCATTCTTAGAAATATCAATTTCTTTGCGTCAAAAATATCATTTTTTTCCTTGCAGAAAATTAATTATATTTTTTCTGTCAGAAATGTGGATTTTTTAACGTCAAAAATTAATTTATTTCTCTCTCAAAATTGTCAAAAATTACATTATTTCATTCTTAGAAATATCAATTTCTTACCGTCAAAAATATCATTTTTTTCCTTGCAGAAAATTAATTTGAAATGTCGATTTCTTAACATCAAAAATTAATTTAGTTCTCTCTTAAAATTGCCAAAAATGACATTTTTTAATTCTTAGAAATATCAATTTCTTGGCGTCAAAAATATAATTTTTTTCCTTGCAGAAAATTAATTGTATTTTTCAGTCAGAAATGTCGATTTCTTAACGTCGAAAATTAATTTATTTCTCTCTTAAAATTGTCAAAAATGACATTTTTTAATTCTTAGAAATATCAATTTCTTAGCGTCAAAAATATCATTTTTTTCCTTGCAGAAAATTAATTGTATTTTTCAGTCAGAAATGTCGATTTCTTAACGTCCAAAATGAATTTGTTTCTCTCTTAAAATTGTCAAAAATGACATTATTTCATTCTTAGAAATATCAATTTCTTTGCGTCAAAAATATCATTTTTTTCCTTGCAGAAAATTAATTTGAAATGTCGATTTCTTAACATCAAAAATTAATTTATTTCTCTCTCAAAATTGTCAAAAATGACATTTTTTCATTCTTAGAAATATCAATTTCTTAGCGTCAAAAATATCATTTTTTTCCTTGCAGAAAATTAATTGTATTTTTCAGTCAGAAATGTCGATTTCTTTACGTCCAAAATGAATTTGTTTCTCTCTTAAAATTGTCAAAAATGACATTATTTCATTCTAAGAAATATCAATTTCTTAGCGTCAAAAATATCATTTTTTTCCTTGCAGAAAATTAATTTGAAATGTCGATTTCTTAACATCAAAAATTAATTTATTTCTCTCTTAAAATTGTCAAAAATTACATTATTTCATTCTTAGAAATATCAATTTCTTACCGTCAAAAATATCATTTTTTTCCTTGCAGAAAATTAATTTAAAATGTCGATTTCTTAACATCAAAAATTAATTTATTTCTCTCTTAAAATTGTCAAAAATGACATTTTTTAATTCTTAGAAATATCAATTTCTTAGCGTCAAAAATATCATTTTTTTCCTTGCAGAAAATTAATTTGAAATGTCGATTTCTTAACGTCAAAAATTAATTTATTTCTCTCTTAAAATTGTCAAAAATGACATTTTTTAATTCTTGGAAATATCAATTTCTTAGCGTCAAAAATATCATTTTTTTCCTTGCAGAAAATTAATTTGAAATGTCGATTTCTTAACGTCGAAAATTAATTTACTTCTCTCTTAAAATTGTCAAAAATGACATTTTTTTAATTCTTGGAAATATCAATTTCTTAGCGTCAAAAATATCATTTTTTTCCTTGCAGAAGAAAATTAATTGTATTTTTCAGTCAGAAATGTCGATTTCTTAACGTCAAAAATGAATTTATTTCTCTCTTAAAATTGTCAAAAATGACATTTTTTCATTCTTAGAAATATCAATTTCTTAGTGCCGTTCGTCGCGTAAAGTCAAAAATATTTTATATCCATTTCGTAACGTCTAAAATGTATGTTGTTCTCCTGTTAGAAAAGGCAAATTTATAATTTTAAAAATATAATTTTTTCCTTGCAAAAAATAAATTGTGTTTTTTCAAATATCATTTTGTTGACATCGAAAATTAATTTTTCTCTGTCTCAAAAATTACGTTTTTGATTCTTTGAAATATCAAATTCTTAGTGTCAAAAATACATTTTTTTTCTTGCAGAAAATTAAATGTATTTTTTTAGTCAGAAATGTCGATGTTTAATAAGAATAATAAAGTGTAAGAGAAAACTACAAAAAAAAATGGAGGCTAATTTTTGAAAATATTACCTGCACCAACATTTTACAATTAACGAGCACATGTTAATAATTATAATTCCTGTTTTGAAACAAGCAGCACACACGCGTGCTGTGAATAGATAATGACGACAACAAAAGTGATTAGCGGCACGTGCACACTCGCACACACACATTCCGGACGCACATGTTGCGCACCAGAATGTCCGCGGAGCGTGAAAAGTCGTTAGAAAATGTTAACCAGAAAGGAAGAAGACGAATGCAAAAAAAAAACAATTTGACCATAACGCCTCGTTGGCCTCTTCATGTGCATAGGTGTGACTGTATGGGGTATGGTGAGTGCACCAGCAGGTGTCACCTGGTGCACCATCGCCACGCGCCTCCCGCCGGTGACCGTTGGGGTTTTTGCGTCCTCTCCTCCGTACGCTAATTGAGACCACGATTCGCGGGGCACTTAAGTTGAGAGCTAAACCGTGTCTGCTCGTTTCGATCACGAATTATTAACTATTGATATTAATTTTCTCTGAAAGACTTGATTTTTAGGTGTCACTCAAACTCTAGGTTAAGTGCTTTATCCAAGAATGTTTCCAAAAGAGTGATACGCGGAATGTCTTCAGGGGGTGTATAGAGAGAAAGAGAGAAAGGAAAATAAATTGAAAAATGTTCACTTTTACAATACTATACCGTATTTTATACGGAGAAAGTCCTTAAAATATGTCGCGTCTGAAAACGCGAAAAAATGTTTTAAATGCATCCCCTAAAGATATTCCGCGTGTCACTCTTTGGAAACAGTGGATTTTTCCATCTCAATTTATTCTCGAAATTTGCATCGAGATTCAATGACACTTGCAAAAATAAAATAAAATTTATCCGGCCAAATTGCAACCTCTTGTGGTATTTCCCCCGAACATAATTTATTAAACCTTAAATGTTCCAGATAAAAAAAATCGTTTAAGCTGTTCAAAAGTTATTAAATTTTTTTTATCTATTCAATGATTAAATATTCAATCAGTCGAACTTTTAAAGAGTTATTGTTATTGTTTCAATGAGTTCGCTTCTTGATTCAATCAAAGAAAGAATTTTCTTTTTGTATACAAGTGGGCGACGCCATTATATTAAAATAACGCGACACCTTCCGAGAAGGAAATAAAGAATAAAAACATAAATATCAACGTCTGTATTCTTACATGCAAATGAAGATGGCACCTCTTCCGTCCGGACAATGGAAGAGCATTACAGAAATCCAGTAAATACCACTAAAAACCCATTTACAGCGAATGATGAAAACGCTTTTGCATACCTAAGAACGATCCAACAATTGGAAACTGTAAATCATGCGGGGACATCTGTTTTCCATTATGTCCCGAAAAAAAAACTGTTCAAATAGAAACGGCGGAGTCACGGAGGCGCCATTAATTTTCGAATTTGTAATTACGGATTCAATTCGGCTCACGTGTGCGCCGCAGGTTCTTCGGGCACGTGGATAACACATGGTTGTTGTATTGTTTAAGTTTACTGGAAAAGAACTGATAGGAAGGGCATCTTGTGGGCTGAGGTGGAATTATTCTAAACTATTATTAAGTAAGATTTAATTTTGCAGAGTTACGAACAGGTTGAATATTTACATATTTCGTTTTATTAAATTTATTATTACGTCCTTCAATTTTAAGAAGTAGAGAAATTCCGCCCAAACAACAATAAGAAAACTAAAGATTTTATAACTCAACCCAATTACCTTTGATTCTTAATTTTATTATCGCGTAAGTAGCCGTATTTAATTATTTAATTGAACAAACAATTAAACATTATCTGTCGTTTAAATATAAAAAAACGTTTATGGATTTGACCTTTTTGAGAGCGTGTGAGAAAGTTGATATATGATCTTATTCGCAACCGAGAAAGACCTACAGCGTCGGCTGTCGATGGAAATAACAATCACTCAATCGAATATAACACTTGACTATTGGATGATCTTCCTTTGCAGAAATGCCGACCTTTTCGCCACTCATTGAATTCGTAAAAAAATGTGCAAATTATTTACAACTGCGCCAACGAATAACTAAAATAATGACAATAGCTATTTATTAGTCAAAACTTTCTCCGAAACTGCATTTTGGCCGAAATTAACGGAAACCTGATTAATAATAATAATAATAATAATAATGTAATTTTATTTTGTGGTCATCGGACATTTTATTACAAACTGATATTTTCTTAACCAATTTTGACAGAGCCAGCAGCAGTCAGATAAATTTATCTTCAGCTAAAAATTCAATTTTGCGCAATTTTAAATTCAAAATTTTGACTTTCAACCGACCGGAGACTTTTTCAAATTTTTTACAAAATATTATAAACTGACCTTTTCTTAACAGATTTTAACAGTTACAGCCAGCTGTAATGACAGATACATTTTTTTATCAACTAGAAAACCAATTTGGTTCAATTTTGAATAAAAAATTTTGAAAGGTCGAAACCGGTCTGTAGGTGTTCTGATGGGGGAACAATATTTAATGTTCACATTAATATTGTTATATTTGCCGCCGCTGGCAATGTCCATATCTTGTCGGTGTTAAAGCCACCCGGATTTGGTTCAGTACAGCATTCAGGCAATAGATTCCGCCACTTTGGCGTTTCTACCATTAAAAAAATTTGACTTTCAACCGACGCCATTTTGTCTCCACTGGAGATTTTGTTTTTTATTTTTATAGGGTATTAAAGACTGATAATTTCTTAAGCGATTTTAACAGCTAGAGACATTTTTCATCGGCTAAAACAACAATTTTGTTTAAATATTTTGACTTTCAAAGGAGATTTTTGGAAAATATTACAGACTTATCTTTCCTCAAGCGATTTTATCAGTTACAGTCAGCTGTATTGACAGATGCATTTTTCTTCAGCTGGAAAACCAATGTTTGAATTCAAAATTTTGACTTTCAGCCGACGCCATTTTATCTCCACCGGAGATTCTTTTAGGATTTATAGAAAATATTATAGACTGATCATTTCTTAAGCGATCCTGACAACTGGAGACAGTTGCAATGGCAGTTACATTTTTCTTCAGCTACAAAACCAATTTATGCAATTTTTAATAAAAAAAAAAAATATTTTCAACCGACGGATTTTTTTATGATTTTCACGGAGACTAATCATTTCTTACGCGATTTTGACAGCTAGACAGCTGTAATGGCAATTACCAGTTACATTTTTCACGGGCTAAAAGAACAAGTTTGTGCAATTTTTATTTAAACATTTTGATTTTCATCCGACGCCAGATTTTATTACGATTTTTTATAAAATATAACAGGCGGATCTTTTCCTAAGCGATTTTGACAGTTGGAGCCGGCTGTAATGTCAAATATATTTTTCTTCAGCTAGAAAACCAATTTTGTGCAATTTTGAATTCAAATTTTTTTTATGATTCTTATAGAATATTAAAAACTGATATTTTCTTAAGCAATTTTAACAGTTGGAGCCCGCTGTAATGACAGTTACATTTTTCTTCAATTCAAAAACCAATTTTGTGCAATTTTGAATCCGAAGTTTTGACTTTTTTTTTAATGAATTTTGAAGAATATTAAAGACTGATCTTTTCTTGCGCGATTTTGACAGTTACAGTCAGCTGTAATGACAGACACATTTTTCTTCAACTCAAAAACCAATTTTGTGCAATTTTGAATTAAAAATTTTGACTTTCAACCGACGCCATTTTATCTCCACCAGAGACTCTTTTGTGAATTATGTAGAATATTGAAGACTGATCTTTTCTTAAGCGATTTTGACAGTAACATTTTTCTTCAACTCAAAAATCAATTTTGAATTAAAAATTTTGACTTTCAACCGACGCCATTTTATCTCCACCGGAATTTTTTTTTAATGAATTTTGAAGAATATTGAAGACTGATCTTTTCTTACGCGATTTTGACAGTTACAGCCAGCTGTAACTCAACTCAAAAACCAATTTTGTGCAATTTTAAATTAAAAATTTTGACTTTCAACCAACGCCATTTTATCTCCACCAGAGACATTTTTATGAATTTTGAAGAATATTGAAGACTGATCTTTTCTTAAGCGATTTTGACAGTTACAGCCAGCTGTAATGACAGATACATTTTTTTTTCAACTCAAAGACCAATTTTGTGCAATTTTGAATTAAAAATTTTGACTTTCAACCGACGCCATTTTATCTCCACCAGAGACTTTATTTTATGAAGTTTGAAGACTAATCTTTTCTTATGCGATTTTGATTTTCTTCAACTCTTCAACTCAAAAACCAATTTTGTACAATTTTGAATTAAAAATTTGGACTTTCAACCGCCGCCATTTTATCTCCACCAGAGACTTCTTTTATGAATTTTGCAGAATATTGAAGACTGATCTTTTCTTACGCGATTTTGACAGTTACAGCCAGCTGTAATGACAGTTACATTTTTCTTCAACTCAAAAACCAATTTTGTGCAATTTTTAATTAAAAATTTTGACTTTCAACCGACGCCATTTTATCTCCACCGGAGATTTTTTTATGAATTTTGAAGAATATTAAAGACTGATCTTTTCTTAAGCGATTTTGACAGTTACAGCCAGCTGTAATGACAGATACATTTTTCTTCAACTCAAAAACCAATTTTGTGCAATTTTGAATTAAAAATTTTGACTTTCAACTGACGCCATTTTATCTCCACCGGAGATTTTTTCATGAATTTTGCAGAATATTGAAGACTGATCTTTTCTTAAGCGATTTTGACAGTTACAGCCAGCTGTAATGACAGATACATTTTTTTTCAACTCAAAAACCATTTTTGTGCAATTTTGAATTAAAAATTTTGACTTTCAACCAACGCCATTTTATCTCCACCGGAGATTTTTTCATGAATTTTGAAGAATATTGAAGGCCGATCTTTTCTTACGCAATTTTGACAGTTACAGCCAGCTGTAGTGACAGATACATTTTTTTCAACTCAAAAACCATTTTTGTGCAATTTTGAATTAACAAAAATTGACTTTTAACCAACGCCATTTTATCTCCACTAGAGATTTTTTTATGAATTTTGCAGAATATTGAAGACTGATCTTTTCTTATGCGATTTTGACAGTAACAGCCAGCTGTAATGACAGATACATTTTTCTTCAACTCAAAAACAAATTTTGTGCAATTTTGAATTAAAAATTTTGACTTTCAACCGACGCCATTTTATCTCCACCGGAGATTTTTTTATGAATTTTGCAGAATATTGAAGGCTGATCGTTTCTTACGCGATTTTGACAGTTACAGCCAGCTGTAATGACAGTTATATTTTTCTTCAACTCGAAAACCAATTTTGTGCAATTTTGACTTTCAACCGACGCCATTTTACCTTCACCCGAGATTTTTTTATGAATTTTGCAGAATATTGAAGACAGATCTTTTCTTACGCTATTTTGACAGTTACAGCCAGCTGTAATGACAGTTACATTTTTCTTCAACTCAAAAACCAATTTTGTGCAATTTTGAATTAAAAATTTTGACGCGATTTTATCTCCACCGGAGATTTTTTTATGAATTTTGAAGAATATTTAAGACTGATCGTTTCTTACGCGATTTTGACAGTTACAGCCAGCTGTAGTGACAGATACATTTTTTTCAACTCAAAAACCATTTTTGTGCAATTTTGAATTAACAAAAATTGACTTTCAACCAACGCCATTTTATCTCCACTAGAGATTTTTTTATGAATTTTGCAGAATATTGAAGACTGATCTTTTCTTATGCGATTTTGACAGTAACAGCCAGCTGTAATGACAGATACATTTTTCTTCAACTCAAAAACAAATTTTGTGCAATTTTGAATTCAAAGTTTTGATTTTCAACCGACGCCATTTTATCTCCACTGGAAATTTTTTTATGAATTTTGCAGAAAATTAAAGACTGATCTTTTCTTAAGCGATTTCGATAGTTACAGCCGGCTGTAATGACAGTTATATTTTTCTTCAACTCAAAAACCAATTTTGTGCAATTTTTAATTAAAACTTTTGACTTTCAACCGACGCCATTTTATCTCCACCAGCGACTTTTTTTTAATGAATTTTGAAGAATATTGAAGACTGATTTTTTCTTACGCCATTTTGACAATTACAGCCAGCTGTAATGACAGATACATTTTTCTTCAACTCAAAAACCAATTTTGTGCAATTTTGAATTCAATGTTTTGACTTTCAACCGACGCCATTTTATCTCCACCGGAGATTTTTTTATGAACTTTGAAGAATATTGAAGGCTGATCTTTTCTTAAGCGATTTTGACAGTTACAGCAGCCAGCTGTAATGTCAGTTACATTTTTCATCAACTAAAAAAACAATTTTGTGCAATTTTTAATTAAAAATTTTATCTCCACCAGAGATTTTCTTTTATGAATTTTGAAGAATATTGAAGACTAATCTTTTTTTACGCGATTTTGACAGTTACAGCCAGCTGTAATGACAGATACATTTTCTTCAACTCAAAAACCAATTTTGTGCAATTTTGAATTAAAAATTTTGACTTTCAACCGACGCCATTTTATCTCCAGCGGAGATTTTTTTATGAATTTGGCAGAATATTGAAGACTGATCTTTTCTTAAACGATTTTGACAGTTGCAGCCAGCTGTAATGATAGATACATTTTTCTTCAACTCAAAAACCAATTTTGTGCAATTTTTAATTAAAATCTTTATCTCCACCAGAGACTTTTTTTTATGAATATTGAAGACTGATCTTTCCTTAAGCGATTTTGACAGTTAAATCCAGCTGTAGTGACAGATACATTTTTCTTCAACTCAAGAACCAATTTTGTGCAATTTTGAATTAAAAATTTTGACTTTCAACCAATGCCATTTTATCTCCACCAGAGACTCTTTTGTGAATTATGTAGAATATTGAAGACTGATCTTTTCTTAGGCGATTTTGACAGTTACAGCTAGCTGTAATGACAGTTACATTTTTCTTCAACTAAAAAAACAATTTTGTGCAATTTTGAATTAAAATTTTTGACTTTTAATCGACGCCATTTTATCTCCACCAGAGACTTTTTCTTATGAATTTTGAAGAATATTGAAGACTGATCTTTTCTTAAGCGATTTTGACAGTTACATGTTTCTTCAACTCAAAAACCAATTTTGTGCAATTTTGAATTCAAAGTTTTGACTTTCAACCGACGCCATTTTATCTCCACCGGAGACTTTTTCCTATGAATTTTGAAGAATATTGAAGACTGATCTTTTCTTAAGCGATTTTGACAGTTACAGCGAGCTGTAATGAGAGTTACATTTTTCTTCAACTCGAAAACTAATTTTGTGCAATTTTTAATTAAAATTTTTGACTTTCAACCAACGCCATTTTATCTCCACCGGAGATTTTATTATGAATCTTGCAGAATATTGAAGACTGATCTTTTCTTACGCGATTTTGACAGTTACAGCCAGCTGTAATGACAGATACATTTTTCTTCAACTCAAAAACAAATTTTGTGCAATTTTTAATTCAAAATATTATCTCCATCAGAGACTTTCTTTTATGAAGTTTGCAGAATATTGAAGACTGATCTTTTCTTAAGCGATTTTGACAGTTACAGCCAGCTGTAATGACAGATACATTTTTCTTCAACTCAAAAACCATTTTTGTGCAATTTTGAATTAAAAAATTTTGACTTTCAACCAACGCCATTTTATCTCCACCGGAGATTTTTTTATGAATTTTGAAGAGAATTGAAGACTGATCTTTTCTTACGCAATTTTGACAGTTACAGCCAGCTGTAATGACAGATACATTTTTCTTCAATTCAAAAACCAATTTTGTGCAATTTTGAATTAAAAATTTTAACTTTCAACCAACGCCATTTTATATCCACCAGATACTTTTTTTTATGAATTTTGAAGAATATTGATGACTGATCTTTTCTTAAGCGATTTTGACAGTTACAGCCAGCTGTAATGACAGGTACATTTTTCATCCAATCTTGTGAAATATATCGTTTGTGGGTATTATGTTTCAATTTAATATTTAAATTTTTTTTTTTTTTTTAATTGTCTACTGGATCCGCGAAACGTTATCAGTACAATTAAAAATTTGAAAGTAACACTTCCTTAAAATTAACAATAACATTTATGTGTACGGTAATTGGCGTTGGCTGGAGCCCGTTGTGAATTGTTGGTATTTTTATTTCGTGCATGAGTTAAATATGTAATAATGTAAATCGCACGAAGGGAAACAATGACTTATTTAGCATTAAAGTATTGTACAGTTATAAAAATGACAAGAGAGTACGACGACGGGGCGACGGGGGCTACGGGGGGTCATCCGTGAAAGTTTGACCCTCTTTGCACACGTAAGGCCACCTTTGAACTCCCGAATCTCCTCATCTCATTCCTTCCGCCGATACAATTCTTCTTCGGCGGACGCTGATTTACGTGTTTCTTCTTTGCATTTTTTTTCCGTGACATCACCAGCGTTCGTATTTTCAAAAAAAAATATGGTACCAATTCATATATTAGAAAAATTGTAAGATCTAAATGACTCCATTGAAAAATTCAAATTCCATCCATCATCCGAAACCGAATTAACCCACTTTTTTCACGACTCCGAACAAACGCATATTTCGAATATCTCCGGCACATAATGGGTACACTTACGCGCTATCGAAATCGAGATCGGATCGTATTTCTAATTCTTCGTTTGTGCGTTTCCTTTATGCACCTTGCTGACAACAAAAACGAGTAGTCAGTTCGGACAAGATCTCTGCTCCCGTGGAATTTTAATCTAACATTTTTTTTTTCTAATATGTTAATTAGATTTATCAATTTGGTGTTGGCCACCCGTGCAGACGGACAGGTTTCTTCCTTCATTTGGGAGATAAAATTTTGGAATGATTGATAACGCGATATACCGGTGCACATCGCGAACCGGGCACTTAAACTCCTTTTCTTTAATCCACGCGATGATGATTTAAAAGCGATCCGATTACACTGCTCTTTTTTTTAATTTTCGTCCATTAAGGAATTACGGAAACGTATCTTGTTTGTAATTCCGCGATCACGATTTTTCCGGCATCGGTAGCGATATGTGGAGTTCGTTGATCTCCTTTAAACAAATTTCGTTTATCTACAGAAATCTTTTTTTTTCAATATTTTTTCCTCTCATAACATTTATTTGGAGTCAAATGTAACAGTCAAATCAGTTGATGTATGCAACCCAATTTGCTTTCCTGCCTAGGCGATTTTATTTACACAGCAGAAAATAATTATCATTTGTCTACGATTCACCGATAAATCAGAACGAAACGAACACTTTCTCAAAAAGGTTATTTACATATTAAAGTAGATAGAAAGTTACCTAACACTAATAAATATAATCCGTTTGAAACTGGTACGAAGCGCGCCGATAAAATCTCGGCAATATTTATTTAAACGAAAATAACGATTATTACGCGAATACGTTAATGAACCGTTATCGAGTTAAGTGTTAAATATCTTTGTCGTAATACCACACTTACACGCCGGAGAGACCACCCACCGCAACGGTCTGCGCCTGTATATATCGCAACACTTAAGCCGCGATCGATAGATCGATCTGCGGATCAATAGATCGGCGATATTGATTATTGATTGCAGCCGAACGAAACTGTGTCATGTCCAGAGTCACGGCCCTCTTAACCTTTCGCGGTTAGTTTCATTTCGATTCGCTACTCTAATCCAATCCCGGAGTTGATTTCATTACCGGCGCCAGAATGTTGATGTGGCTATTTGTTATCACGGCCGTGTATATAATAATAATTTTAATTTAATTCGATTTTCATTGTTTAGCGCTGAACCGTCTTGGGATTTTAAGTGTTGACCAAAATTGAATAAAATTCATAGCATCTGGAAATGCGAAGAAAGAAAAAAAAATTTTTTTCGGGATTTTTTTGGTTATAATAATAATTTTAATTCAATTTGATTTTCATTGTTTAGCGCAGAACCGTCTTGGGATTTCAAGTGTTGACCAAAATTGAATAAAATTCATAGCATCAGGAAATGCGAAGAAAAAAAAATTTTTTTTCGTGATTTTTTTTTGGTTATAATCGTGAAACAATAATAATTACAATAAATTTTTGTTAATACTAATTGTAGAAAATGCCGAAATGAACAACTTATAAAGAATACATTTTTTTCGAAATCTTTATAGTTTTCGAGTAAATCGACTATTAGAATTTCAAGTATATTTTTCATCGTTCGTATTAACATTTCAACGTCCGTATCCATAGAGGCGATTTCAACGATTTCTGGAAGAAAATAATCTGGTTGTTTGTCTATGTTTTTTTTTTTGTTTCAACGGAAATATACATTGCTGTAACTATTATCATTTCATAATTATAAACCAAAAATGAAAAAAAAAATATATATTTTTTTTTTCTCGAATAATAATATTTTCAAACAAAAGTTGTTCATTTCTTTATTGTCTTCAATATTTATTTAAAAGTTTTTTTTTTAATACTTTTCATATTTAAAACAATATTGGCAAAAAAACATAAAAATTGTTAAGGTAAACACCCACCCTTTAGAGAATGCGAGGAATGTAAAAAATGTGGGGAATGTATCGAATGTAAAAGGTGTAAAGAATGTGAGGAATATAAAGAATGTAAAGGGTGTAAGGGATGTAAAGGGTGTAAAAAATATAAACTCTCTAGGGAATGCCAGGAATGTAAAAAATGTGGAAAATATAAATAATGTAAAGGATGTAAAGGGTGTAACAAATATAAAGTATGCAGAGAATGTAAGGAATGTAAAGGGTGTAAAATAATATAAAGTATGTAGAGAATGTGAGGAATGTAAAAAAAATGTGGGGAATGTAAAGAATGTAAAGGGTGTAAAGAATGTGAGGAATGTAAAGAATGTAAAGGGTGTAAAAAATATAAAGTATGCAGAGAATGTAAGGAATGTAAAGAATGTAAAGGGTGTAAAATAATATAAAGTATGTAGAGAATGTAAAGAATGTAAAGGGTGTAAAATAATATAAAGTATGTAGAGAATGTGAGGAATGCAAAAAAATGTGGGGAATGTAAAGAATGTAAAGGGTGTAAAGAATGTGAGGAATGTAAAGAATGTAAAGGGTGTAAAAAATATAAAGTATGCAGAGAATGTAAGGAATGTAAAGAATGTAAAGGGTGTAAAGAATGTGAGGAATGTAAAGAATGTAAAGGGTGTAAAAAATATAAAGTATGCAGAGAATGTAAGGAATGTAAAGAATGTAAAGGGTGTAAAAAATATAAAGTATGCAGAGAATGTGAGGAATGTAAAAAAAATGTGGGGAATGTAAAGAATGTAAAGGGTGTAAAGAATGTGAGGAATGTAAAGAATGTAAAAGGTGTAAAAAATGTAAGGAATATAAAGAATGTGAAGAATGTAAAAAGTGTAAAGAATGTAAAGTACCTAAAGAATGTAAGGAATGTAAAGAATGTGAGGAATGCAAAGAATGTAAATGGTGTAAAAAATTTAAGGAATATAAAGAATGTAAAGTATGTAAAAAAATGTAAGGAATGTAAAGAATGTGAGGAATGTAAGGAATATAAAGAATGTGAGGAATGTAAAGAGTAAAGTCTTACGTGTCTTACGCCGAGATGATGAAATTCCTGAAACATTTATTTCTGTTCACAAAACTCTGTCATTTCAAAATCTCTTTGGTTTTTGAAACGATTTCAATTTTTGTTAAATTATAATAATTAATAATATAAAAAATTAAACGCCAAGATTATGGAATATCTCCTTAGAAAGTTTATTTTGCATTGTGAAACGAGTGCTTTTAATTTTGTAATTTTCAAAATAATATTTCGATGGATAGTTTTTTTATAAATCTTCGAATGCATTTTTTATTTTTTCATCTCGAGCCTGAACTGTTGTCATTTTGTTGTTTAAGAAATAACAATTGTTTTGATGGAAAATAGAAAACATATTATTTTTCTCACGGATTCTGAACTTTGACAGCAATTTCCTCCATGGATGATTTTTTTACAAATTTTCCAATTTTTGAATGCACTTTTCATTTTTCCAATTCAAGTTTGGATTGTTGTCATTTTATTACCATCCAGGTTGTGGCAGTTGTTTTATGAGGAAATTAAAAACGTGTTGTTTTGTTATGGATTTTAGGCTTTGGAAGCCAATTCCTCCATGTATTTTTTTTTTACAAATTTTCCAATCTTTGAATGCATTTTTCATTTTTCCAATTCGAGTTTGGATTGTTGTCATTTTGTTACCATCCAGGATGTAGCAGTTGTTTCATGGGGAAATCAAAAACGTGTTGTTTTGTTATGGATTTTAGGCTTTGGAAGCCAATTCCTCCATGGATTATTTTTTTACAAATTTTCCAATCTTTGAATGCATTTCTCATTTTTCCAATTCAAGTTTGGATTGTTGTCATTTTGTTACCATCCAGGATGTGGCAGTTGTTTCATGGGGAAATCAAAAACGTGTTGTTTTGTTATGGATTTTAGGCTTTGGAAGCCAATTCCTCCATGGATTATTTTTTTATAAATTTTCCAATCTTTGAATGCATTTCTCATTTTTCCAATCCAAGTTTGGATTGTTGTCATTTTGTTACCATCCAGGATGTGGCAGTTGTTTCATGGGAAAATCAAAAACGTGTTGTTTTGTTATGGATTTTAGGCTTTGGAAGCCAATTCCTCCATGGATTATTTTTTTACAAATTTTCCAATCTTTGAATGCATTTCTCATTTTTCCAATCCAAGTTTGGATTGTTGTCATTTTGTTACCATCCAGGATGTGGCAGTTGTTTCATGGGAAAATCAAAAACGTGTTGTTTTGTTATGGATTTTAGGCTTCGGAAGCCAATTCCTCCATGGATAATTTTTTTACAAATTTTCCAATCTTTGAATGCATTTCTCATTTTTCCAATTCAAGTTTGGATTGTTGTCATTTTGTTACCATCCAGGATGTGGCAGTTGTTTCATGGGAAAATCAAAAACGTGTTGTTTTGTTATGGATTTTAGGCTTTGGAAGCCAATTCCTCCATGGATTATTTTTTTATAAATTTTCCAATCTTTGAATGCATTTCTCATTTTTCCAATCCAAGTTTGGATTGTTGTCATTTTGTTACCATCCAGGATGTGGCAGTTGTTTCATGGGGAAATCAAAAACGTGTTGTTTTGTTATGGCTTTTAGGCTTTGGAAGCCAATTCCTACATGGATTATTTTTTTACAAATTTTCCAATCTTTGAATGCATTTCTCATTTTTCCAACTCAAGTTTGGATTGTTGTCATTTTGTTACCATCCAGGTTGTGGCAGTTGTTTCATGGGGAAATAAAAAACGTGTTGTTTTGTTATGGATTTTAGGCTTTGGAAGCCAATTCCTCCATGGATTATTTTTTTACAAATTTTCCAATCTTTGAATGCATTTTTCATTTTTCCAATTCGAGTTTGGATTGTTGTCATTTTGTTACCATCCAGGTTGTGGCAGTTGTTTCATGGGGAAATCAAAAACGTGTTGTTTTGTTATGGCTTTTAGGCTTTGGAAGCCAATTCCTCCATGGATTATTTTTTTACAAATTTTCCAATCTTTGAATGCATTTCTCATTTTTCCAACTCAAGTTTGGATTGTTGTCATTTTGTTACCATCCAGGTTGTGGCAGTTGTTTCATGAAGAAATCAAAAACGTGTTGTTTTGTTATGGATTTTAGGCTTTCGAAGCCAATTCCTCCATGGATTATTTTTTTACAAATTTTCCAATCTTTGAATGCATTTCTCATTTTTCCAACTCAAGTTTGGATTGTTGTCATTTTGTTACCATCCAGGTTGTGGCAGTTGTTTCATGAAGAAATCAAAAACGTGTTGTTTTGTTATGGATTTTAGGCTTTCGAAGCCAATTCCTCCATGGATTATTTTTTTACAAATTTTCCAATCTTTGAATGCATTTTTCATTTTACCAATTCAAGTTTGGATTGTTGTCATTTTGTTACCATCCAGGATGTGGCAGTTGTTTCCTGGGGAAATCAAAAACGTGTTGTTTTGTTATGGATTTTAGGCTTTGGAAGCCAATTCTTCCATGGATTATTTTTTTACAAATTTTCCAATCTTTGAATGCATTTCTCATTTTACCAATTCAAGTTTGGATTGTTGTCATTTTGTTACCATCCAGGTTGTGGCAGTTGTTTCATGGGGAAATCAAAAACGTGTTGTTTTGTTATGGATTTTAGGCTTTGGAAGCCAATTCCTCCATGGATTATTTTTTTACAAATTTTCCAATCTTTGAATGCATTTTTCATTTTTCCAATTCGAGTTTGGATTGTTGTCATTTTGTTACCATCCAGGTTGTGGCAGTTGTTTCATGAAGAAATCAAAAACGTGTTGTTTTGTTATGGCTTTTAGGCTTTGGAAGCCAATTCCTCCATGGATTATTTTTTTACAAATTTTCCAATCTTTGAATGCATTTTTCATTTTACCAATTCAAGTTTGGATTGTTGTCATTTTGTTACCATCCAGGATGTGGCAGTTGTTTCATGGGGAAATCAAAAACGTGTTGTTTTGTTATGGCTTTTAGGCTTTGGAAGCCAATTCCTACATGGATTATTTTTTTACAAATTTTCCAATCTTTGAATGCATTTCTCATTTTTCCAACTCAAGTTTGGATTGTTGTCATTTTGTTACCATCCAGGTTGTGGCAGTTGTTTCATGGGGAAATAAAAAACGTGTTGTTTTGTTATGGATTTTAGGCTTTGGAAGCCAATTCCTCCATGGATTATTTTTTTACAAATTTTCCAATCTTTGAATGCATTTTTCATTTTTCCAATTCGAGTTTGGATTGTTGTCATTTTGTTACCATCCAGGTTGTGGCAGTTGTTTCATGGGGAAATCAAAAACGTGTTGTTTTGTTATGGCTTTTAGGCTTTGGAAGCCAATTCCTCCATGGATTATTTTTTTACAAATTTTCCAATCTTTGAATGCATTTCTCATTTTTCCAACTCAAGTTTGGATTGTTGTCATTTTGTTACCATCCAGGTTGTGGCAGTTGTTTCATGAAGAAATCAAAAACGTGTTGTTTTGTTATGGATTTTAGGCTTTCGAAGCCAATTCCTCCATGGATTATTTTTTTACAAATTTTCCAATCTTTGAATGCATTTCTCATTTTTCCAACTCAAGTTTGGATTGTTGTCATTTTGTTACCATCCAGGTTGTGGCAGTTGTTTCATGAAGAAATCAAAAACGTGTTGTTTTGTTATGGATTTTAGGCTTTCGAAGCCAATTCCTCCATGGATTATTTTTTTACAAATTTTCCAATCTTTGAATGCATTTTTCATTTTACCAATTCAAGTTTGGATTGTTGTCATTTTGTTACCATCCAGGATGTGGCAGTTGTTTCCTGGGGAAATCAAAAACGTGTTGTTTTGTTATGGATTTTAGGCTTTGGAAGCCAATTCTTCCATGGATTATTTTTTTACAAATTTTCCAATCTTTGAATGCATTTCTCATTTTACCAATTCAAGTTTGGATTGTTGTCATTTTGTTACCATCCAGGTTGTGGCAGTTGTTTCATGGGGAAATCAAAAACGTGTTGTTTTGTTATGGATTTTAGGCTTCGGAAGCCAATTCCTCCATGGATTATTTTTTTACAAATTTTCCAATCTTTGAATGCATTTCTCATTTTTCCAACTCAAGTTTGGATTGTTGTCATTTTGTTACCATCCAGGATGTGGCAGTTGTTTCATGAAGAAATCAAAAACGTGTTGTTTTGTTATGGATTTTAGGCTTTCGAAGCCAATTCCTCCATGGATTATTTTTTTACAAATTTTCCAATCTTTGAATGCATTTCTCATTTTTCCAACTCAAGTTTGGATTGTTGTCATTTTGTTACCATCCAGGATGTGGCAGTTGTTTCATGAAGAAATCAAAAACGTGTTGTTTTGTTATGGATTTTAGGCTTTCGAAGCCAATTCCTCCATGGATTATTTTTTTACAAATTTTCCAATCTTTGAATGCATTTTTCATTTTACCAATTCAAGTTTGGATTGTTGTCATTTTGTTACCATCCAGGATGTGGCAGTTGTTTCCTGGGGAAATCAAAAACGTGTTGTTTTGTTATGGATTTTAGGCTTTGGAAGCCAATTCTTCCATGGATTATTTTTTTACAAATTTTCCAATCTTTGAATGCATTTCTCATTTTACCAATTCAAGTTTGGATTGTTGTCATTTTGTTACCATCCAGGTTGTGGCAGTTGTTTCATGGGGAAATCAAAAACGTGTTGTTTTGTTATGGATTTTAGGCTTCGGAAGCCAATTCCTCCATGGATTATTTTTTTACAAATTTTCCAATCTTTGAATGCATTTCTCATTTTTCCAATTCAAGTTTGGATTGTTGTCATTTTGTTACCATCCAGGATGTAGCAGTTGTTTCATGGGGAAATCAAAAACGTGTTGTTTTGTTATGGATTTTAGGCTTTGGAAGCCAATTCCTCCATGGATTATTTTTTTACAAATTTTCCAATCTTTGAATGCATTTCTCATTTTTCCAATTCAAGTTTGGATTGTTGTCATTTTGTTACCATCCAGGATGTAGCAGTTGTTTCATGGGGAAATCAAAAACGTGTTGTTTTGTTATGGATTTTAGGCTTTGGAAGCCAATTCCTCCATGGATTATTTTTTTACAAATTTTCCAATCTTTGAATGCATTTCTCATTTTTCCAATTCAAGTTTGGATTGTTGTCATTTTGTTACCATCCAGGATGTGGCAGTTGTTTCATGGGGAAATCAAAAACGTGTTGTTTTGTTATGGATTTTAGGCTTTGGAAGCCAATTCCTCCATGGATTATTTTTTTACAAATTTTCCAATCTTTGAATGCATTTCTCATTTTTCCAATTCAAGTTTGGATTGTTGTCATTTTGTTACCATCCAGGTTGTGGCAGTTGTTTCATGGGGAAATCAAAAACGTGTTGTTTTGTTATGGATTTTAGGCTTTGGAAGCCAATTCCTCCATGGATTATTTTTTTATAAATTTTTCAATTGCTCAATACATTTTTCGTTTTCCCAGTGAATAATGTTTCTAAAAGTTGATTCCTTGAGGAATTAAATCGGAGAATTAGTAATTAGAAAGCCGAGAGTGGATTAGATCTGTATTTAAAATCATGTGGGACTTGTGATTTCTTGGAATAGTGGCGCTCCCGCTGACCCGTTTTCCCGCCGGACTTAAAAATATCGCGACACGGCGACGACCTACGACGTCTCTCGTTGATGTCCACCGTTGTTGCCATCATTGTTATTATTATTATTCAGGTGATATTGTGCTCGGGACGGAGCGAGCGAGCGAGAAGGCTCAGGCCCCTTTTGATATTCCCACGCACCGACGGAGATGTGCTACAAATTGATATTGATTTATCGCCGGTGATATTTTACGTCCCATAAATCTATTCCAATCATAATGAAACGGTCTCACCGACACAATCAAACGCCCGATCGCCCGCAAAAAAAAATACTATTTACAGTTTCTCTCTCTACATACATACAAGCCATGTGTATTTATTACGACAAGCCAAGAACATTATCATTCCGCTTCACTTCCAGCTAATTATTTCGCAACTAAATATCGAAGTGTTTAAATTACTAAATAATAACACAATTTGTTATAAAACGAAAAAACTAAATCCGTCCGTGCCTAGGGGTTACATTTTTGGAGGTGTGTGTAGAATTCCACTTTTAAATCTTTATCCGTTTTTGAGTAATTTTTAAAATACTTTCTAGGACCCTTAATCACTTCGCGCCCATGCTGCTTATACTTTTTTGTTGTTGTTACCTTTTTCTACTGTCACAATCTTACGCATTTATACAAAAAAAAAATTATAAAAATATTCCCTAGATGGCGCTGAAGGGATATTTTTTTTCTATAAAATATTTTTCTTTTCTTTTCTTTACTTGTCGCCACATGTGGCGACATACTTTTTGTTTGGGATTTCAAAAATGTTAATTTATGACTTGAACAACAACAAATACATTTCTACTAAAAATTAAAATTCTTACGCGAACGGAGAACTTAATTCACGGCGATCTTTCGCGCGCTCCGTGTGATTTATGTTCGGAGAGCGTGCAGCAAAAAAAAATGTTCGGTTCTCGTGCGTATAAATAGAAAAGATCGATATAAACGGTCTCTTTAAAGACGGAGAAATAGATGATGGAGATATCAACCGGAGAGTAAGGCACGAACCCGACCGTTTAACTTAAGTTATTAGACAATTATGGGGGATTAATGTTACATACTTTGACCTCTCCAACTCTTCAATTTATTCCATTCAGACCGAACCAACGATCCCGACGACGACGACGACTCCACACTCTATACCACCTTATCTCACATTGTTTATATTAATTATTGCGATCTTGCGGCGTACAAATGTAAAAACGTAATAAATTGCAGATCGAGGTGAAAGTTGGTTTTTTTGCTCAAGCTAAAATTTTTGAAAAAAATGCAGAGGCTGTAAGCATCTTTCATATCCGTAACTTTTAACATCCGAAAATTCGTATTATTAAATCGACTTGAAACGCCTAAAAAACGATTAAAAAAATTTTTTCAATGTTTTTTTTCAAGTCCAAGAGCTCATTCTGAACACTATTTATCTATAGAAAAAAATTGTAGGACAAATCAGGAACGGAGATACACAAAATGACTGTTTTCGTAAATAGTGCTTAAATCGACTGGAAACGCCTGAAAAAAAACAAAATTTTTCTTCAAAACTTTTTAAATATTTTTTTTCATGTCTAAGAGCTCATTCTGAACGCTATTTGTCTACAAAATTTTTTTGTGAGACTTTAGGAACGGAGATGCACAAAATGACTTTTTTCGTAAATTGTGCTTAAACCAACTGGAAATGCCTAAAAAAAAGATTACAAAATTTTTTCTTAAAAAAAAATTCTATATTTTTTCATGTCTTAGAGCTTATTCTAAACACTATTTGTCTACAATTTTTTTTTTGTGAGGCTTTCAGGAACGGAGATGCACCAAATGACTTTTTTCGTAAATTGTGCTTAAATCGACTGGAAATGCCTAAAAAAAGATTAAAATTTTTTTTTCTTAAAAATGTTTTTAATATTTTTTTTCATGTCTAAGAGCTCATTCTGAACACTAATTGTTTACAATTTTTTTTCTGTGAGACTTTCAGGAACGGAGATGCACAAAATGACTTTTTTCGTAAATAGTGCTTAAATCGAGTGGAAATGCCTAAAAAACGATTAAAAATTTTTTCTTAAAAAAAAAATTCTATATTTTTTCATGTCAAAGAGCATATTCTGAACACTATTTGTCTTTAATAAAAATTGTGGGACGTCCAGGAACGGAAATACACAAAATAACTTTTATCGTAAATAGTGCTTAAATCGACTGGAAACGCCAGGAAAAAAAAAGAAATTTTTTCTAAAAAAAATTTTTAATATTTTTTTTACTGTCCTAAGAATTCATTTTGAACACTATTTGTCTACAATTTTTTTTGTGGGACTTTCAGGAACGGAAATACACAAAGTGACTTTTTTCGTTAAATCGACTGGAAACGCCTAAAAACAATAAAAAAAATTTCTTCAGAATTTTTTTTTTCCATTTTTTCATCAAATTTGAAGAAAGTTTAACAGCCCGTTCTGAACACTATTTGTTTAAAAAAAAAATTTGTGGGACTTCCAGAAACGGAAGAGCTTAAATCGACTGGGAACGCATGAAAATCGAAAAAAAAAATTCTTCAGAAAAATTCTTCTATTTTTTTTCCACGTCTGAGAGCTTATTCTGAACACTATTTGTCTACACAAAAAAAATGTGAGACTTCCAGGAACGGAGAAGCACAAAATAACTTTTTTCGTAAATAAAATAAACGCCTAAAAAACGAAAAAATTTTTTTTTTCAATTTTTTTATCAAGTCTAAAAGCTCACTCTGAACACTATTTGTTTGCAAAAAAAATTTGTGAGACTTCCAGGAACGGAGATGCACACAAGGACTTTTTTCGTAAATAAAATAAACGCCTAAAAAACGACAAAAAAAATTTTCTTCAAAAATTTTTTAAATTTTTTTTATCAAATCTAAAAGCTCATTCTGAATACTATTTATCTACAATTTTTTTGTGGGACTTCCAGAAATGGAGATGCACAAAATAACTTTTCTCGTAAATAAAATAAACGCCCAAAGAACGAATAAAAAATTTTCTTCAAAATTAAAAAAAAATATATTTATCAAGTCTGATGCTCATTCTGAATACTATTTGTCTACAAAAGAATTTTGTGGGACTTCCAGGAACGGAGATGCATAAAATAACTTTTTTCGTAAATAAAATAAACGCATGAAAACCGAAAAAAAAAATTTCTTCAAAATTTTTTTAAATTTTTTTTATTAAGTCTAAAAGCTCATTTTGAACACTATGTGTTTACAAAAAAAAATTGTGGGACTTCCAGGAACGGAGATGCACAAAATAACTTTTTTCGTAAATAAAATAAACGCATAAAAAATGAAAAAAAAATTTCTTCCAATTTTTTTTTATTATGTCTAAAAGCTCATTTTGAACACTATTTGTTTACAAACATTTTTTGTGGGACTTTCAGGAACGGAGATGCACAAAATAACTTTTTTCGTTAATAAAAAAAAGAAAAAAAAAAAAATTTCTTCAAAATTTTTCAATTTTTTTTATCAAGTCTAAAAGCTCATTCTGAACACTATTTGCTTACAAAAAAAAATTGTGGGACTTCCAGGAACGGAGATGCACAAAATAATTTTTTTCGTAAATAAAATAAACGCATAAAAAACGAAAAAAAATGTTTCTTCAAAAATTTTTTAAATTTTTTTTATCCAGTTTAAAAGCTCAATCTGTCTGCAATTTTGTTTTGTGGGACTTCCAGTAACGGAGATGAAAATTTTTTTTTTTTCGTAAATGAAATAAACGCCTAAAAAACGAAAAAAGAATCTTCAAAATTTTTCTACCAAGTTTAAAAGCTCAATCTGAATACTATTTGTCTACTTTTTTTTGTGGGTCTTCCAGGAACGGAGATACACAAAATAACTTTTTTCGTAAATAAAATAAACGCCTAGAAAACGAAAACAAAAATTTTTCTTCAAAATTTTTTAAATTTTTTTTAATCAAGTCCAAAAGCTCATTCTGAACACTATTTGTTTACAAAAAAATTTTGAGGGACTTCCAGGAACGGAGATGCACAATATAACTTTTTTCGTAAATAAAATAAACGCATAAAAAACGAAAAAAAAATTTCTTCAAAATTTTTTTAAATTTTTTTATCAACTCTAAAAGCTCAATCTGAATACTATTTGTCTACAATTTTTTTTTGTGAGACTTCCAGGAACGGAGATGCACAAAATAACTTTTTCGTAAATAATATAAATGCCTAAAAAACGAAAAAAAAAATATTTTTTTTTTAATCAAGTCTTAAAGCTCATTCTGCATACTATTTGTCTACAATTTTTTTTTTGTGGGACTTCCAGGAACGGAGGTGCATAAAATATTTTTTTTCGTAAATAAAATAAAAGCCTAAGAAACGAAAAAAAAAATTTTCTTCAAATTTTATTTTTTATTTTTTTGATCAAGTCTAAAAGCTCATTCTGAACACTATTTATTTACATTTTTTTGTGGGACTTCCAGGAACGGAGATGCACAAAATAATTTTTTTCGTAAATAAAATAAACGCATAAAAAACGAAAAAAAATATCTTCAAAATTTTTTTTTTTATTAAGTCTAAAAGTTCATTCTGAACACTATTTGTTTACAAAAAAAAATTGTGGGACTTCCAGGAACGGAGATGCATAAAATATGTTTTTTTTCGTAAATAAAATAAACGCCTAAAAAACGAAAAAAAAATGTCTTCAAAATTTTTTAATTTTTTTTTTATCAAGTCTAAAAGCTCATTCTGAATACTATTTGTCTACAATTTTTTTTGTGGGACTTCCAGGAACGGAGATGCATACATTTTTTTTTTCGTAAATAAAATAAACGCCCAAGAAACAAAAAAAAAAAATTCTTCAAAAATTTTTAATTTTTTTTTATCAAGTCTAAAAGCTCATTTTGAATACTATTTATCTACAATTTTTTTTGTGGGACTGCCAGGAACGGAGATGCACAAAATAACTTTTTCGTAAATAAATAAACGCTTAAAAAACGAGAAAAAAATTTTCTTCAAAATTAAAAAAAAATTTTTTTTTTAAGTCTAAAAGCTCATTCTATACACTATTTGTTTACATTTTTTGTGGGACTTCCAGGAACTGAGATGCACAAAATAACTTTTTTCGTAAATAAAATAAACGCTTAAAAAACGAAAAAAAAAATTCTTGAAAAATGTTTTAATTTTTTTTATCAAGTCTAAAAGCTCATTCTGAATACTATTTGCCTACAATTTTTTTTGAGGGACTTCCAGGAACGGAAATGCATAAAATATTTTTTTTCGTAAATCGACTGGGAACGCCTAAAAAACGACTAAAAAAATTTTTCTTCCGAATTTTTTTTTAAGTCTAAAAGCTCATTCTGAACACTATTTGTTTACAAAAAATTTTTGTGGGACTCCCAGGAACGGAGATGTATAAAATATTTTTTTTTCGTAAATAAAATAAACCCCTAAAAAACGAAAAAAAAATTTCTTTAAAAATTTTTAAATTTTTTTTTTATCAAATCTAAAGGTTCATCCTGAATACTATTTGTCTACAATTTTTTTTGTGGGACTTCCAGGAAGGGAATTGCATAAAATATTTTGTTTCATTAATCGACTAAAAAAATTTTTCTTCAGAATTTTTTTTCTTCTTTTTTTTATCATGTCCAATAGCTCATTCTGAACACTATTTGTCTACAAAAATTTTTTGTGGGACTTCCAGGAACAGATTTTTTTTCGTAAATGGTGCGATTTTCTTCACGAAAAGAAAAATTGGTCGAGACCAAAAAAAAAAAAAAATTAAATCAATTATTATTAATTAATTAATAATTAAAATAGTTAAAAGGTTATCTCGTGTCCCTGCAACGCAATAACATTTTTCTAACGAGTATTAATCGCGTTAATTTCGATCTGTGCCGTTGGTCAATCGCAATTACTCGTAATTGCGGCCGTTTTTCTCTTTATCGATTTATTGATTAGCGATCGATCGGTCGGTAATTAGCGCTGCTTGAATGGAAATGGTCGAGCATTCGACTTAATTCGCGCGAACGCCGATGGGAGGGACGTTAATGCGATATGCCTCGTTGAACTCGTTATTTATTGTTGAAATATTTGATACTAAAATTTAACTGATTCAGGCGGGCGGAGGTTTCCTTCATAGTTTTAGATGTCTTTGGATTTAATATATCGTCGATGAAGCGGCAATACCGCACAACATAGTACACAATTTTTCCCAGAAAGTTTTTTGTCTCTTCTGTCAAATTTGGTAAATGTGCCGCTTGACCGACGATATGTTAAAATTCAGGAAAGCGTGTTATTTTGTTTAATATTTTTAGTGCCTGCAGTATAATTATTTAAAATTAATTCTACTTTAAATGCGCTGAGGTGTGCATTACGAAGTTCAAGTGCGTGCGAATTTATTAAAAGAGCTCCTTGAACTCCACTACTAACGTGAACGTTATTTTATGTGTGTAACAAACTTTTCAAGTCCACAAGACAGTAAATTAACGATTATTAATTTTAACAGTTAAATCCCCTGGCAGGATAGATGATTTGCCTTAACTTAGCTAATTCGATTATATCCTTTTTTTTTTAGCGATCAGTCACGCGATCCTTTGTCCGCGGATCAAATAATTTGCATAATAATCGGACGTCGCACACTCGTACATAAAATCTTTCGTGAACATAATTATCTGGATACATAGCGCTGTTGTTTGACATCATTATTCTGTCGGATCGAATTCGAGGATTCGCGACGGTAATGAACGGTCATTATGTTATCATATGTTCTCCTCATAATCTCTCTTCAATTTAATCGAAGAAAGTCGGCTCGGCGGTAATTTATTTTTAATATCATTCTCGTTTTCGAAAATAGTGCCAATCATTTGTGAAGACCCGCGAACCATTATTTTCCCACAATAATAATAATGAAGTGTTACATCGAGCCGGATGATTATTATTATTTACGAAAAATGGTAAAAGCAACATTGGCATAAAAATTTTCAAACCCTCAAATCGTTAATTGATTCTTATCTTAATGAGCGTGTCACTTGTAATCATTTCCCAGCTTCAGGTGTACCACAAGGTTCAATATTAGACCCTCTCCTACTCTTTTTTATTTTTTCCAAAAATTTTTTTTACAGCCGTTTATTTTTTTTACAGATTTTTTACGACAACCTCACGCCGCTACCGCTGAAAAAGGTAAGCTCAATTTTTTTTTCTAATTTTCGCAAAACATTTCATACGCCAAATTAAGTACTTTTTTCCATTAATTCGTTTTAAAAAATAATTTCCGGATACGCAACACGTGAGAGGATATCCTCACCCTCCATCCGCAACCATTTTTTTAGCGCACAAAAATATGACGCCGCCACAGGAAATGGTGGAGTTTAAACTATTGCTCCCCTCGTAGATGTAATTAAAAAAAAAAAAAAAAACTCGCCCTACTTCGCACCGCCGAAGTAAGTATACGCAAAAAGTGGTTTCGATTTTCCGGAAGCGGAAACGTAATGACGTATCGTTCAAACCGCTTCTGATTTGTTCCATTATTAACTTTGATTATTATTCTTATTATTATACATACGTTTAAACCACTTCTCATTTCTTCTGTCATTAACTTTGATTATTATTATTATTATTATCAAATTCACCTGTTGTCGTAAAACGCGGATGAATGCCCTCTGCGCGCGGTGTAGGACAGGGCAGGACGGAACACAGGACAGAGCAGGACTAGCGGGTCGGGTCAAACTCCCGCGCGTGTGGGCGCCACAAAGGACTCATCACTCACAATCAACAATCAACCAGAACAACCAGAACGATCACAATATAACAGACCGACTCTCCGCTCTCTCCGCTCTCTAGAATCTCTAGCGCGACACCGCATTTATCGTCACGATCGTGATTTTACTCACAAATTTACTCCACCCTCGTATGAATACGTGATTGTCGATTGTTGTTTTCCTCGTTTTTTTCATCCAATTTATATCTATTCAATAAGCACAACAGTCTTCTTGAAGAATTTCCGAAATCCGACCATCCGTTCGGGAGTTATCCTCGAAAAAATGGAAAGTGACAAAATGCCGAATTTGATTTTTCTGTCTTACCTGCATCTATTTAATGAGTAAAACATTATTCTTGAAGAATTTCCGAAATTTGGTCATCCGTTCAACAGTTATTCCCGAAAAAATGAGAAACGACACAATGTCGAATTTGATTTTCTGTCTTATCTGCATCTACTCGAAGAGTATAACACTTTGCCTGAAGAATTTTCAAAATCTAATCATCCGTTCAAGAGTTATTCTCAAAAATTGTAAAACAATTAAAAGCCGAATTTTGTTTTTTTCATCTTAGCTACATCTATTTAACGACTACAACATTATTCTTGAAGAATTTTCAAAATCTAATCATCCGTTCAAGAGTTATTCTCAAAAATTGAAAAACAACTGAAAGCCGAATTTTGTTTTTTTCATCTTGGCTGCATCTATTTAATGACTACTACATTATTCTTGAAGAATTTCCGAAATCTAATCAACCATTCGGGAGCTATTCCCGAAAAAATGAAAAACGACAACATGTCGAATTTAATTTTTCTGCCTTATCTTCATTTATTCGAAGAGTATAACACTTTGCCTGAAGAATTTTCAAAATCTAATCATCCATTCAAGAGTTATTCTCAAAAATTGAAAAACAATTGAAAGCGGAATTTTGTTTTTTCATCTTGGCTGCATCTATTTAATGACTGCAACATTATTCTTGAAGAATTTCCGAAATCTGATCATCTATTCGGGAGTTATTCTCAAAAAAATGAGGAACGAACAAATGTCGAATTTGATTTGTCTGCCTTATCTGTGTCTATCCGAAGGATACAACACTTTCCCTCAAGAATTTTGAACAAATTGGCATCCGTTCAAGAGTTATTCTCGAAAAAATGGAAAGTGGCAACATATCGAATTTGATTTTTCTATCTTACCTGCATCTGTTTATTGAGTAAAACATTATTCTTGAAGAATTTCTGAAATTTGATCATCCGTTCAACAGTTATTCCCGAAAAAATGAGAAACGACAAAATGTCGAATTTTATTTTTCTGCCTTATCTGCATCTATTCGAAGAGTATAACATGTTGTCTCAAGAATTTTCAAAAATTTGTCATCCGTTCAAGAGTTATTCTCAAAAATTGAAAAACAATTGAAAGCCGAATTTTGTTTTTTCATCTTAGCTGCATCTATTTAATGACTACAATATTATTCTTGAAGAATTTCCGAAATCTGATCATCCATTCAGTAGTTATTCCCGAAAAAATGTTGAATTTGAGTTTTATGCCTTATCTGCATCTATTCGTCTTTGCCTGAAGAATTTTCAAAATCTAATCATCCGTTCAAGAGTTATTCTCAAAAATTGAAAAACAATTGAAAGTCGAATTTTATTTTTTCATCTTGGCTGCATCTATTTAACGACTACAACATTATTTTTCAAGAATTTCCGAAATCTGATTAACCATTCCGGAGTTATTCTCGGAAAAATGAGAAACGATAAAATGTCGAATTTGATTTTTCTGCCTTATCTGCATCCATTCAAAGAGTATAACATGTTGCCTCAAGAATTTTCAAAAAATAATCATCCGTTAAAGAGTTATTCTCAAAAATTGAAAAACAACTGAAAGCCGAATTTTGTATTTTTTCATCGTATTTTCATATATTTAATGAGTAAAACATTATTTTTGAAGAATTTCCGAAATCTGATCAACCATTCCGGAGTTATTTTCGAAAAAATGAGAGGACAAAATGTAGAATTTGATTTTTTGGCTTATCTGTGTCTATCTAATCTAACACTTTCCTTCGAGAATTTTAAACAAATTGTCATCCGTTCAAGAAAAACTGGAAAGTGACAAAATGTCGAATTTGATTTTTCTGTTTTACCTGCATCTATTTAATGAGTACAACATGATTCTTGAAGAATTTCCGAAATCTGATCATCCGTTCAACAGTTATTCCCGAAAAAATGAGAAACGATCAAATTTCGAATTTGATTTTTCTACCTTATCTGTGTCTATCCGAAGGGTACAACATTTTCCCTCGAGAATTTTCAAAATCTAATCATCCGTTCAAGAGTTATTCTCAAAAATTGAAAAACAATTGAAAGCCGAATTTTGTTTTTTCATCTTAGCTGCATCTATTTCATGACTAGTACATTATTCTTGAAGAATTTCCGAAATCGGATCATCCGTTCAACAGTTATTCCCGAAAAAATGAGAAACGATAAAATTTCGAATTTGATTTTTCTGCCTTATCTGTGTCTATCCGAAGGGTACAACGCTTTCCCTCGAGAATTTTCAAAATCTAATCATCCGTTCAAGAGTTATTCTCAAAAATTGAAAAACAATTGAAAGCCGAATTTTGTTTTTTCATCTTAGCTGCATATATTTAATGAGTAAAATAATGAAAAACGACAAATTGTCGATTTTTATTTTTCAGCCTTATCTGCATCTATTCGAAGAGTGTAACATGTTGCCTAAAGAATTTTCAAAAAATAATCATCCGTTAAAGAGTTATTCTCAAAAATTGAAAAACAACTGAAAGCCGAATTTTGTATTTTTTCATCGTATTTTCATATATTTAATGAGTAAAACATTATTTTTGAAGAATTTCCGAAATCTGATCAACCATTCCGGAGTTATTTTCGAAAAAATGAGAGGACAAAATGTAGAATTTGATTTTTTGGCTTATCTGTGTCTATCTAATCTAACACTTTCCTTCGAGAATTTTAAACAAATTGTCATCCGTTCAAGAAAAACTTGAAAGTGACAAAATGTCGAATTTGATTTTTCTGTCTTACCTGCATCTATTTAATGAGTACAACATGATTCTTGAAGAATTTCCGAAATCTGATCATCCGTTCAACAGTTATTCCCGAAAAAATGAGAAACGATCAAATTTCGAATTTGATTTTTCTACCTTATCTGTGTCTATCCGAAGGGTACAACATTTTCCCTCGAGAATTTTCAAAATCTAATCATCCGTTCAAGAGTTATTCTCAAAAATTGAAAAACAATTGAAAGCCGAATTTTGTTTTTTCATCTTAGCTGCATCTATTTCATGACTAGTACATTATTCTTGAAGAATTTCCGAAATCGGATCATCCGTTCAACAGTTATTCCCGAAAAAATGAGAAACGATAAAATTTCGAATTTGATTTTTCTGCCTTATCTGTGTCTATCCGAAGGGTACAACGCTTTCCCTCGAGAATTTTCAAAATCTAATCATCCGTTCAAGAGTTATTCTCAAAAATTGAAAAACAATTGAAAGCCGAATTTTGTTTTTTCATCTTAGCTGCATATATTTAATGAGTAAAATAATGAAAAACGACAAATTGTCGATTTTTATTTTTCAGCCTTATCTGCATCTATTCGAAGAGTGTAACATGTTGCCTAAAGAATTTTCAAAAAATAGTCATCCGTTCAAGTGTTATTCTTAAAAAAATGAAAAACAATTGAAAGCCGAATTTTGTTTTTTTTCATCTCCATATATTTAATGACTACCACATTATTCTTGAAGAATTTCTGAAATCTGATCAATCATTCGGGAGTTATTCTCGGAAAAAGAGAAACGATAAAGTGTCAAATTTGATTTTTCTGCCTTATCCGTGTCTATCCGAAAGGTACAACACTTTCCCTCGAGAATTTTAAACAAATTGTCATCCGTTCAAGAGTTATTTTTGAAAAAATGGAAAATGACAAAATGTCGAATTTGATTTTTCTGTCTTATCTTCATCTATTTAATGAGTAAAACATTATTCTTGAAGAATTTCCGAAATCTGATCATCCGTTCAACAGTTATTCTCGGAAAAATGAGAAACGACAAAATGTCGAATTTGATTTTTTTGCCTTATCTGCACCCATTCGAAGAGTATAACATGTTGCCTCAAGAATTTTGAAAAAATAGTCATCCGTTCAAGAGTTATTCTCAAAAATTGAAAAACAATTGAAAGCCGAATTTTGTTTTTTCATCTATTTAATGACTAAAACATTATTCTTGAAGAATTTCCGAAATCTGATCAACCATTCGGGAGTTATTCCCGAAAAAATGAAAAACGACAAAATGTCAAATTTGATTTTTCTGCCTTATCTGTGTCTTTTCGAAGGGTACAACACTTTCCCTCGAGAATTTTAAACAAATTGTCATCCGTTCAAGAGTTATTCCCGAAAAAATGGAAAGTGACAAAATGTCGAATTTGATTTTTCTGTGTTACCTGCTTCTGATTAATGAGTAAAACATGATTCTTGAAGAATTTCCGAAATCCGATCATCCGTTCAAGAGTTATTCTGAAAAAACAAAATGAACACTTTTCTATTGTTTGGTAATCTTGAGTAAAACTGGATCCGTTTTGTATACGTAAAAGGCGCCAACGTACATAAAACCCATAAAATTCTACGGACCATAAACTTTCACACGAAAAATTCCAGCGATTCCAATAAAAATAATACGCCAAAGCGAGAGAAGATAATGACGCCCACGCATGTTTGACGATTACATTATTTCCACGAAATTCTTCATAATTCGTGCGCGAACGCGACCCTCCGATGTATGCAAAGTGGTCATATTAATTATTTTCACCTGCGTGACCCCGAGGTTTTTCGTGTGTTGAGATTTCTCCCGGAATATTGTCGTCATTCTTTCGGCCAAAAAAAAATGGCTGACATAAATCACTATTAGTGCACGTTTTTCCTCTTTGGCTTACATAATTTTCGTCCCCAAATTAATCACGATTTTTTTTATTCGTCTCGGCAGTTGGGAGGGGGTTATGTAATTTTGGAAATGTAACGTTTCTGCGATCGCAGTGCCGATAAGGCTGACAATCTAATTGGTAAGGAGAAATCGGCGTGTCGCTGGTTTCTTTGTTCTAAGCTGGATCTCGAGGCGATTGTGGATTCATGACGGTCTTGTTCCAGATCGGCTAAATAGCACTCTTTGTCTTACACCTGTTATCCCTCAGCTCAGGTGATTATACCACGGCTAAGCATACAGCCGACACAATGGACAATGATGCTCGAATCGAACGTGTTCATTCAATTAATGGAATATTTCAATTGGGACTTCAAACGTTGAAAAATTGCACGTTACGTTATGATCGCGCACCTGATTGCGTTAGTGTGAATGTCTGGCGTCGGAATGCAATAGTGTTTAGTGGCGTGCCAACTCGAGTGCAATAATGTCTTCATGCCAGGCGAGAGAGACGGTCCTCGGGCGTGTTTCCTCTTATCGGTGTTCCTGTAAAGTGTAAACCAACCACACGGGTCTGACACACGCCGCCGCGATATAATAATTAGCAATGTAAGTGAGTGGATCGGACACGAAGTGGAAGCGCAAATAGAAGAAGGCGAGAAGAATAGGGTTTAGGGGCCGTTGCACCTCGAGAATGGCACTGGCACTGACACTGGATGGCGTCAGGTGGAGCCCACACCTATACGTTTCCATTTAGTTATACCAGCGTTTTCAAATAACAGCGTGAAATACGTGACGACTTAAAAAAAAACTAACTTCAATTGCTTATCACTCAAATGTTAACATTTGAGTGATAAGCAATTATCACTCAAATGTTAACTATCGTTAGAATGTGTACATTTTCAAAAAGCTAACTAATTTCAATCGAATAACCCTTCTTCAATTGTTTGTAGGTTTTGTATAATTTTATCTCCGACGGAAATATTTTTAATGATTTTTTATCACTCAAGTATTCTACTCGCAAAAATGGAAAAATTGAAAAATTCGTAACTCTCGTTAGAATGTGTGCATTTTCAAAAACCAAACTAATTTTGATAGAATAACTCTTCTTCAACTGTTTTTAGGTTTTGTGTAATTTTTTCCTCTGCGGAAATATTTTTAATAATTTTTTTTATCACTCAAGTGTCTTCGCAAAAATTGAAAAAATTAAAAATTCGTAACTCTCGTTAGAATGCGTGGATTTTCAAAAACAAAACTAATTTCAATAGAATAACTCTTCTACAATTGTTTTTAGGTTTTATATAATTTTATCTTCAGCGGAAGTATTTTTAATGATTTTTGTATCACTCAAGTGTTCTACTCGCAAAAATTGAAAAATTGAAAAATTCGTAACTCTCGTTAGAATGCGTGCATTTTCAAAAACCAAAGTAATTTTGGTAGAATAACCCTTCTTCAATTGTTTTTAGGTTTTATATAATTTTATCTTCAGCGGAAATATTTTTAATGATTTTTTATCACTCAAGTGTTCTACTCGCAAAAATTGAAAAATTTAAAAGTTCGTAACTCTCGTTAGAATGCGTGCATTTTCAAAAACCAAATTAATTTGAATAGAATAACCCTTCTTCAGTTGTTTTTAGGTTTTGTATAATTCTATCTTTAGCGGAAATATTTTTAATGATTTTTTTATCACTCAAGTGTCTTCGAAAAAATTGAAAAAATTAAAAATTCGTAACTCTCGTTAGAATGCGTGTATTTTTAAAAATCAAATTAATTTCAGTAGAATAACCCTTCTTCAATTGTTTTTAGGTTTTGTGTAATTTTATCTTCAGCGGAAATATTTTTTTTGGTTTTTTTATCACTCAAGTGTCTTCGCAAAAATTGAAAAAAATAAAAATTCGTAACTCTCGTTAGAATGCGTGCATTTTCAAAAACCAAACTAATTTTGATAGAATAACCCTTCTTCAACTGTTTTTAGGTTTTGTGTAATTTTATCTTCTGCTGAAATATTTTTAATGATTTTTTTATCACTCAAGTGTCTTCGAAAAAATTGAAAAAATTAAAAATTCGTAACTCTCGTTAGAATGTGTACATTTTTAAAAACCAAATTAATTTCAATAGAATAACCCTTCTTCAGTTGTTTTTAGGTTTTGGATAATTTTATCTTCATCGGAAATATTTTTAATGATTTTTTTATCACTCAAGTGTCTTCGCAAAAATTGAAAAATTTAAAAATTCGTAACTCTCGTTAGAATGTGTACATTTTCAAAAACCAAATTAATTTCAATAGAATAACCCTTCTTCAGTTGTTTTTAGGTTTTGGATAATTTTATCTTCAGCGGAAATATTTTTAATGATTTTTTTTTATCACTCAAGTGTCTTCGCAAAAATTGAAAAAATTAAAAATTCGTAACTCTCGTTAAAATGTGTGCATTTTCACAAACCAAACTAATTTTGATAGAATAACCCTTCTTCAGTTGTTTCTAGGTTTTGTGTAATTTTATCTTCAGCGGAAATATTTTTAATGATTTTTTTTATCACTCAAGTGTCTTCGAAAACATTGAAAAATTGAAAAATTGAAAAATTTGTAACTCTCGTTAGAATGCGTGTATTTTTAAAAATCAAATTAATTTGTAGCAAAAATTTAAATATTAAATAACCCTTCTTCAACTATTTTTAGGTTTTGTGTAATTTTATCCTCGGCGGAAATATTTTAAATATTTTTTTTATCACTCATAAAAAAGAAATACTCAAAAATTCTGCAAGTGTGTACAAGCCTAGGTCTGTAGTAATAATAAAGTGAATATTAAGGGTGGTGGGTGGGCTCTATCCTACAATCCAATTAGTAGAACCGAAGCGAAGGTTTTGCCTGGTGTGAACAATTGAACGAACGAACTAAAGAATTGTAGATTTTGGATTTTTTTTTTCAAATATTCAATGAAAACCCTCGACTTGTGATCAACTGGTTGGATTGTAGAATAGGGCCCTTCAGTTCATTTTTACACAAACTACAAACACTGTTTTTAGTGTTCTTTTCAATCTCAGTCTTCTAATAAATGACTGAAGGTATTTTATTTGATCACAAAAATAGTTTTGCAGTTTGAAGTAAGGTAGATGCTATGGGTGGTGGGTGGGTACTATCCTACAATCCAATTAGTAGAACCGAAGCAAGGGTTTTGTTGGTGTGATCAATTGACCGAACGAACTAAAGAATTGTAGATTTTAAATTTTTAACATGCGTTCAACTGGTTGGATTGTAGGATATGACCCACCCACTAGCGATATAATTTTAATAGAATAACCCTTCTCAACTGTTTTTAGGTTTTGTATAATTTTATCTTTAGCGGAAATATTTTTAATGATTTTTTCTTATCGCTCAAGTGTCTTCGCAAAAATTGAAAAATTGAAAAATTCGTAACTCTCGTTAGAATGCGTGCATTTTCAAAAATCAAATTAATTTCAATAGAATAACTCTTCTTCAATTGTTTTTAGGTTTTGTATAATTTTATCTTCAGCGGAAATATTTTTAATTATTTTTTTTATCACTCAAGTGTCTTCGCAAAAATTGAAAAAATTAAAAATTCGTAACTCTCGCTAGAATGCGTGGATTTTCAAAAACAAAACTAATTTTAATAGAATAACCCTTCTTCAATTGTTTTTAGGTTTTGAATAATTTTATCTTTAGCGGAAATATTTTTAATGATTTTTTTATCACTCAAGTGTTCTACTTGCAAAAATTGAAAAATTTAAAAATTCGTAACTCTCGTTAGAATGCATGCATTTTCAAAAATCAAACTAATTTTGATAGAATAACTCTTCTACAATTGTTTTTAGGTTTTACATAATTTTATCTTCAGCGGAAATATTTTTGATGATTTTTGTATCACTCGAGTGTTCTACTCGCAAAAATTGAAAAATTGAAAAATTCGTAACTCTCGTTAGAATGCGTGGATTTTCAAAAACAAAACTAATTTCAATAGAATAACTCTTCTACAATTGTTTTTAGGTTTTATATAATTTTATCTTCAGCGGAAGTATTTTTAATGATTTTTTTATCACTCGACTGTTCTACTCGCAAAAATTGAAAAATTGAAAAATTCGTAACTCTCGCTAGAATGCGTGGATTTTCAAAAACAAAACTAATTTTAATAGAATAACTCTTCTACAATTGTTTTTAGGTTTTATATAATTTTATCTTCAGAAGAAGTATTTTTAATGATTTTTTTATCACTCAAGTGTCTTCGCAAAAATTAAAAAAATTAAAAATTCGTAACTCTCGCTAGAATGCGTACATTTTCAAAAACCAAACTAATTTTGATAGAATAACCCTTCTTCAATTGTTTTTAGGTTTTGTGTAATTTTATCTTCAGCGGAAATATTTTTAATGATTTTTTTATCACTCAAGTGTCTTCGCAAAAATTGAAAAAATTAAAAATTCGTAACTCTCGCTAGAATGCGTACATTTTCAAAAACCAAACTAATTTTGATAGAACAACCCTTCTTCAACTGTTTTTAGATTTTGTGTAATTTTATCTTTGGCGGAAATATTTTTAATGATTTTTTTATCTCTCAAGTTACAAAAAAAGAGTGATGACGGGGTTGAAGAACCCGACAATGACCACCAGTTCAAGACCTCTGTTTTAATGCGCGCACTCACACACACAACACCCACCTCGGAATTTACGTGGGCCTTTTCACATCCTGGCCATGGCACGGCATGGCATGGGATGCAACAGGTTACTTACTCTCCACACATCCATACACCCATAAGATAAACCGGTAATGTTTAGTCTCCGCACTAAATTATCCTCGCATTATGCTCTATGTGGGTAATCACGCACACGCACGCGTCTATACCACTTTTTTTTCCTCCACTTCAATTACCACCGAAGAGCAGGTGTATTCCTCCGACTAGCAAAATTCATGGATTTCAATTTTCTAGTCTAAGTACGCTGGTTCAGGAAAGTTGAGATCACTTAAAATTGTTATTTTCGAAAATATCTTGGATGGACCATTCGAGCTTGTACTTGAGTTTCATAAAATTTGTGCCAAAAAAAATTAATCAAAATTTTGAGAATTTGTAAATCCTGCAATAGAGTACATTCATTTGAACTGCAAACAGAATTTGATTACCTTGTTTCGTTTGGATTACATTTTTCTTTGACATTTTTTTGAATAAATAAACTCTTCATCGTGACCTTGAGCAAGATTTTCATCAAACAAATCTTATCAAAAGCAAGAGTGTCGGATGGTGTGAGTGACCTTGAAGCAATGTGCGTGAGAGGTATTTGTTTTTGCATAAGAACCATTAGCGTTAATACTGCAACCCTAAAAGGATCAGATTGCGGCGACGATCGGAAAAACTCACCTGCTAATAGACATTCCGCGCGAGACACACAGCCTCGCGACAGGTGTGCATGTCCGTTCCGTCCGTACAGTTGGCATCCCTGTTGTCGCTTTCAACTGCCCGCATCCAGCGCGAAAAAACGTGGACGGTTTTGCAAGCGGAAAACTTCTTCTTCTTCCTTCCACAATTAATTGGAAACATTCGATGTTTTACTAATTGATTACAGGAGAGTTTCACCAATTAACGTCCGAAAAGGAAGACGAAGAAACGTCCGAGTAGGTGGATTGCGTTTGCTAATGAATCATCTTAATAGTATTTATTGGAATGTGGGAAGGTGTTGTTTTAAAAATATAACTAGACATAAATTGATGGACTGATTGGTGTAGATCTTTATTGCCTAGTAATTTACGCAATTTGTTTGTTTATGGTTGAAGGAGAATAGAAATAAATATTACATGCTGTTTCAGCAGGATGGCGCAACTGCACAACCTGCCCTACGTGCGGCGTGCAATGTTTTCTATTCCTCGTCAATCAATTCCTTCGTGTGTTAGAAACAACAATTACTAATTAACGCATGTATTTCGCGCTATTAAAAAGTTCTCACGTTTTCGATAAACCGCCGGAATTTTAATTCCCCGTCAATCCGAATTCCCCGCAATTAACATAAATTACGAATCGGAAACAAAGCGCAGCACGCGTGATTAAGATTTGATTTGTCGCTCGCGATTTTTTCTTTCTTTTCTCTCGTGCGCGCGTGGGCGCGCAGCTTAACGCTAATTAATAACAATTAACAAAGGGGAATTGTTAATGCGACGAATAAATCTAATAAATAATAAATGTATTTGCCGTGGGGGGAATTAATGAGTGTGGGCACACGTTTATGAATTGATTTACTAATGGGCCAACGTGGTCGACTCCTTTTACGAGCAAAATGGAAAATTCCGGCGATGGCATGAAAAAGAAAAAAAAAATTAATTTATGGCTTAATTATGTTGGGCTCGGACAGTTATTTGGACCCGGGTGATGTATGGCCGCTGTAAAATGCTCGCAGATATGTCTTTTGATGTTGCTGATGTTGGCAACTATTTGGGTCAGTCGTGCCTTCGCAAAAATACTGTTAGAGACTAGGAAAGCGTATTGTTTCTATCCGGTGCAAATAAATTTATACGATAAGTTATTAACATGTGAAACAGTCAGAATAGAGTCGAAAATTACAAGAATTATTATTGTTTTGACTTAAAAAAAACCCTTGTTCTCGATTTGCACCTGAGGAGAGGATATTTGAAAGGAAAATGTTTGTGTTTGTGTTATTAAACCTTCGTTTTACATCTATGAATTTGAGGGTGGAATAGGGCCCGGCTCACCCATAACATTATTTTAACCTAAGTTAAGTCTTAAACGGATGTTCAGATTACGAAATTTTTTCCATAAATCGATTTCCCGTATCGAAAATACACCAATAAGCAAAAAAACAGAAATTCGACCTTCAATTGTTTTTCGGTTTTTTGAGGATAATTCCTGTGCGGATGATCGGATTTGGAAAAGTCTTCAAGAATAGCATTGCTCGTATCAAATGGGTGCAGAAATGATCAAAATATAAAATTCGACGGTCAATTGTTTTTCGGTTTTTTGAGGATAATTCCTGTGCGGATGGTCGGATTTGAAAAATTCTTCAATAATAGTGATGCGCGTGTCAAATAGTTGCAGAAAGGATCAAAATATAAAATTCGACGGTCAATTGTTTTTCGGTTTTTTGAGGATAATTCCTGTGCGGATGATCGGATTTGGAAAATTCTTCAAGAATAGCATTGCTCGTATCAAATAGGTGCAGAAAGGATCAAAATATAAAATTCGACGGTCAATTGTTTTTCGATTTTTTGAGGATAATTCCTGTGCGGATGGTCGGATTTGAAAAATTCTTCAATAATAGTGATGCGCGTGTCAAATAGTTGCAGAAAGGATCAAAATATAAAATTCGACGGTCAATTGTTTTTCGGTTTTTTTAGGATAACTCCTGCGCGGATGATGGGATTTGAAAAATTCTTCAATAATAGTGATGCGCGTGTCAAATAGTTGCAGAAAGGATCAAAATATAAAATTCGACGGTCAATTGTTTTTCGGTTTTTTGAGGATAATTCCTGTGCGGATGATCGGATTTGGAAAATTCTTCAAGAATAGCATTGCTCGTATCAAATAGGTGCAGAAAGGATCAAAATATAAAATTCGACGGTCAATTGTTTTTCGGTTTTTTGAGGATAATTCCTGTGCGGATGGTCGGATTTGAAAAATTCTTCAATAATAGTGATGCGCGTGTCAAATAGGTGCAGAAAGGATCAAAATATACAATTCGACGGTCAATTGTTTTTCTGGTTTTTGAGGATAATTCCTGTGCGGATGATCGGATTTGGAAAATTCTTCAAGAATAGCATTGCTCGTATCAAATAGGTGCAGAAAGGATCAAAATATAAAATTCGACGGTCAATTGTTTTTCGATTTTTTGAGGATAATTCCTGTGCGGATGGTCGGATTTGAAAAATTCTTCAATAATAGTGATGCGCGTGTCAAATAGTTGCAGAAAGGATCAAAATATAAAATTCGACGGTCAATTGTTTTTCGGTTTTTTGAGGATAATTCCTGCGCGGATGATGGGATTTGAAAAATTCTTGAAGAATAGTGTTGTGCGTGTCAAATAGATGCAGAAAGGATCAAAATATAAAATTCGACGGTCAATTGTTTTTCGTTTTTTTGAGGATAATTCCTGTATGGATGACCGGATCTGGAAAATTCTTCAAGAATAGTGTTGCGCGTGTCAAATAGGTGCAGAAAGAATCAAAACATACAATTCGACGGTCAATTGTTTTTTTGGTTTTTTGAGGATAATTCCTGTATGGATGATCGGATTTGGAAAATTCTTCAAGAATAGTGTTGCGCGTGTCAAATAGGTGCAGACGGGATCAAAATATACAATTCGACAATCAATTGTTTTTCGGTTTTATTGAGGATAATTCCTGTGCGGATGGTCGGATTTGAAAATTTTTTCAATAATAGTGATCCGCGTGTCAAATAGGTGCAGAAAGGATCAAAATATAAAATTCGACGGTCAATTGTTTTTCGGTTTTTTTAGGATAACTCCTGCGCGGATGATGGGATTTGAAAAATTCTTCAAGAATAGTGTTGCGCGTGTCAAATAGGTGCAGAAAGAATCAAAACATACAATTCGACGGTCAATTGTTTTTTTTGGTTTTTTGAGGATAATTCCTGTATGGATGATCGGATTTGGAAAATTCTTCAAGAATAGTGTTGCGCGTGTCAAATAGGTGCAGACCGGATCAAAATATACAATTCGACAGTCAATTGTTTTTCGGTTTTTTTGAGGATAATTCCTGTACGGATGGTCGGATTTGAAAAATTCTTCAAGAATATTGTTGCGCGTGTCAAATAAATGCAGACATGATCGAAATATCCAAATAGAAAGTTTGATGGTCAATTGTTTTTCGTTTTTTTTTTTGAGGATAATTCCTGTGTGGATGGTCGGATTTGAAAAATTCTTCAAAAATAGTGTTGCGAATGTCAAATAAATGCAGACATGATCGAAATATCCAAATAGTAAATTCGACGGTCAATTGTTTTTCGGTTTTTTTGAGGATAATTCCTGAATGGATGGTCGTATTTGAAAAATTCTTCAATATTAATGATCCGCGTGTCGAATAAATGCAGACAGGATCAAAATATTCAAATAGAAAATCTGACGGTCAATTGTTTTTAGGTTTGTTTGAGGATAATTCCTGTACGGATGGTCGGATTTGAAAAATTCTTCAAGAATATTGTTGCGCGTGTCAAATAAATGCAGACATGATCGAAATATCCAAATAGAAAGTTTGATGGTCAATTGTTTTTCGTTTTTTTTTTTGAGGATAATTCCTGTGTGGATGGTCGGATTTGAAAAATTCTTCAAAAATAGTGTTGCGGATGTCAAATAAATGCAGACATGATCGAAATATCCAAATAGTAAATTCGACGGTCAATTGTTTTTCGGTTTTTTTGAGGATAATTCCTGAATGGATGGTCGTATTTGAAAATTTTTTCAATATTAATGATCCGCGTGTCGAATAAATGCAGACAGGATCAAAATATTCAAATAGAAAATTTGACGGTCAATTGTTTTTCGGTTTTCTTGCGATAACAATATGTTAGATGTTCAGATTATGAAATTTTTTCCATCAATCGATTCCCCGTATCGAAAATATACCAATAAGCAAAAAAAAAACAGAAATTCGACCTTCAATTGTTTTTCGGGTTTTTGACGATAATTCCTGTATGAATGATCGGATTTGGAAAATTCTTCAGGAATAGTATTGCGCGTATCAAATACGTGCAGAAAAGATCAAAATATAAAATTCGACGGTCAATTGTTTTTCGGGTTTTTGAGGATAATTCCTGTATGGATGATCGGATTTCGAAAATTCTTCAAGAATAGTGTTGCTCGTATCAAATAAATGCAGATAGGATCAAAATATCCAAATAGAAAATTTGACGGTCAATTGTTTTTCGGTTTTCTTACAATAACTTCTATTCGGATTATCAGATTTTGAAAATTCTTTAGGCAACGTGCCTCCGCATAGATGCAGATAAAACAGAAAAATTAAATTCGACATTTTTTTTCCGAGAATAACTCTTGAATGCAGTGGCGGCTCGTGGAACATGTTGATAGTAGAGCCACTTATACCATATGTATAAAAATTATTTAGATAAGGCATGGCCATGATAAACAAAATCACGGTCTTAGATTAGTTCAGCACGTTGTTGACTTTATGTCATATGAACAACTGGTGGCGAAGACGTGATGCGACGTATCAAACCTTCAACGTACGTTCCGAAATACAAAGCCACCCTTTATCTAAATAATTTTTGTACATATGGTACAATATACCCCCTCAAAAATGGATGCAGAAAGGATCAAAATATAAAATTTGATGGTCAATTGTTTTTCGGTTTTCTTGCAATAACTTCTATTTAGATGATCAGATTTTGAAAATTCTTCTGGCAATGTGCTGTACTCTTTGCATAGATGTAGATACAACAAAAAAATCAAATTCGAAATTTTGTTGTTTTTTAATTTTTTAAGAATAACTCTTGAATGGATGACCAGATTTCGGAAATTCTTCAAGAATAATGTTGTCCTCGTTGAATAGATGCAGATGAGACAGAAAATTCAAATTCGACATTTTGTCGTTTTTCATGTTTTCGAGAATAACTAACTCTTGAATTGATAATCGGATTTGGAAAAGTCTTCAAAAGTATTGCGCGTGCCACATATATGCAGATAGGATCAAAATATAAAATTCGACGGTCAATTATTTTTCGGTTTTCTTGATAACTTTTATTCGAATGAATTCAGATTTTGAATTTTTTTAGGCAACGTGTTGTACTCTTCGCATAGATGTAGATAAAACAAAAAAAATCAAATTCGACATTTTGTTGTTTCTTTTTTTGAGAATATCTCTTGAATGGATGAGCAGATTTCGGAAATTCTTCAAGAATAATGTTGTCCTTGTTAAATAGATGCTGATGAGACAGAGAATTCAAATTCGACATTTTGTCGTTTTTCAAGTTTTCGAGAATAACTCTTGAATGGATGATCGGATTTGGAATTTCTTTCAAGAATAGTAGTATGCGTGTCAAATGGTTGCAGAAAGGATCAAAATATAAAATTCAACGGTCAATTGTTTTTCGGTTTTCTTGCAATAACTTTTACTCGGATGATCAGATTTTGAAAATTCTTCAGGCCAGGTGCTGTACTCGTCACATAGATGCAGATAAAACAGAAAAATCAAATTCTACATTTTTGTTGTTTTTTTTAATGGATGACCAGATTTCGGAAATTCTTTAAAAATAATGTTGTCCTCGTTAAATAGATGCAGATGAGACGGAAAATTTAAATTCGACATTTTGTCGTTTCTCATTTTTCCGAGAATAACTCTTGAATGGATGATCGGATTTGGAATTTTTTTCAAGAATAGCATTACGCGTGTTAGATGGCTGCAGAAAGGATCAAAATATAAAATTCGACGGTCAATTGTTTTTCGGTTTTCTTGCAATAACTTCTATTCGGATGATCAGATTTTGAAAATTCTTCAGGCAACGTGCTGTACTCTTTGCATAGATGTAGATAAAACAGAAAAATCAAATTCGACATTTTGTTTTTTGTTCGAGAATAACTCTTAAATGCAGTGGCGGCTCGTGGAACATGTTGATGGTAGAGCCGCTTAAACAATATACCCCCTCCAATCCCCGCCGGTTTTGAAGAAAGAAAGAACGATTTATCTTCCTAGACCAAAGTAACTGGTGAAAAAGTGTTTTAAGGATTAATTAAAAATTCTTGCTGAGCTTGAAACTACTACAGGTAGTACCATGGCTCCTTTTCTCTATATAACGAGCCGCCCCTGCCTTTTGCTCCCCTCCACCTATTTTTTTCTTCAGATACAACTTCTCAAATAATGTTGCGTTGATGCTATCTGAAATCACTAACAATAAAATTATTATCAGAATTCCAGAATGAAAAATGTTGGCAAGAATAGAAATTAATGAGCAGTGAAAACGATAAGGACAAAGCAATCACCGGATTAGATGGTAAAAGGTAATTTAATTACCCGCGAACAATATGCACCGCCGATGATTGACAGCAACCGTGCGAAATGTTGGAAAAGGCTGGGCCCCGGCTACGCCTCGTACGCGCACCGATCGGACTCAATTTGATATGTGATTAATAATCAATTAGTTTTGCAGAAAGAACCCTCGAGTGCTACACGAATTCCAATAACAGTTTCAATTTAAACAGCGAGGCTGATTAAAAATCCGCGCACGGCGCACGCTTTTTCGCAGTTCCCTGCTCGCTTCAATTAGATTAGATTAGATGCAATCTGGGTTAAGATCGATCGCTCTTGCGTAATCACCTTCCAGGTATCAACCATTGTTTCCCCAAGTAATTACTTCTATAAATCAGAAGATATTCAACATTCTTCGTGATTTGAGACACTTTTACAAATGACCTCAACAGGCCTTTTGATGTATCTATTATTACGGATTTATTGTAAAAAAAAAAAATGGGTCGCACATTATCCGATTAATGTCTTCTTTATTTAAGCGCACTCAATCCTCCAATTTGGAGCAAGAACGTGAAGATCAATCCGTCGTATTCAAGTTCGCCGGTTTATCGTGGCATTTCATCAAATAAAATAATACCTCCTCCACACGATTTACATACGTAAACACATAAATTACCACGAACGAACGAATTGATAATAATAATACCGTTGCGTGTGCCATTCATGTGATGCCTCACAATGGACACCATTGTGCGATGGTACGTCTGGGATTTCGAACCATCTAGACAAATTAGGTTACACCTTTAACCCGACGTGTAAAATTCGATCTTATTTTTTTTTCTGCATTAATTCTTGTAGCAGATCGTGGTGTAGTTCTGGTGATAACAATGGGTGTACTGTTAGAGGAGCGGATGTTGAGTGATCCACAAAAAGAATTGATACGTGAGATTATGAGGAGATAATTGATGATCGCCGTTAGAGGGGTATTGTGCGTCGAAATGTAATTATGCCCTAAGAGGATGGACTTTGCGAGGTTATTAATTGTTTATCAAATTCAATAGAAACGATGGTAAATGATAAAACAGTTTTAATCATGCGTCAATTTATTACAAAAATATTTATTCCATGCATGTAAAACTTTTTTTTTTAAGATCTGGATTTGAACGAGCGTTCTACAATTTGCTAGAATGATGATAAATAGTTTTGCATGTTTTACCAAAATTCCTCCCTTTTCCACCTTACCTGGATGTATTCAGTGATTGTAATCCATTAACGAGAGAATTTTCAAAATCTGATCATCCGAATAGGAGTAATTGAAGGAAAGCCGAAAAACAATTGACCGTCGAATTTTCTATTTTGATATTTTGATCCTATCTGCATTTATTTGACACGCGCAACACTATTCTTGAAGAATTTTTCAAATCCGACCATCCGCACAGGAATTATCCTCAAAAAAAAACCGAAAAACAATTGACCGTCGAATTTTATATTTGGATATTTTGATCATGTCTGCATTTATTTGACACGTGCAACACGATTCTTGAAGAATTTTTCAAATCCGACCATCCGCACCGGAATTATCCTCAAACAAACCGAAAAACAATTGACCGTCAATAATTTTTTGTTACAAATGTCAAGACTGGTATGTTTCAGCTGTTAAAAATGGTATTTTTCAGCTGTTAAGAAACGTATTATTTAGCTATAAAAAAAGTAGTTTTCGGCATTTTTTATTTGTCAAAAATGGCATTTTTTATTTGTCAAAAATGGCATTTTTTATTTGTCAAAAATGGCATTTTTTATTTGTCAAAAATGGCATTTTTCAGCTGTCAAAAATTGTACTTTTTGTTGTAAAAAAAATTATTTTTTAGCTGCCAATTATGGTTTGTCACAGTTGTCAATAATGTTTTGTTCCAATTCTCAAAAATGGTATTTTCCGTTGTTAAAAATGGTATTTTCAGTTGTTAAGAAGTGTATTATTCAAATGTCAAAAAAGATATTTTTTAATTGTTAAAAATGTTTTCTTTAATGTCAAGAAAGGTATTTCTCACCTATATTGAAATGTTATTTTCCAGCTATCAAAAACAGCATTTTTCGACATTTTTTTAAACTGTCAAAAATGACATTTTTTCAGCTGTCAAAACTTGTATTTTTTGTGTTGTCAAAATTTTTTAGCTGACAATAATGGTTTGTTGCAGTTGTCAAGACTGGTATTTTCAGTTGTTAAGAAGTGTATTATTAAAATGTCAAAAATAATATTTTTCAGTTGTTAAAAATGTTTTCTTTAACGTCAAGAAAGGTATTTCTCACCTATATTGAAATGTTATTTTCCAGCTATCAAAAACAGCATTTTGCTACATTTTTTTTTAATGTCAAAAATGGCATTTTTCAGCTGTCAAAAATGCGATTTCCAACCTATAAAAATGGCATTTTTCAGCTGTCAAAACTTGCACTTTTTGTGTTGTCAAACATTGAAATTTTTAGCTGACAATAATGGTTTGTTACAGTAATCAAAATAAAGGTTTGTTGCAGTTGTCAAGACTGGTATTTTTCAGTTATTAAGAAATGTATTATTCAAATGTCAAAAATGATATTTTTCTGTTGTCAAAAATGTTTTCTTTAATGTCAAAAAAGGTATTTCTCACCTATTAAAATGTTATTTTCCAGCTATCAAAAACAGCATTTTCGACATTTTTTTTAATTGTCAAAAATGGCATCTTTCAGCTGTCAAAAATTGACTTTTTGTAGTCAAAAATTGTATTTTTAGCAAGTTACAGTTGTCAATAATGGTTTGTTGCAGTGAACAATGGTATTTTTCAGCTTTCAAAAATAGTAAATAGTATTTTTCGTGTGTCAATAATGGGATGTTTCAGCTGTCAAAAATAGTACTTTTCAGCTAATAAAATAGTTTTTTTCAACATTTTTGAATTGTCAAAAATTGTATTTTTCAGCTGTCAAATGTACTATATTGTGCTGTCAAAAGGAGTAAAAAATAGTATTTTTTTGTCAAAAATTGTATTTTTCTTGTGTCAACAGTGGAATGTTTCAGTTGTCAAAAACAGTATTTTTCAGCTAATAAAAATAGGGTTTTTTCAACATTTTTGAATTGTCAAAAATTGTATTTTTCAGCTGTCTAAAGTACTATATTATGCTGTCAGAAGTAGTAAAAAATAGTATTTTTTGTCAAAAATTGTATTTTTCTTGTGTCAGGAATGGTATGTTTCAGCTGACAAAAATGGTATTCCACTGCTGTTCAAAATTAGTATTTATCAGCTTTCAAAAATTATATTTTTTTTGTCAAAAAGCTGTCAAAATACTAAATTTATATTTCTTGTCAAAAATAGTATTTTTGACAACTGAAAAATTGTAAGTAAAAATAGTTTTTTTCGACATTTTTGAATTGTCAAAAGTTGTATTTTTCAGCTGTCAAAAGTAGTATGTTTCGCTGTCAAAAAAAGTAGAACATTATGCTGTCAAAAGTAGTACTTTTTACTGTCAAAAATAGCATTTTTCGTGTCAGGAATGGTATGTTTCAGCTGACAAAAATGGTATTCCTCAGCTGTCGAAAATTACTATTTTTCAGTTGTCAAAAATACTATTTCTTGTCAAAAATAATATTTTTGACAGCTGAAAAATTGTAAATAAAAATAGTTTTTTTTCGATATTTTTGAATTGTCAAAAGTTGTATTTTTCAGCTGTCAAAAGTAGTATATTTCGCCGTCAAAAGCAGTATTTTTTACTCTCAAAAATAGTATTTTTCGTGTGTCAGGAATAGTATGTTTCAGCTGACGAAAATGGTATTCCTCAGCTATCGAAAATTACTATTTTTCAGCTGTCGAAAATTACTATTTGTCAGTTGGCAAAAATACTATTTCTTGTCAAAAATAGTATTTTTGACAACTGAAGAATTGTAAATAAAAATAGTTTTTTTCGACATTTTTGAATTGTCAAAAGTTGTATTTTTCAGCTGTCAAAAGTAGTATATTTCGCTGTCAAAAGTAGTATTTTTTACTGTCAAAAATAGTATTTTTCGTGTGTCAGGAACGTTACGTTACAGCTGACAAAAATGGTATTCCTCAGCTGTTGAAAATTACTATTTTTCAGCTGTCAAAAATACTATTACTTGTCAAAAATAGTATTTTTGACAACTGAAGAATTGTAAATAAAAATAGTTTTTTTTCCACATTTGTTGTATTTTTCAGCTGTCCAAAGTAGTATGTTTCACTGTCAACAGTAGTATATTATGCTGTCAAAAGTAGTATTTTCTACTGTCAAAAATAGTATTTTTCAGCTTATAAAAACAGTTTTTTTCGACATTTTTGAAATGCCAAAAGTTGTATTTTTTAACTGTCAAAAGTAGTGTTTCGCTGTCAACAGTAATATATTATGCTGTCAAAAGTAGTATTTTCTACTGTCAAAAACAGTATTTTTCAGCTAATAAAAATAGTTTTTTTCGACATTTTTGAATTGTCAAAAGTTGTATTTTTCAGCTGTCAAAAGTAGTATATTTCGCTGTCAAAAGTTGTATATTTTACTGTCAAAAATAGTATTTTTTGTCAAAAATAGTATTACTCAGCTGTCGAAAATTACTATTTTTCAGCTTTCAAAAATAGTATTTTTTCGTCAAAAATAGTATTTTTCGTGTGTCAACAATGGAATATTTTAGCTATCAAAAACAGTATTTTCAGCTAATAAATATGGTTTTTTTCGACATTTTTAAATTTTCAAAAGTTGTATTTTTCAGCTGTCAAAAGTAGTATGTTTCGCTGTCAAAAGTAGTATTTTTTACTGTCAAAAATAGTATTTTTGGTGTCTGTCAGGAATGGTATGTTTCAGCTGACAAAAATGGTATTCCTCGGCTGTTGAAAATTAGTATTTTTCAGCTTTCAAAAATAGTATTTTTTTTTGGTCAAAAATAGTATTTTTCGTGTGACAACAATGGAATGTTTCAGCTGCCAAAAACAGTATTTTTCAGATAATAAAAATAGTTTTTTTCGACTTTTGTGAATTGTCAAAAGTTGTATTTTTCAGTATATATATTTCAGTATATTTTACTGTCGAGCGCACTACCTGTAGTTTCAAGCTCAGCAATAATTTTTAATTGATTCTTAAAACACTTTGGTCTAGGAAGATAAATCGTTCTTGCTTTCTTCAAAAAAATTATTGTATAAGTGGCTCTACCATCAACATGTTCCACGAGCCGCCACTGCCACAAGGTATTGTACTGCGCCCCCTATGATAACAATACACGAGTGCCCAGAATGGGAAAGATGGGCAGTAGAGGAAATTTTTAAATTCTTCATAAATCAGAAAACAAATGATTTCAAGTTCTACATGTTTGCTTAATGAGCGAATTATCCCGAGCAAAGGCATTAAATCACGAGGCGGAGATTGATACTTGTCTCGGTATTAATCTCCGGAGGAGGAGGAGAGACATTACAGGTGAGCGATTGCCGCGTCAATAATTTGAAGTAAATCGATGCGGAATTAAAGATAGACCGCAAATGTGCGTGAATAATGACAAAAGATTCGCGAGCCGAGATAAGTGTGTCTCTTGCCTCATTGTATGACAAACGGACCACCGAGACGGCAGACACCGGCCGCTTCTTGCGCATTCCTCCTTCCTTCGCGCGCAGACACTGATTGACGGATTCTGGATGTGCATTTTGTTAAATTTCATTAAAAATTCTCGTGTATCCGCACACACACACATGCGCGTACCTAAAGGAACAAAGCGTTTGTTAACCTCGGATCATCTTGACGTAGGTCGAGAATGACTCATTTTATGAATAAAACATGGGTCCATTATTCCTCACCTGATGGACACATGTGGTTCGATCTACGATACTACGAGAGTCTTTGCCATTTTTCATGCTCTCCTCCACTTGGCCTACTGACCTTAACCGTTTTCTTCATTCTATCTGCTGCATACGTTTTAAATATCAAATGCTAATAGTTAGGAAAACATTACCATTTACAATCGGATTTAACTGAAAATGTTAAATTCCATGATGTAAAATTTTTTTTTTTAATTTTTTGATTAAGGTGAAAAACACGTCACTTTCTATTTCCGGTGATTTCACGTGACCGATTCTTTCGGTGAGTAAGTGGGTTAACACCCACGACTGCCGCAGAAGATGGTAGGTACACGCCAAGTACAAGTACTTTGGTACCTTAGGGGGTCCGCTCGGGCTCCATTACCGCAAGACAATCGCATCCTGTTGCACAAACACTCCATTAGCTTTCGTTTGCGCCTCCGACGACGAAAAATTAATTCGATACACTTTTGATAATTTCGCGTCAGCCCGAGTGTGGCGAAAACGGCACTTAGCCACGGCGGGGCCGTTAAAAAGCAACTGTGCTTTTAATGTCGCAATTAATTTTTCGGGCGAAATCAGTGTCCAGTGTAAAAGTGAGACAATTACAAGAATTTATCTCTTTATTTTTGGCGTAAGTAGTTTTAAACATTTCCAGATTTGTGTGGAAAATTGGTAAAAATCGGGAGAATATGTCTCTCTCCTTAGTCGCTTAAAAATTATTGGTGTGAGGTTTATCGGCTGACAATAATATTTACCTCATTGGTGCGGCTAATATTTCTAAGACTGCTCCGTCTACCGCTTCAGTCTTCAATCTCGCTTTATAATTACCAGATATGCCATCATAAGTCACGTTTGCCTATACCAGATATGCCACGTTAAGTCACGTTTGCCTATACCAGACACACCACTTCAAGTCGCATTCGTCTATAGCCCATTATCGATGGATTCTTTGTTAAAATCCTGACCGATATGAATTTTTCATGTCGTTCAATGAAGACCGTCCGCATTTAAATATCCCTCGTCCTGTTTTGCATTTGAAAAAAGTATGTGTGGTGTGTGTGCGTATAGACTCCGGGTTATCGGCTACCCGAATCGTGAAATAAAAAATAAAAATGTATCGTGGGAAACCTCATGTTTTCGACGCTTGAAAGAGATCAGGTCATTAGGGTCGTTTATCCAGGTGACTAGAAGTCACTTCCGCCTGAATAAGTCATAATGGTTAATCGGGAGCTGTTAACCGGAAGCCGGGCACTAACTCTTGAAAGGAGTGTTTCTTTTATGTTCTCTGTGTGTACTTCTAATTGAAGACTTGAATTACAGATTCTAATCTTTGGCGGAGTGGAGTAGCCCGCATTCTGCCTCGGCTTATAATCGCTATTATTATTATTCAACGATACGATTTTATCGTCGATTCTTTAGATTTACATTATAATTATCCGTTCGAATGAAGTTCATTCGTCAAACATAAATACAATCGAATTGAAACTCTTCAAAAAATGCAACATTCTTAATAATCATCGCAGACTATTGAATTTTACCTTTTCTTCATCAGAAAAACGAGAGAAATCGATTGCCGTTAAAAAAATTGAGCTATCTTCAATAGCAAAAAAATTAGTCAGTCACTATGAACATTTTGGAAAATTAAATAAAATAATTGATTTTTCAGACTTTGATCGGCCGTAGCGGCTAAACGAAAACTCCAAATTGAACGCGGTTTGCAAATCTGAGCTCCTCGTACATCAATTAGTCGGATTAGAGATTTTAAATTTTTGATGAAAACTTGAAAAAAATACATGACTAAACCACTTGGAAATTTGAGAAAAAATGCAACTTTCTTAATAATCATCTTAGACTATTGAATTTTACTTTTTTTTCATCAGAAAAACGAGAGAAATCGATTGCCGGTAAAAAAATTGAGCTATCTTCAATAGCAAAAAAATTAGTCAGTCACTATGAACATTTTGGAAAATTAAATAAAATAATTGATTTTTCAGACTTTGATCGGCCGAAGCGGCTAAACGAAAACTCCAAATTGAACGCGGTTTGCAAATCTGAGCTCCTCGTACGTCAATTAGTCGGATTAGAGATTTTAAATTTTTGATGAAAACTTGGAAAAAAAACATGAGTAAACCCCTTGGAAATTTGTGAGAAAATGCAACTTTCTTAATAATCATCGTAGACTATTGAATTTTACTTTTTTTTCATCAGAAAAACGAGAGAAATCGATTGCCGTTAAAAAAATTGAGCTATCTTCAATAGCAAAAAAATTAGTCAGTCACTATGAACATTTTGGAAAATTAAATAAAATAATTGATTTTTCAGACTTTGATCGGCCGAAGCGGCTAAACGAAAACTCCAAATTGAACGCGGTTTGCAAATCTGAGCTCCTCGTACGTCAATTAGTCGGATTAGAGATTTTAAATTTTTGATGAAAACTTGGAAAAAAAACATGAGTAAACCCCTTGGAAATTTGTGAGAAAATGCAACTTTCTTAATAATCATCGTAGACTATTGAATTTTACTTTTTTTTCATCAGAAAAACGAGAGAAATCGATTGCCGTTAAAAAAATTGAGCTATCTTCAATAGCAAAAAAATTAGTCAGTCACTATGAACATTTTGGAAAATTAAATAAAATAATTGATTTTTCAGACTTTGATCGGCCGTAGCGGCTAAACGAAAACTCCAAATTGAACGCGGTTTGCAAATCTGAGCTCCTCGTACATCAATTAGTCGGATTAGAGATTTTAAATTTTTGATGAAAACTTGAAAAAAATACATGACTAAACCACTTGGAAATTTGAGAAAAAATGCAACTTTCTTAATAATCATCTTAGACTATTGAATTTTACTTTTTTTTCATCAGAAAAACGAGAGAAATCGATTGCCGGTAAAAAAATTGAGCTATCTTCAATAGCAAAAAAATTAGTCAGTCACTATGAACATTTTGGAAAATTAAATAAAATAATTGATTTTTCAGACTTTGATCGGCCGAAGCGGCTAAACGAAAACTCCAAATTGAACGCGGTTTGCAAATCTGAGCTCCTCGTACGTCAATTAGTCGGATTAGAGATTTTAAATTTTTGATGAAAACTTGGAAAAAAAACATGAGTAAACCCCTTGGAAATTTGTGAGAAAATGCAACTTTCTTAATAATCATCGTAGACTATTGAATTTTACTTTTTTTTCATCAGAAAAACGAGAGAAATCGATTGCCGTTAAAAAAATTGAGCTATCTTCAATAGCAAAAAAATTAGTCAGTCACTATGAACATTTTGGAAAATTAAATAAAATAATTGATTTTTCAGACTTTGATCGGCCGAAGCGGCTAAACGAAAACTCCAAATTGAACGCGGTTTGCAAATCTGAGCTCCTCGTACGTCAATTAGTCGGATTAGAGATTTTAAATTTTTGATGAAAACTTGGAAAAAAAACATGAGTAAACCCCTTGGAAATTTGTGAGAAAATGCAACTTTCTTAATAATCATCGTAGACTATTGAATTTTACTTTTTTTTCATCAGAAAAACGAGAGAAATCGATTGCCGTTAAAAAAATTGAGCTATCTTCAATAGCAAAAAAATTAGTCAGTCACTATGAACATTTTGGAAAATTAAATAAAATAATTGATTTTTCAGACTTTGATCGGCCGTAGCGGCTAAACGAAAACTCCAAATTGAACGCGGTTTGCAAATCTGAGCTCCTCGTACGTCAATTAGTCGGATTAGAGATTTTAAATTTTTGATGAAAACTTGAAAAAAATACATGACTAAACCCCTTGAAATTTTGTGAAAAAATGCAACTTTCTTAATAATCATCTTAGACTATTGAATTTTACTTTTTTTTCATCAGAAAAACGAGAGAAATCGATTGCCGTTAAAAAAATTGAGCTATCTTCAATAGCAAAAAAATTAGTCAGTCACTATGAACATTTTGGAAAATTAAATAAAATAATTGATTTTTCAGACTTTGATCGGCCGTAGCGGCTAAACGAATACTCCAAATTGAACGCGGTTTGCAAATCTGAGCTCCTCGTACGTCAATTAGTCGGATTAGAGATTTTAAATTTTTGATGAAAACTTGGAAAAAAAAACATGAGTAAAAAACCCCTTGAAATTTTGTGAAAAAATGCAACTTTCTTAATAATCATCTTAGACTATTGAATTTTACTTTTTTTTCATCAGAAAAACGAGAGAAATCGATTGCCGTTAAAAAAATTGAGCTATCTTCAATAGCAAAAAAATTAGTCAGTCACTATGAACATTTTGGAAAATTAAATAAAATAATTGATTTTTCAGACTTTGATCGGCCGTAGCGGCTAAACGAAAACTCCAAATTGAACGCGGTTTGCAAATCTGAGCTCCTCGTACGTCAATTAGTCGGATTAGAGATTTTAATTTTTTGATGAAAACTTGGAAAAAAAAACATGAGTAAACCCCTTGAAATTTTCTGAAAAAATGCAACTTTCTTAATAATCATCTTAGACTATTGAATTTTACTTTTTTTTTCATCAGAAAAACGAGAGAAATCGATTGCCGTTAAAAAAATTGAGCTATCTTCAATAGCAAAAAAATTAGTCAGTCACTATGAACATTTTGGAAAATTAAATAAAATAATTGATTTTTCAGACTTTGATCGGCCGTAGCGGCTAAACGAAAACTCCAAATTGAACGCGGTTTGCAAATCTGAGCTCCTCGTACGTCAATTAGTCGGATTAGAGATTTTTAATTTTTGATGAAAACTTGAAAAAAATACATGACTAAACCCCTTGGAAATTTGTGAAAAAATGCAACTTTCTTAATAATCATCTTAGACTATTGAATTTTACTTTTTTTTCATCAGAAAAACGAGAGAAATCGATTGCCGTTAAAAAAATTGAGCTATCTTCAATAGCAAAAAAATTAGTCAGTCACTATGAACATTTTGGAAAATTAAATAAAATAATTGATTTTTCAGACTTTGATCGGCCGTAGCGGCTAAACGAAAACTCCAAATTGAACGCGGTTTGCAAATCTGAGCTCCTCGTACGTCAATTAGTCGGATTAGAGATTTTAAATTTTTGATGAAAACTTGAAAAAAATACATGACTAAACCCCTTGAAATTTTGTGAAAAAATGCAACTTTCTTAATAATCATCTTAGACTATTGAATTTTACTTTTTTTTCATCAGAAAAACGAGAGAAATCGATTGCCGTTAAAAAAATTGAGCTATCTTCAATAGCAAAAAAATTAGTCAGTCACTATGAACATTTTGGAAAATTAAATAAAATAATTGATTTTTCAGACTTTGATCGGCCGTAGCGGCTAAACGAAAACTCCAAATTGAACGCGGTTTGCAAATCTGAGCTCCTCGTACGTCAATTAGTCGGATTAGAGATTTTTAATTTTTGATGAAAACTTGAAAAAAATACATGACTAAACCCCTTGGAAATTTGTGAAAAAATGCAACTTTCTTAATAATCATCTTAGACTATTGAATTTTACTTTTTTTTCATCAGAAAAACGAGAGAAATCGATTGCCGTTAAAAAAATTGAGCTATCTTCAATAGCAAAAAAATTAGTCAGTCACTATGAACATTTTGGAAAATTAAATAAAATAATTGATTTTTCAGACTTTGATCGGCCGTAGCGGCTAAACGAAAACTCCAAATTGAACGCGGTTTGCAAATCTGAGCTCCTCGTACGTCAATTAGTCGGATTAGAGATTTTAAATTTTTGATGAAAACTTGAAAAAAATACATGACTAAACCCCTTGAAATTTTGTGAAAAAATGCAACTTTCTTAATAATCATCTTAGACTATTGAATTTTACTTTTTTTTCATCAGAAAAACGAGATAAATCGATTGCCGTTAAAAAAATTGAGCTATCTTCAATAGCAAAAAAATTAGTCAGTCACTATGAACATTTTGGAAAATTAAATAAAATAATTGATTTTTCAGACTTTGATCGGCCGTAGCGGCTAAACGAAAACTCCAAATTGAACGCGGTTTGCAAATCTGAGCTCCTCGTACGTCAATTAGTCGGATTAGAGATTTTTAATTTTTGATGAAAACTTGAAAAAAATACATGACTAAACCCCTTGGAAATTTGTGAAAAAATGCAACTTTCTTAATAATCATCTTAGACTATTGAATTTTACTTTTTTTTCATCAGAAAAACGAGAGAAATCGATTGCCGTTAAAAAAATTGAGCTATCTTCAATAGCAAAAAAATTAGTCAGTCACTATGAACATTTTGGAAAATTAAATAAAATAATTGATTTTTCAGACTTTGATCGGCCGTAGCGGCTAAACGAAAACTCCAAATTGAACGCGGTTTGCAAATCTGAGCTCCTCGTACGTCAATTAGTCGGATTAGAGATTTTAAATTTTTGATGAAAACTTGAAAAAAATACATGACTAAACCCCTTGAAATTTTGTGAAAAAATGCAACTTTCTTAATAATCATCTTAGACTATTGAATTTTACTTTTTTTTCATCAGAAAAACGAGAGAAATCGATTGCCGTTAAAAAAATTGAGCTATCTTCAATAGCAAAAAAATTAGTCAGTCACTATGAACATTTTGGAAAATTAAATAAAATAATTGATTTTTCAGACTTTGATCGGCCGTAGCGGCTAAACGAATACTCCAAATTGAACGCGGTTTGCAAATCTGAGCTCCTCGTACGTCAATTAGTCGGATTAGAGATTTTAAATTTTTGATGAAAACTTGGAAAAAAAAACATGAGTAAAAAACCCCTTGAAATTTTGTGAAAAAATGCAACTTTCTTAATAATCATCTTAGACTATTGAATTTTACTTTTTTTTCATCAGAAAAACGAGAGAAATCGATTGCCGTTAAAAAAATTGAGCTATCTTCAATAGCAAAAAAATTAGTCAGTCACTATGAACATTTTGGAAAATTAAATAAAATAATTGATTTTTCAGACTTTGATCGGCCGTAGCGGCTAAACGAATACTCCAAATTGAACGCGGTTTGCAAATCTGAGCTCCTCGTACGTCAATTAGTCGGATTAGAGATTTTAAATTTTTGATGAAAACTTGGAAAAAAAAACATGAGTAAAAAACCCCTTGAAATTTTGTGAAAAAATGCAACTTTCTTAATAATCATCTTAGACTATTGAATTTTACTTTTTTTTCATCAGAAAAACGAGAGAAATCGATTGCCGTTAAAAAAATTGAGCTATCTTCAATAGCAAAAAAATTAGTCAGTCACTATGAACATTTTGGAAAATTAAATAAAATAATTGATTTTTCAGACTTTGATCGGCCGTAGCGGCTAAACGAAAACTCCAAATTGAACGCGGTTTGCAAATCTGAGCTCCTCGTACGTCAATTAGTCGGATTAGAGATTTTAATTTTTTGATGAAAACTTGGAAAAAAAAACATGAGTAAACCCCTTGAAATTTTCTGAAAAAATGCAACTTTCTTAATAATCATCTTAGACTATTGAATTTTACTTTTTTTTCATCAGAAAAACGAGAGAAATCGATTGCCGTTAAAAAAATTGAGCTATCTTCAATAGCAAAAAAATTAGTCAGTCACTATGAACATTTTGGAAAATTAAATAAAATAATTGATTTTTCAGACTTTGATCGGCCGTAGCGGCTAAACGAAAACTCCAAATTGAACGCGGTTTGCAAATCTGAGCTCCTCGTACGTCAATTAGTCGGATTAGAGATTTTTAATTTTTGATGAAAACTTGAAAAAAATACATGACTAAACCCCTTGGAAATTTGTGAAAAAATGCAACTTTCTTAATAATCATCTTAGACTATTGAATTTTACTTTTTTTTCATCAGAAAAACGAGAGAAATCGATTGCCGTTAAAAAAATTGAGCTATCTTCAATAGCAAAAAAATTAGTCAGTCACTATGAACATTTTGGAAAATTAAATAAAATAATTGATTTTTCAGACTTTGATCGGCCGTAGCGGCTAAACGAAAACTCCAAATTGAACGCGGTTTGCAAATCTGAGCTCCTCGTACGTCAATTAGTCGGATTAGAGATTTTAAATTTTTGATGAAAACTTGAAAAAAATACATGACTAAACCCCTTGAAATTTTGTGAAAAAATGCAACTTTCTTAATAATCATCTTAGACTATTGAATTTTACTTTTTTTTCATCAGAAAAACGAGAGAAATCGATTGCCGTTAAAAAAATTGAGCTATCTTCAATAGCAAAAAAATTAGTCAGTCACTATGAACATTTTGGAAAATTAAATAAAATAATTGATTTTTCAGACTTTGATCGGCCGTAGCGGCTAAACGAAAACTCCAAATTGAACGCGGTTTGCAAATCTGAGCTCCTCGTACGTCAATTAGTCGGATTAGAGATTTTTAATTTTTGATGAAAACTTGAAAAAAATACATGACTAAACCCCTTGGAAATTTGTGAAAAAATGCAACTTTCTTAATAATCATCTTAGACTATTGAATTTTACTTTTTTTTCATCAGAAAAACGAGAGAAATCGATTGCCGTTAAAAAAATTGAGCTATCTTCAATAGCAAAAAAATTAGTCAGTCACTATGAACATTTTGGAAAATTAAATAAAATAATTGATTTTTCAGACTTTGATCGGCCGTAGCGGCTAAACGAAAACTCCAAATTGAACGCGGTTTGCAAATCTGAGCTCCTCGTACGTCAATTAGTCGGATTAGAGATTTTAAATTTTTGATGAAAACTTGAAAAAAATACATGACTAAACCCCTTGAAATTTTGTGAAAAAATGCAACTTTCTTAATAATCATCTTAGACTATTGAATTTTACTTTTTTTTCATCAGAAAAACGAGAGAAATCGATTGCCGTTAAAAAAATTGAGCTATCTTCAATAGCAAAAAAAATTAGTCAGTCACTATGAACATTTTGGAAAATTAAATAAAATAATTGATTTTTCAGACTTTGATCGGCCGTAGCGGCTAAACGAAAACTCCAAATTGAACGCGGTTTGCAAATCTGAGCTCCTCGTACGTCAATTAGTCGGATTAGAGATTTTTAATTTTTGATGAAAACTTGAAAAAAATACATGACTAAACCCCTTGGAAATTTGTGAAAAAATGCAACTTTCTTAATAATCATCTTAGACTATTGAATTTTACTTTTTTTTCATCAGAAAAACGAGAGAAATCGATTGCCGTTAAAAAAATTGAGCTATCTTCAATAGCAAAAAAATTAGTCAGTCACTATGAACATTTTGGAAAATTAAATAAAATAATTGATTTTTCAGACTTTGATCGGCCGTAGCGGCTAAACGAAAACTCCAAATTGAACGCGGTTTGCAAATCTGAGCTCCTCGTACGTCAATTAGTCGGATTAGAGATTTTAAATTTTTGATGAAAACTTGAAAAAAATACATGACTAAACCCCTTGAAATTTTGTGAAAAAATGCAACTTTCTTAATAATCATCTTAGACTATTGAATTTTACTTTTTTTTCATCAGAAAAACGAGAGAAATCGATTGCCGTTAAAAAAATTGAGCTATCTTCAATAGCAAAAAAATTAGTCAGTCACTATGAACATTTTGGAAAATTAAATAAAATAATTGATTTTTCAGACTTTGATCGGCCGTAGCGGCTAAACGAATACTCCAAATTGAACGCGGTTTGCAAATCTGAGCTCCTCGTACGTCAATTAGTCGGATTAGAGATTTTAAATTTTTGATGAAAACTTGGAAAAAAAAACATGAGTAAAAAACCCCTTGAAATTTTGTGAAAAAATGCAACTTTCTTAATAATCATCTTAGACTATTGAATTTTACTTTTTTTTCATCAGAAAAACGAGAGAAATCGATTGCCGTTAAAAAAATTGAGCTATCTTCAATAGCAAAAAAATTAGTCAGTCACTATGAACATTTTGGAAAATTAAATAAAATAATTGATTTTTCAGACTTTGATCGGCCGTAGCGGCTAAACGAAAACTCCAAATTGAACGCGGTTTGCAAATCTGAGCTCCTCGTACGTCAATTAGTCGGATTAGAGATTTTAATTTTTTGATGAAAACTTGGAAAAAAAAACATGAGTAAACCCCTTGAAATTTTCTGAAAAAATGCAACTTTCTTAATAATCATCTTAGACTATTGAATTTTACTTTTTTTTCATCAGAAAAACGAGAGAAATCGATTGCCGTTAAAAAAATTGAGCTATCTTCAATAGCAAAAAAATTAGTCAGTCACTATGAACATTTTGGAAAATTAAATAAAATAATTGATTTTTCAGACTTTGATCGGCCGTAGCGGCTAAACGAAAACTCCAAATTGAACGCGGTTTGCAAATCTGAGCTCCTCGTACGTCAATTAGTCGGATTAGAGATTTTAAATTTTTGATGAAAACTTGAAAAAAATACATGACTAAACCCCTTGGAAATTTGTGAAAAAATGCAACTTTCTTAATAATCATCTTAGACTATTGAATTTTACTTTTTTTTCATCAGAAAAACGAGATAAATCGATTGCCGTTAAAAAAATTGAGCTATCTTCAATAGCAAAAAAATTAGTCAGTCACTATGAACATTTTGGAAAATTAAATAAAATAATTGATTTTTCAGACTTTGATCGGCCGTAGCGGCTAAACGAAAACTCCAAATTGAACGCGGTTTGCAAATCTGAGCTCCTCGTACGTCAATTAGTCGGATTAGAGATTTTAAATTTTTGATGAAAACTTGAAAAAAATACATGACTAAACCCCTTGAAATTTTGTGAAAAAATGCAACTTTCTTAATAATCATCTTAGACTATTGAATTTTACTTTTTTTTCATCAGAAAAACGAGAGAAATCGATTGCCGTTAAAAAAATTGAGCTATCTTCAATAGCAAAAAAATTAGTCAGTCACTATGAACATTTTGGAAAATTAAATAAAATAATTGATTTTTCAGACTTTGATCGGCCGTAGCGGCTAAACGAAAACTCCAAATTGAACGCGGTTTGCAAATCTGAGCTCCTCGTACGTCAATTAGTCGGATTAGAGATTTTAAATTTTTGATGAAAACTTGGAAAAAAAAACATGAGTAAAAAACCCCTTGAAATTTTGTGAAAAAATGCAACTTTCTTAATAATCATCTTAGACTATTGAATTTTACTTTTTTTTCATCAGAAAAACGAGAGAAATCGATTGCCGTTAAAAAAATTGAGCTATCTTCAATAGCAAAAAAATTAGTCAGTCACTATGAACATTTTGGAAAATTAAATAAAATAATTGATTTTTCAGACTTTGATCGGCCGTAGCGGCTAAACGAAAACTCCAAATTGAACGCGGTTTGCAAATCTGAGCTCCTCGTACGTCAATTAGTCGGATTAGAGATTTTAATTTTTTGATGAAAACTTGGAAAAAAAAACATGAGTAAACCCCTTGAAATTTTCTGAAAAAATGCAACTTTCTTAATAATCATCTTAGACTATTGAATTTTACTTTTTTTTCATCAGAAAAACGAGAGAAATCGATTGCCGTTAAAAAAATTGAGCTATCTTCAATAGCAAAAAAATTAGTCAGTCACTATGAACATTTTGGAAAATTAAATAAAATAATTGATTTTTCAGACTTTGATCGGCCGTAGCGGCTAAACGAAAACTCCAAATTGAACGCGGTTTGCAAATCTGAGCTCCTCGTACGTCAATTAGTCGGATTAGAGATTTTTAATTTTTGATGAAAACTTGAAAAAAATACATGACTAAACCCCTTGGAAATTTGTGAAAAAATGCAACTTTCTTAATAATCATCTTAGACTATTGAATTTTACTTTTTTTTCATCAGAAAAACGAGAGAAATCGATTGCCGTTAAAAAAATTGAGCTATCTTCAATAGCAAAAAAATTAGTCAGTCACTATGAACATTTTGGAAAATTAAATAAAATAATTGATTTTTCAGACTTTGATCGGCCGTAGCGGCTAAACGAAAACTCCAAATTGAACGCGGTTTGCAAATCTGAGCTCCTCGTACGTCAATTAGTCGGATTAGAGATTTTAAATTTTTGATGAAAACTTGAAAAAAATACATGACTAAACCCCTTGGAAATTTGTGAAAAAATGCAACTTTCTTAATAATCATCTTAGACTATTGAATTTTACTTTTTTTTCATCAGAAAAACGAGAGAAATCGATTGCCGTTAAAAAAATTGAGCTATCTTCAATAGCAAAAAAATTAGTCAGTCACTATGAACATTTTGGAAAATTAAATAAAATAATTGATTTTTCAGACTTTGATCGGCCGTAGCGGCTAAACGAAAACTCCAAATTGAACGCGGTTTGCAAATCTGAGCTCCTCGTACGTCAATTAGTCGGATTAGAGATTTTAAATTTTTGATGAAAACTTGAAAAAAATACATGACTAAACCCCTTGGAAATTTTCTGAAAAAATGCAACTTTCTTAATAATCATCTTAGACTATTGAATTTTACTTTTTTTTCATCAGAAAAACGAGAGAAATCGATTGCCGTTAAAAAAATTGAGCTATCTTCAATAGCAAAAAAATTAGTCAGTCACTATGAACATTTTGGAAAATTAAATAAAATAATTGATTTTTCAGACTTTGATCGGCCGTAGCGGCTAAACGAAAACTCCAAATTGAACGCGGTTTGCAAATCTGAGCTCCTCGTACGTCAATTAGTCGGATTAGAGATTTTTAATTTTTGATGAAAACTTGAAAAAAATACATGACTAAACCCCTTGGAAATTTGTGAAAAAATGCAACTTTCTTAATAATCATCTTAGACTATTGAATTTTACTTTTTTTTCATCAGAAAAACGAGAGAAATCGATTGCCGTTAAAAAAATTGAGCTATCTTCAATAGCAAAAAAATTAGTCAGTCACTATGAACATTTTGGAAAATTAAATAAAATAATTGATTTTTCAGACTTTGATCGGCCGTAGCGGCTAAACGAAAACTCCAAATTGAACGCGGTTTGCAAATCTGAGCTCCTCGTACGTCAATTAGTCGGATTAGAGATTTTAAATTTTTGATGAAAACTTGAAAAAAATACATGACTAAACCCCTTGGAAATTTGTGAAAAAATGCAACTTTCTTAATAATCATCTTAGACTATTGAATTTTACTTTTTTTTCATCAGAAAAACGAGAGAAATCGATTGCCGTTAAAAAAATTGAGCTATCTTCAATAGCAAAAAAATTAGTCAGTCACTATGAACATTTTGGAAAATTAAATAAAATAATTGATTTTTCAGACTTTGATCGGCCGTAGCGGCTAAACGAAAACTCCAAATTGAACGCGGTTTGCAAATCTGAGCTCCTCGTACGTCAATTAGTCGGATTAGAGATTTTAAATTTTTGATGAAAACTTGAAAAAAATACATGACTAAACCCCTTGGAAATTTGAGAAAAAATGCAACTTTCTTAATAATCATCTTAGACTATTGAATTTTACTTTTTTTTCATCAGAAAAACGAGAGAAATCGATTGCCGTTAAAAAAATTGAGCTATCTTCAATAGCAAAAAAATTAGTCAGTCACTATGAACATTTTGGAAAATTAAATAAAATAATTGATTTTTCAGACTTTGATCGGCCGTAGCGGCTAAACGAAAACTCCAAATTGAACGCGGTTTGCAAATCTGAGCTCCTCGTACGTCAATTAGTCGGACTAGAGATTTTAAATTTTTGATGAAAACTTGGAAAAAAAAACATGAGTAAACCCCTTGAAATTTTGTGAAAAAATGCAACTTTCTTAATAATCATCGTAGACTATTGAATTTTACTTTTTTTTCATCAGAAAAACGAGAGAAATCGATTGCCGTTAAAAAAATTGAGCTATCTTCAATAGCAAAAAAATTAGTCAGTCACTATGAACATTTTGGAAAATTAAATAAAATAATTGATTTTTCAGACTTTGATCGGCCGTAGCGGCTAAACGAAAACTCCAAATTGAACGCGGTTTGCAAATCTGAGCTCCTCGTACGTCAATTAGTCGGATTAGAGATTTTAAATTTTTGATGAAAACTTGGAAAAAAAACATGAGTAAACCCCTTGAAATTTTGTGAAAAAATGCAACTTTCTTAATAATCATCGTAGACTATTGAATTTTACTTTTTTTTCATCAGAAAAACGAGAGAAATCGATTGCCGTTAAAAAAATTGAGCTATCTTCAATAGCAAAAAAATTAGTCAGTCACTATGAACATTTTGGAAAATTAAATAAAATAATTGATTTTTCAGACTTTGATCGGCCGTAGCGGCTAAACGAAAACTCCAAATTGAACGCGGTTTGCAAATCTGAGCTCCTCGTACGTCAATTAGTCGGATTAGAGATTTTAAATTTTTGATGAAAACTTGAAAAAAATACATGACTAAACCCCTTGGAAATTTGAGAAAAAATGCAACTTTCTTAATAATCATCTTGGACTATTGAATTTTACTTTTTTTTCATCAGAAAAACGAGAGAAATCGATTGCCGTTAAAAAAATTGAGCTATCTTCAATAGCAAAAAAATTAGTCAGTCACTATGAACATTTTGGAAAATTAAATAAAATAATTGATTTTTCAGACTTTGATCGGCCGTAGCGGCTAAACGAAAACTCCAAATTGAACGCGGTTTGCAAATCTGAGCTCCTCGTACGTCAATTAGTCGGATTAGAGATTTTAAATTTTTGATGAAAACTTGGAAAAAAAACATGAGTAAACCCCTTGAAATTTTGTGAAAAAATGCAACTTTCTTAATAATCATCGTAGACTATTGAATTTTACTTTTTTTTCATCAGAAAAACGAGAGAAATCGATTGCCGTTAAAAAAATTGAGCTATCTTCAATAGCAAAAAAAATAGTCAGTCACTATGAACATTTTGGAAAATTAAATAAAATAATTGATTTTTCAGACTTTGATCGGCCGTAGCGGCTAAACTAAAACTCCAAATTGAACGCGGTTTGCAAATCTGAGCTCCTCGTACGTCAATTAGTCGGATTAGAGATTTTAAATTTTTGATGAAAACTTGAAAAAAATACATGACTAAACCCCTTGGAAATTTGAGAAAAAATGCAACTTTCTTAATAATCAGCTTGGACTATTGAATTTTACTTTTTTTTCATCAGAAAAACGAGAGAAATCGATTGCCGTTAAAAAAATTGAGCTATCTTCAATAGCAAAAAAATTAGTCAGTCACTATGAACATTTTGGAAAATTAAATAAAATAATTGATTTTTCAGACTTTGATCGGCCGTAGCGGCTAAACGAAAACTCCAAATTGAACGCGGTTTGCAAATCTGAGCTCCTCGTACGTCAATTAGTCGGATTAGAGATTTTTAATTTTTGATGAAAACTTGAAAAAAAACATGAGTAAACCCCTTGGAAATTTGTGAAAAAATGCAACTTTCTTAATAATCATCGTAGACTATTGAATTTTACTTTTTTTTCATCAGAAAAACGAGAGAAATCGATTGCCGTTAAAAAAATTGAGCTATCTTCAATAGCAAAAAAATTAGTCAGTCACTATGAACATTTTGGAAAATTAAATAAAATAATTGATTTTTCAGACTTTGATCGGCCGTAGCGGCTAAACGAAAACTCCAAATTGAACGCGGTTTGCAAATCTGAGCTCCTCGTACGTCAATTAGTCGGACTAGAGATTTTAAATTTTTGATGAAAACTTGGAAAAAAAAACATGAGTAAACCCCTTGAAATTTTGTGAAAAAATGCAACTTTCTTAATAATCATCTTAGACTATTGAATTTTACTTTTTTTTCATCAAAAAAACGAGAGAAATCGATTGCCGTTAAAAAAATTGAGCTATCTTCAATAGCAAAAAAATTAGTCAGTCACTATGAACATTTTGGAAAATTAAATAAAATAATTGATTTTTCAGACTTTGATCGGCCGTAGCGGCTAAACGAAAACTCCAAATTGAACGCGGTTTGCAAATCTGAGCTCCTCGTACGTCAATTAGTCGGACTAGAGATTTTAAATTTTTGATGAAAACTTGGAAAAAAAAACATGAGTAAACCCCTTGAAATTTTGTGAAAAAATGCAACTTTCTTAATAATCATCTTAGACTATTGAATTTTACTTTTTTTTCATCAGAAAAACGAGAGAAATCGATTGCCGTTAAAAAATTGAGCTATCTTCAATAGCAAAAAAATTAGTCAGTCACTATGAACATTTTGGAAAATTAAATAAAATAATTGATTTTTCAGACTTTGATCGGCCGTAGCGGCTAAACGAAAACTCCAAATTGAACGCGGTTTGCAAATCTGAGCTCCTCGTACGTCAATTAGTCGGACTAGAGATTTTAAATTTTTGATGAAAACTTGGAAAAAAAAACATGAGTAAACCCCTTGAAATTTTGTGAAAAAATGCAACTTTCTTAATAATCATCTTAGACTATTGAATTTTACTTTTTTTTCATCAGAAAAACGAGAGAAATCGATTGCCGTTAAAAAAATTGAGCTATCTTCAATAGCAAAAAAATTAGTCAGTCACTATGAACATTTTGGAAAATTAAATAAAATAATTGATTTTTCAGACTTTGATCGGCCGTAGCGGCTAAACGAAAACTCCAAATTGAACGCGGTTTGCAAATCTGAGCTCCTCGTACGTCAATTAGTCGGATTAGAGATTTTTAATTTTTGATGAAAACTTGAAAAAAAACATGAGTAAACCCCTTGGAAATTTGTGAAAAAATGCAACTTTCTTAATAATCATCGTAGACTATTGAATTTTACTTTTTTTTCATCAGAAAAACGAGAGAAATCGATTGCCGTTAAAAAAATTGAGCTATCTTCAATAGCAAAAAAATTAGTCAGTCACTATGAACATTTTGGAAAATTAAATAAAATAATTGATTTTTCAGACTTTGATCGGCCGTAGCGGCTAAACGAAAACTCCAAATTGAACGCGGTTTGCAAATCTGAGCTCCTCGTACGTCAATTAGTCGGATTAGAGATTTTAAATTTTTGATGAAAACTTGGAAAAAAAACATGAGTAAACCCCTAGGAAATTTGTGAAAAAATGCAACTTTCTTAATAATCATCTTAGACTATTGAATTTTACTTTTTTTTCATCAGAAAAACGAGAGAAATCGATTGCCGTTAAAAAAATTGAGCTATCTTCAATAGCAAAAAAATTAGTCAGTCACTATGAACATTTTGGAAAATTAAATAAAATAATTGATTTTTCAGACTTTGATCGGCCGTAGCGGCTAAACGAAAACTCCAAATTGAACGCGGTTTGCAAATCTGAGCTCCTCGTACGTCAATTAGTCGGATTAGAGATTTTAAATTTTTGATGAAAACTTGGAAAAAAAACATGAGTAAACCCCTAGGAAATTTGTGAAAAAATGCAACTTTCTTAATAATCATCTTAGACTATTGAATTTTACTTTTTTTTCATCAAAAAAACGAGAGAAATCGATTGCCGTTAAAAAAATTGAGCTATCTTCAATAGCAAAAAAATTAGTCAGTCACTATGAACATTTTGGAAAATTAAATAAAATAATTGATTTTTCAGACTTTGATCGGCCGTAGCGGCTAAACGAAAACTCCAAATTGAACGCGGTTTGCAAATCTGAGCTCCTCGTACGTCAATTAGTCGGACTAGAGATTTTAAATTTTTGATGAAAACTTGGAAAAAAAAACATGAGTAAACCCCTTGAAATTTTGTGAAAAAATGCAACTTTCTTAATAATCATCTTAGACTATTGAATTTTACTTTTTTTTCATCAGAAAAACGAGAGAAATCGATTGCCGTTAAAAAAATTGAGCTATCTTCAATAGCAAAAAAATTAGTCAGTCACTATGAACATTTTGGAAAATTAAATAAAATAATTGATTTTTCAGACTTTGATCGGCCGTAGCGGCTAAACGAAAACTCCAAATTGAACGCGGTTTGCAAATCTGAGCTCCTCGTACGTCAATTAGTCGGATTAGAGATTTTTAATTTTTGATGAAAACTTGAAAAAAAACATGAGTAAACCCCTTGGAAATTTGTGAAAAAATGCAACTTTCTTAATAATCATCGTAGACTATTGAATTTTACTTTTTTTTCATCAGAAAAACGAGAGAAATCGATTGCCGTTAAAAAAATTGAGCTATCTTCAATAGCAAAAAAATTAGTCAGTCACTATGAACATTTTGGAAAATTAAATAAAATAATTGATTTTTCAGACTTTGATCGGCCGTAGCGGCTAAACGAAAACTCCAAATTGAACGCGGTTTGCAAATCTGAGCTCCTCGTACGTCAATTAGTCGGATTAGAGATTTTAAATTTTTGATGAAAACTTGGAAAAAAAACATGAGTAAACCCCTAGGAAATTTGTGAAAAAATGCAACTTTCTTAATAATCATCTTAGACTATTGAATTTTACTTTTTTTTCATCAAAAAAACGAGAGAAATCGATTGCCGTTAAAAAAATTGAGCTATCTTCAATAGCAAAAAAATTAGTCAGTCACTATGAACATTTTGGAAAATTAAATAAAATAATTGATTTTTCAGACTTTGATCGGCCGTAGCGGCTAAACGAAAACTCCAAATTGAACGCGGTTTGCAAATCTGAGCTCCTCGTACGTCAATTAGTCGGATTAGAGATTTTTAATTTTTGATGAAAACTTGAAAAAAAACATGAGTAAACCCCTTGGAAATTTGTGAAAAAATGCAACTTTCTTAATAATCATCGTAGACTATTGAATTTTACTTTTTTTTCATCAGAAAAACGAGAGAAATCGATTGCCGTTAAAAAAATTGAGCTATCTTCAATAGCAAAAAAATTAGTCAGTCACTATGAACATTTTGGAAAATTAAATAAAATAATTGATTTTTCAGACTTTGATCGGCCGTAGCGGCTAAACGAAAACTCCAAATTGAACGCGGTTTGCAAATCTGAGCTCCTCGTACGTCAATTAGTCGGATTAGAGATTTTAAATTTTTGATGAAAACTTGGAAAAAAAACATGAGTAAACCCCTAGGAAATTTGTGAAAAAATGCAACTTTCTTAATAATCATCTTAGACTATTGAATTTTACTTTTTTTTCATCAGAAAAACGAGAGAAATCGATTGCCGTTAAAAAAATTGAGCTATCTTCAATAGCAAAAAAATTAGTCAGTCACTATGAACATTTTGGAAAATTAAATAAAATAATTGATTTTTCAGACTTTGATCGGCCGTAGCGGCTAAACGAAAACTCCAAATTGAACGCGGTTTGCAAATCTGAGCTCCTCGTACGTCAATTAGTCGGATTAGAGATTTTAAATTTTTGATGAAAACTTGGAAAAAAAACATGAGTAAACCCCTAGGAAATTTGTGAAAAAATGCAACTTTCTTAATAATCATCTTAGACTATTGAATTTTACTTTTTTTTCATCAAAAAAACGAGAGAAATCGATTGCCGTTAAAAAAATTGAGCTATCTTCAATAGCAAAAAAATTAGTCAGTCACTATGAACATTTTGGAAAATTAAATAAAATAATTGATTTTTCAGACTTTGATCGGCCGTAGCGGCTAAACGAAAACTCCAAATTGAACGCGGTTTGCAAATCTGAGCTCCTCGTACGTCAATTAGTCGGACTAGAGATTTTAAATTTTTGATGAAAACTTGGAAAAAAAAACATGAGTAAACCCCTTGAAATTTTGTGAAAAAATGCAACTTTCTTAATAATCATCTTAGACTATTGAATTTTACTTTTTTTTCATCAGAAAAACGAGAGAAATCGATTGCCGTTAAAAAATTGAGCTATCTTCAATAGCAAAAAAATTAGTCAGTCACTATGAACATTTTGGAAAATTAAATAAAATAATTGATTTTTCAGACTTTGATCGGCCGTAGCGGCTAAACGAAAACTCCAAATTGAACGCGGTTTGCAAATCTGAGCTCCTCGTACGTCAATTAGTCGGACTAGAGATTTTAAATTTTTGATGAAAACTTGGAAAAAAAAAACATGAGTAAACCCCTTGAAATTTTGTGAAAAAATGCAACTTTCTTAATAATCATCTTAGACTATTGAATTTTACTTTTTTTTCATCAGAAAAACGAGAGAAATCGATTGCCGTTAAAAAAATTGAGCTATCTTCAATAGCAAAAAAATTAGTCAGTCACTATGAACATTTTGGAAAATTAAATAAAATAATTGATTTTTCAGACTTTGATCGGCCGTAGCGGCTAAACGAAAACTCCAAATTGAACGCGGTTTGCAAATCTGAGCTCCTCGTACGTCAATTAGTCGGATTAGAGATTTTTAATTTTTGATGAAAACTTGAAAAAAAACATGAGTAAACCCCTTGGAAATTTGTGAAAAAATGCAACTTTCTTAATAATCATCGTAGACTATTGAATTTTACTTTTTTTTCATCAGAAAAACGAGAGAAATCGATTGCCGTTAAAAAAATTGAGCTATCTTCAATAGCAAAAAAATTAGTCAGTCACTATGAACATTTTGGAAAATTAAATAAAATAATTGATTTTTCAGACTTTGATCGGCCGTAGCGGCTAAACGAAAACTCCAAATTGAACGCGGTTTGCAAATCTGAGCTCCTCGTACGTCAATTAGTCGGATTAGAGATTTTTAATTTTTGATGAAAACTTGAAAAAAAACATGAGTAAACCCCTTGGAAATTTGTGAAAAAATGCAACTTTCTTAATAATCATCGTAGACTATTGAATTTTACTTTTTTTTCATCAGAAAAACGAGAGAAATCGATTGCCGTTAAAAAAATTGAGCTATCTTCAATAGCAAAAAAATTAGTCAGTCACTATGAACATTTTGGAAAATTAAATAAAATAATTGATTTTTCAGACTTTGATCGGCCGTAGCGGCTAAACGAAAAACTCCAAATTGAACGCGGTTTGCAAATCTGAGCTCCTCGTACGTCAATTAGTCGGATTAGAGATTTTAAATTTTTGATGAAAACTTGAAAAAAATACATGACTAAACCCCTTGGAAATTTGAGAAAAAATGCAACTTTCTTAATAATCATCTTAGACTATTGAATTTTACTTTTTTTTCATCAGAAAAACGAGAGAAATCGATTGCCGTTAAAAAAATTGAGCTATCTTCAATAGCAAAAAAATTAGTCAGTCACTATGAACATTTTGGAAAATAAAATAAAATAATTGATTTTTCAGACTTTGATCGGCCGTAGCGGCTAAACGAAAACTCCAAATTGAACGCGGTTTGCAAATCTGAGCTCCTCGTACGTCAATTAGTCGGATTAGAGATTTTAAATTTTTGATGAAAACTTGGAAAAAAAACATGAGTAAACCCCTTGAAATTTTGTGAAAAAATGCAACTTTCTTAATAATCATCTTAGACTATTGAATTTTACTTTTTTTTCATCAGAAAAACGAGAGAAATCGATTGCCGTTAAAAAAATTGAGCTATCTTCAATAGCAAAAAAATTAGTCAGTCACTATGAACATTTTGGAAAATTAAATAAAATAATTGATTTTTCAGACTTTGATCGGCCGTAGCGGCTAAACGAAAACTCCAAATTGAACGCGGTTTGCAAATCTGAGCTCCTCGTACGTCAATTAGTCGGATTAGAGATTTTAAATTTTTGATGAAAACTTGGAAAAAAAACATGAGTAAACCCCTAGGAAATTTGTGAAAAAATGCAACTTTCTTAATAATCATCTTAGACTATTGAATTTTACTTTTTTTTCATCAGAAAAACGAGAGAAATCGATTGCCGTTAAAAAAATTGAGCTATCTTCAATAGCAAAAAAATTAGTCAGTCACTATGAACATTTTGGAAAATTAAATAAAATAATTGATTTTTCAGACTTTGATCGGCCGTAGCGGCTAAACGAAAACTCCAAATTGAACGCGGTTTGCAAATCTGAGCTCCTCGTACGTCAATTAGTCGGATTAGAGATTTTAAATTTTTGATGAAAACTTGAAAAAAATACATGACTAAACCCCTTGGAAATTTGAGAAAAAATGCAACTTTCTTAATAATCATCTTAGACTATTGAATTTGACTTTTTTTTCATCAGAAAAACGAGAGAAATCGATTGCCGTTAAAAAAATTGAGCTATCTTCAATAGCAAAAAATTAGTCAGTCACTATGAACATTTTGGAAAATAAAATAAAATAATTGATTTTTCAGACTTTGATCGGCCGTAGCGGCTAAACGAAAACTCCAAATTGAACGCGGTTTGCAAATCTGAGCTCCTCGTACGTCAATTAGTCGGATTAGAGATTTTAAATTTTTGATGAAAACTTGAAAAAAAATACATGACTAAACCCCTTGGAAATTTGAGAAAAACTGCAACTTTCTTAATAATCATCTTAGACTATTGAATTTTACTTTTTTTTCATCAGAAAAACGAGAGAAATCGATTGCCGTTAAAAAAATTGAGCTATCTTCAATAGCAAAAAAATTAGTCAGTCACTATGAACATTTTGGAAAATAAAATAAAATAATTGATTTTTCAGACTTTGATCGGCCGTAGCGGCTAAACGAAAACTCCAAATTGAACGCGGTTTGCAAATCTGAGCTCCTCGTACGTCAATTAGTCGGATTAGAGATTTTAAATTTTTGATGAAAACTTGAAAAAAATACATGACTAAACCCCTTGGAAATTTGAGAAAAAATGCAACTTTCTTAATAATCATCTTAGACTATTGAATTTTACTTTTTTTTCATCAGAAAAACGAGAGAAATCGATTGCCGTTAAAAAATTGAGCTATCTTCAATAGCAAAAAAATTAGTCAGTCACTATGAACATTTTGGAAAATTAAATAAAATAATTGATTTTTCAGACTTTGATCGGCCGTAGCGGCTAAACGAAAACTCCAAATTGAACGCGGTTTGCAAATCTGAGCTCCTCGTACGTCAATTAGTCGGATTAGAGATTTTAAATTTTTGATGAAAACTTGGAAAAAAAACATGAGTAAACCCCTAGGAAATTTGTGAAAAAATGCAACTTTCTTAATAATCATCTTAGACTATTGAATTTTACTTTTTTTTCATCAGAAAAAACGAGAGAAATCGATTGCCGTTAAAAAAATTGAGCTATCTTCAATAGCAAAAAAATTAGTCAGTCACTATGAACATTTTGGAAAATTAAATAAAATAATTGATTTTTCAGACTTTGATCGGCCGTAGCGGCTAAACGAAAACTCCAAATTGAACGCGGTTTGCAAATCTGAGCTCCTCGTACGTCAATTAGTCGGATTAGAGATTTTAAATTTTTGATGAAAACTTGAAAAAAATACATGACTAAACCCCTTGGAAATTTGAGAAAAATGCAACTTTCTTAATAATCATCTTAGACTATTGAATTTTACTTTTTTTTCATCAGAAAAACGAGAGAAATCGATTGCCGTTAAAAAAATTGAGCTATCTTCAATAGCAAAAAAATTAGTCAGTCACTATGAACATTTTGGAAAATTAAATAAAATAATTGATTTTTCAGACTTTGATCGGCCGTAGCGGCTAAACGAAAACTCCAAATTGAACGCGGTTTGCAAATCTGAGCTCCTCGTACGTCAATTAGTCGGATTAGAGATTTTAAATTTTTGATGAAAACTTGAAAAAAATACATGACTAAACCCCTTGGAAATTTGAGAAAAAATGCAACTTTCTTAATAATCATCTTAGACTATTGAATTTTACTTTTTTTTCATCAGAAAAACGAGAGAAATCGATTGCCGTTAAAAAAATTGAGCTATCTTCAATAGCAAAAAAATTAGTCAGTCACTATGAACATTTTGGAAAATAAAATAAAATAATTGATTTTTCAGACTTTGATCGGCCGTAGCGGCTAAACGAAAACTCCAAATTGAACGCGGTTTGCAAATCTGAGCTCCTCGTACGTCAATTAGTCGGATTAGAGATTTTAAATTTTTGATGAAAACTTGAAAAAAATACATGACTAAACCCCTTGGAAATTTGAGAAAAAATGCAACTTTCTTAATAATCATCTTAGACTATTGAATTTTACTTTTTTTTCATCAGAAAAACGAGAGAAATCGATTGCCGTTAAAAAAATTGAGCTATCTTCAATAGCAAAAAAATTAGTCAGTCACTATGAACATTTTGGAAAATTAAATAAAATAATTGATTTTTCAGACTTTGATCGGCCGTAGCGGCTAAACGAAAACTCCAAATTGAACGCGGTTTGCAAATCTGAGCTCCTCGTACGTCAATTAGTCGGATTAGAGATTTTAAATTTTTGATGAAAACTTGAAAAAAATACATGACTAAACCCCTTGGAAATTTGAGAAAAAATGCAACTTTCTTAATAATCATCTTAGACTATTGAATTTTACTTTTTTTTCATCAGAAAAACGAGAGAAATCGATTGCCGTTAAAAAAATTGAGCTATCTTCAATAGCAAAAAAATTAGTCAGTCACTATGAACATTTTGGAAAATAAAATAAAATAATTGATTTTTCAGACTTTGATCGGCCGTAGCGGCTAAACGAAAACTCCAAATTGAACGCGGTTTGCAAATCTGAGCTCCTCGTACGTCAATTAGTCGGATTAGAGATTTTAAATTATTGATGAAAACTTGGAAAAAAAACATGAGTAAACCCCTTGAAATTTTGTGAAAAAATGCAACTTTCTTAATAATCATCGTAGACTATTGAATTTTACTTTTTTTTCATCAGAAAAACGAGAGAAATCGATTGCCGTTAAAAAAATTGAGCTATCTTCAATAGCAAAAAAATTAGTCAGTCACTATGAACATTTTGGAAAATTAAATAAAATAATTGATTTTTCAGACTTTGATCGGCCGTAGCGGCTAAACGAAAACTCCAAATTGAACGCGGTTTGCAAATCTGAGCTCCTCGTACGTCAATTAGTCGGATTAGAGATTTTAAATTTTTGATGAAAACTTGAAAAAAATACATGACTAAACCCCTTGGAAATTTGAGAAAAAATGCAACTTTCTTAATAATCATCTTAGACTATTGAATTTTACTTTTTTTTCATCAGAAAAACGAGAGAAATCGATTGCCGTTAAAAAAATTGAGCTATCTTCAATAGCAAAAAAATTAGTCAGTCACTATGAACATTTTGGAAAATTAAATAAAATAATTGATTTTTCAGACTTTGATCGGCCGTAGCGGCTAAACGAAAACTCCAAATTGAACGCGGTTTGCAAATCTGAGCTCCTCGTACGTCAATTAGTCGGATTAGAGATTTTAAATTTTTGATGAAAACTTGAAAAAAATACATGACTAAACCCCTTGGAAATTTGAGAAAAAATGCAACTTTCTTAATAATCATCTTAGACTATTGAATTTTACTTTTTTTTCATCAGAAAAACGAGAGAAATCGATTGCCGTTAAAAAAATTGAGCTATCTTCAATAGCAAAAAAATTAGTCAGTCACTATGAACATTTTGGAAAATAAAATAAAATAATTGATTTTTCAGACTTTGATCGGCCGTAGCGGCTAAACGAAAACTCCAAATTGAACGCGGTTTGCAAATCTGAGCTCCTCGTACGTCAATTAGTCGGATTAGAGATTTTAAATTATTGATGAAAACTTGGAAAAAAAACATGAGTAAACCCCTTGAAATTTTGTGAAAAAATGCAACTTTCTTAATAATCATCGTAGACTATTGAATTTTACTTTTTTTTCATCAGAAAAACGAGAGAAATCGATTGCCGTTAAAAAAATTGAGCTATCTTCAATAGCAAAAAAATTAGTCAGTCACTATGAACATTTTGGAAAATTAAATAAAATAATTGATTTTTCAGACTTTGATCGGCCGTAGCGGCTAAACGAAAACTCCAAATTGAACGCGGTTTGCAAATCTGAGCTCCTCGTACGTCAATTAGTCGGATTAGAGATTTTAAATTTTTGATGAAAACTTGAAAAAAAAACATGACTAAACCCCTTGGAAATTTGTGAAAAAATGCAACTTTCTTAATAATCATCGTAGACTATTGAATTTTACTTTTTTTTCATCAGAAAAACGAGAGAAATCGATTGCCGTTAAAAAAATTGAGCTATCTTCAATAGCAAAAAAATTAGTCAGTCACTATGAACATTTTGGAAAATTAAATAAAATAATTGATTTTTCAGACTTTGATCGGCCGTAGCGGCTAAACGAAAACTCCAAATTGAACGCGGATTGCAAATCTGAGCTCCTCGTACGTCAATTAGTCGGATAAGAGATTTTTAATTTTTGATGAAAACTTGAAAAAAATACATGACTAAACCCCTTGGAAATTTGTGAAAAAATGCAACTTTCTTAATAATCATCGTAGACTATTGAATTTTACTTTTTTTTCATCAGAAAAACGAGAGAAATCGATTGCCGTTAAAAAAATTGAGCTATCTTCAATAGCAAAAAAATTAGTCAGTCACTATGAACATTTTGGAAAATTAAATAAAATAATTGATTTTTCAGACTTTGATCGGCCGTAGCGGCTAAACGAAAACTCCAAATTGAACGCGGTTTGCAAATCTGAGCTCCTCGTACGTCAATTAGTCGGATTAGAGATTTTAAATTTTTGATGAAAACTTGAAAAAAATACATGACTAAACCCCTTGGAAATTTGAGAAAAAATGCAACTTTCTTAATAATCATCTTAGACTATTGAATTTTACTTTTTTTTTCATCAGAAAAACGAGAGAAATCGATTGCCGTTAAAAAAATTGAGCTATCTTCAATAGCAAAAAAATTAGTCAGTCACTATGAACATTTTGGAAAATTAAATAAAATAATTGATTTTTCAGACTTTGATCGGCCGTAGCGGCTAAACGAAAACTCCAAATTGAACGCGGTTTGCAAATCTGAGCTCCTCGTACGTCAATTAGTCGGATTAGAGATTTTAAATTTTTGATGAAAACTTGAAAAAAATACATGACTAAACCCCTTGGAAATTTGAGAAAAAATGCAACTTTCTTAATAATCATCTTAGACTATTGAATTTTACTTTTTTTTCATCAGAAAAACGAGAGAAATCGATTGCCGTTAAAAAAATTGAGCTATCTTCAATAGCAAAAAAATTAGTCAGTCACTATGAACATTTTGGAAAATTAAATAAAATAATTGATTTTTCAGACTTTGATCGGCCGTAGCGGCTAAACGAAAACTCCAAATTGAACGCGGTTTGCAAATCTGAGCTCCTCGTACGTCAATTAGTCGGATTAGAGATTTTAAATTTTTGATGAAAACTTGAAAAAAATACATGACTAAACCCCTTGGAAATTTGAGAAAAAATGCAACTTTCTTAATAATCATCTTAGACTATTGAATTTTACTTTTTTTTCATCAGAAAAACGAGAGAAATCGATTGCCGTTAAAAAAATTGAGCTATCTTCAATAGCAAAAAAATTAGTCAGTCACTATAAACATTTTGGAAAATTAAATAAAATAATTGATTTTTCAGACTTTGATCGGCCGTAGCGGCTAAACGAAAACTCCAAATTGAACGCGGTTTGCAAATCTGAGCTCCTCGTACGTCAATTAGTCGGATTAGAGATTTTAAATTTTTGATAAAAACTTGAAAAAAATACATGACTAAACCCCTTGGAAATTTGTGAAAAAATGCAACTTTCTTAATAATCATCGTAGACTATTGAATTTTACTTTTTTTTCATCAGAAAAACGAGAGAAATCGATTGCCGTTAAAAAAATTGAGCTATCTTCAATAGCAAAAAAATTAGTCAGTCACTATGAACATTTTGGAAAATTAAATAAAATAATTGATTTTTCAGACTTTGATCGGCCGTAGCGGCTAAACGAAAACTCCAAATTGAACGCGGATTGCAAATCTGAGCTCCTCGTACGTCAATTAGTCGGATAAGAGATTTTTAATTTTTGATGAAAACTTGAAAAAAATACATGACTAAACCCCTTGGAAATTTGTGAAAAAATGCAACTTTCTTAATAATCATCGTAGACTATTGAATTTTACTTTTTTTTCATCAGAAAAACGAGAGAAATCGATTGCCGTTAAAAAAATTGAGCTATCTTCAATAGCAAAAAAATTAGTCAGTCACTATGAACATTTTGGAAAATTAAATAAAATAATTGATTTTTCAGACTTTGATCGGCCGTAGCGGCTAAACGAAAACTCCAAATTGAACGCGGTTTGCAAATCTGAGCTCCTCGTACGTCAATTAGTCGGATTAGAGATTTTAAATTTTTGATGAAAACTTGAAAAAAATACATGACTAAACCCCTTGGAAATTTGTGAAAAAATGCAACTTTCTTAATAATCATCGTAGACTATTGAATTTTACTTTTTTTTCATCAGAAAAACGAGAGAAATCGATTGCCGTTAAAAAAATTGAGCTATCTTCAATAGCAAAAAAATTAGTCAGTCACTATAAACATTTTGGAAAATTAAATAAAATAATTGATTTTTCAGACTTTGATCGGCCGTAGCGGCTAAACGAAAACTCCAAATTGAACGCGGTTTGCAAATCTGAGCTCCTCGTACGTCAATTAGTCGGATTAGAGATTTTAAATTTTTGATGAAAACTTGAAAAAAATACATGACTAAACCCCTTGGAAATTTGTGAAAAAATGCAACTTTCTTAATAATCATCGTAGACTATTGAATTTTACTTTTTTTTCATCAGAAAAACGAGAGAAATCGATTGCCGTTAAAAAAATTGAGCTATCTTCAATAGCAAAAAAATTAGTCAGTCACTATGAACATTTTGGAAAATTAAATAAAATAATTGATTTTTCAGACTTTGATCGGCCGTAGCGGCTAAACGAAAACTCCAAATTGAACGCGGATTGCAAATCTGAGCTCCTCGTACGTCAATTAGTCGGATTAGAGATTTTAAATTATTGATGAAAACTTGGAAAAAAAACATGAGTAAACCCCTTGAAATTTTGTGAAAAAATGCAACTTTCTTAATAATCATCGTAGACTATTGAATTTTACTTTTTTTTCATCAGAAAAACGAGAGAAATCGATTGCCGTTAAAAAAATTGAGCTATCTTCAATAGCAAAAAAATTAGTCAGTCACTATGAACATTTTGGAAAATTAAATAAAATAATTGATTTTTCAGACTTTGATCGGCCGTAGCGGCTAAACGAAAACTCCAAATTGAACGCGGTTTGCAAATCTGAGCTCCTCGTACGTCAATTAGTCGGATTAGAGATTTTAAATTTTTGATGAAAACTTGAAAAAAATACATGACTAAACCCCTTGGAAATTTGTGAAAAAATGCAACTTTCTTAATAATCATCGTAGACTATTGAATTTTACTTTTTTTTCATCAGAAAAACGAGAGAAATCGATTGCCGTTAAAAAAATTGAGCTATCTTCAATAGCAAAAAAATTAGTCAGTCACTATGAACATTTTGGAAAATTAAATAAAATAATTGATTTTTCAGACTTTGATCGGCCGTAGCGGCTAAACGAAAACTCCAAATTGAACGCGGTTTGCAAATCTGAGCTCCTCGTACGTCAATTAGTCGGATTAGAGATTTTAAATTATTGATGAAAACTTGGAAAAAAAACATGAGTAAACCCCTTGAAATTTTGTGAAAAAATGCAACTTTCTTAATAATCATCGTAGACTATTGAATTTTACTTTTTTTTCATCAGAAAAACGAGAGAAATCGATTGCCGTTAAAAAAATTGAGCTATCTTCAATAGCAAAAAAATTAGTCAGTCACTATGAACATTTTGGAAAATTAAATAAAATAATTGATTTTTCAGACTTTGATCGGCCGTAGCGGCTAAACGAAAACTCCAAATTGAACGCGGTTTGCAAATCTGAGCTCCTCGTACGTCAATTAGTCGGATTAGAGATTTTAAATTTTTGATGAAAACTTGAAAAAAATACATGACTAAACCCCTTGGAAATTTGTGAAAAAATGCAACTTTCTTAATAATCATCGTAGACTATTGAATTTTACTTTTTTTTCATCAGAAAAACGAGAGAAATCGATTGCCGTTAAAAAAAATTGAGCTATCTTCAATAGCAAAAAAATTAGTCAGTCACTATGAACATTTTGGAAAATTAAATAAAATAATTGATTTTTCAGACTTTGATCGGCCGTAGCGGCTAAACGAAAACTCCAAATTGAACGCGGTTTGCAAATCTGAGCTCCTCGTACGTCAATTAGTCGGATTAGAGATTTTAAATTTTTGATGAAAACTTGAAAAAAATACATGACTAAACCCCTTGGAAATTTGTGAAAAAATGCAACTTTCTTAATAATCATCGTAGACTATTGAATTTTACTTTTTTTTCATCAGAAAAACGAGAGAAATCGATTGCCGTTAAAAAAATTGAGCTATCTTCAATAGCAAAAAAATTAGTCAGTCACTATGAACATTTTGGAAAATTAAATAAAATAATTGATTTTTCAGACTTTGATCGGCCGTAGCGGCTAAACGAAAACTCCAAATTGAACGCGGTTTGCAAATCTGAGCTCCTCGTACGTCAATTAGTCGGATAAGAGATTTTTAATTTTTGATGAAAACTTGGAAAAAAAAACATGAGTAAACCCCTTGAAATTTTGTGAAAAAATGCAACTTTCTTAATAATCATCGTAGACTATTGAATTTTACTTTTTTTTCATCAGAAAAACGAGAGAAATCGATTGCCGTTAAAAAAATTGAGCTATCTTCAATAGCAAAAAAATTAGTCAGTCACTATGAACATTTTGGAAAATTAAATAAAATAATTGATTTTTCAGACTTTGATCGGCCGTAGCGGCTAAACGAAAACTCCAAATTGAACGCGGTTTGCAAATCTGAGCTCCTCGTACGTCAATTAGTCGGATTAGAGATTTTAAATTATTGATGAAAACTTGGAAAAAAAACATGAGTAAACCCCTTGAAATTTTGTGAAAAAATGCAACTTTCTTAATAATCATCGTAGACTATTGAATTTTACTTTTTTTTCATCAGAAAAACGAGAGAAATCGATTGCCGTTAAAAAAATTGAGCTATCTTCAATAGCAAAAAAATTAGTCAGTCACTATGAACATTTTGGAAAATTAAATAAAATAATTGATTTTTCAGACTTTGATCGGCCGTAGCGGCTAAACGAAAACTCCAAATTGAACGCGGATTGCAAATCTGAGCTCCTCGTACGTCAATTAGTCGGATTAGAGATTTTAAATTATTGATGAAGACTTGGAAAAAAAACATGAGTAAACCCCTTGAAATTTTGTGAAAAAATGCAACTTTCTTAATAATCATCGTAGACTATTGAATTTTACTTTTTTTTCATCAGAAAAAACGAGAGAAATCGATTGCCGTTAAAAAAATTGAGCTATCTTCAATAGCAAAAAAATTAGTCAGTCACTATGAACATTTTGGAAAATTAAATAAAATAATTGATTTTTCAGACTTTGATCGGCCGTAGCGGCTAAACGAAAACTCCAAATTGAACGCGGTTTGCAAATCTGAGCTCCTCGTACGTCAATTAGTCGGATTAGAGATTTTAAATTTTTGATGAAAACTTGAAAAAAATACATGACTAAACCCCTTGGAAATTTGTGAAAAAATGCAACTTTCTTAATAATCATCGTAGACTATTGAATTTTACTTTTTTTTCATCAGAAAAACGAGAGAAATCGATTGCCGTTAAAAAAATTGAGCTATCTTCAATAGCAAAAAAATTAGTCAGTCACTATGAACATTTTGGAAAATTAAATAAAATAATTGATTTTTCAGACTTTGATCGGCCGTAGCGGCTAAACGAAAACTCCAAATTGAACGCGGTTTGCAAATCTGAGCTCCTCGTACGTCAATTAGTCGGATAAGAGATTTTTAATTTTTGATGAAAACTTGAAAAAAATACATGACTAAACCCCTTGGAAATTTGTGAAAAAATGCAACTTTCTTAGTAATCATCGTAGACTATTGAATTTTACTTTTTTTTCATCAGAAAAACGAGAGAAATCGATTGCCGTTAAAAAAAATTGAGCTATCTTCAATAGCAAAAAAATTAGTCAGTCACTATGAACATTTTGGAAAATTAAATAAAATAATTGATTTTTCAGACTTTGATCGGCCGTAGCGGCTAAACGAAAACTCCAAATTGAACGCGGTTTGCAAATCTGAGCTCCTCGTACGTCAATTAGTCGGATTAGAGATTTTTAATTTTTGATGAAAACTTGAAAAAAAACATGAGTAAACCCCTTGGAAATTTGTGAAAAAATGCAACTTTCTTAATAATCATCGTAGACTCTATTGAATTTTACTTTTTTTTCATCAGAAAAACGAGAGAAATCGATTGCCGTTAAAAAAATTGAGCTATCTTCAATAGCAAAAAAATTAGTCAGTCACTATGAACATTTGGAAAATTAAATAAAATAATTGATTTTTCAGACTTTGATCGGCCGTAGCGGCTAAACGAAAACTCCAGATTGAACGCGGTTTGCAAATCTGAGCTCCTCGTACGTCAATTAGTCGGATTAGAGATTTTTAATTTTTGATGAAAACTTGAAAAAAAACATGAGTAAACCCCTTGGAAATTTGTGAAAAAATGCAACTTTCTTAATAATCATCGTAGACTATTGAATTTTACTTTTTTTTCATCAGAAAAACGAGAGAAATCGATTGCCGTTAAAAAAATTGAGCTATCTTCAATAGCAAAAAAATTAGTCAGTCACTATGAACATTTTGGAAAATAAAATAAAATAATTGATTTTTCAGACTTTGATCGGCCGTAGCGGCTAAACGAAAACTCCAAATTGAACGCGGTTTGCAAATCTGAGCTCCTCGTACGTCAATTAGTCGGATTAGAGATTTTAAATTTTTGATGAAAACTTGGAAAAAAAACATGAGTAAACCCCTTGAAATTTTGTGAAAAAATGCAACTTTCTTAATAATCATCTTAGACTATTGAATTTTACTTTTTTTTCATCAGAAAAACGAGAGAAATCGATTGCCGTTAAAAAAATTGAGCTATCTTCAATAGCAAAAAAATTAGTCAGTCACTATGAACATTTTGGAAAATAAAATAAAATAATTGATTTTTCAGACTTTGATCGGCCGTAGCGGCTAAACGAAAACTCCAAATTGAACGCGGTTTGCAAATCTGAGCTCCTCGTACGTCAATTAGTCGGATTAGAGATTTTTAATTTTTGATGAAAACTTGAAAAAAAACATGAGTAAACCCCTTGGAAATTTGTGAAAAAATGCAACTTTCTTAATAATCATCGTAGACTATTGAATTTTACTTTTTTTTCATCAGAAAAACGAGAGAAATCGATTGCCGTTAAAAAAATTGAGCTATCTTCAATAGCAAAAAAATTAGTCAGTCACTATGAACATTTTGGAAAATTAAATAAAATAATTGATTTTTCAGACTTTGATCGGCCGTAGCGGCTAAAGGAAAACTCCAAATTGAACGCGGTTTGCAAATCTGAGCTCCTCGTACGTCAATTAGTCGGATTAGAGATTTTTAATTTTTGATGAAAACTTGAAAAAAAACATGAGTAAACCCCTTGGAAATTTGTGAAAAAATGCAACTTTCTTAATAATCATCGTAGACTATTGAATTTTACTTTTTTTTCATCAGAAAAACGAGAGAAATCGATTGCCGTTAAAAAAATTGAGCTATCTTCAATAGCAAAAAAATTAGTCAGTCACTATGAACATTTTGGAAAATTAAATAAAATAATTGATTTTTCAGACTTTGATCGGCCGTAGCGGCTAAACGAAAACTCCAAATTGAACGCGGATTGCAAATCTGAGCTCCTCGTACGTCAATTAGTCGGATAAGAGATTTTTAATTTTTGATGAAAACTTGAAAAAAATACATGACTAAACCCCTTGGAAATTTGTGAAAAAATGCAACTTTCTTAGTAATCATCGTAGACTATTGAATTTTACTTTTTTTTCATCAGAAAAACGAGAGAAATCGATTGCCGTTAAAAAAAATTGAGCTATCTTCAATAGCAAAAAAATTAGTCAGTCACTATGAACATTTTGGAAAATTAAATAAAATAATTGATTTTTCAGACTTTGATCGGCCGTAGCGGCTAAACGAAAACTCCAAATTGAACGCGGTTTGCAAATCTGAGCTCCTCGTACGTCAATTAGTCGGATTAGAGATTTTTAATTTTTGATGAAAACTTGAAAAAAAACATGAGTAAACCCCTTGGAAATTTGTGAAAAAATGCAACTTTCTTAATAATCATCGTAGACTATTGAATTTTACTTTTTTTTCATCAGAAAAACGAGAGAAATCGATTGCCGTTAAAAAAATTGAGCTATCTTCAATAGCAAAAAAATTAGTCAGTCACTATGAACATTTTGGAAAATAAAATAAAATAATTGATTTTTCAGACTTTGATCGGCCGTAGCGGCTAAACGAAAACTCCAAATTGAACGCGGTTTGCAAATCTGAGCTCCTCGTACGTCAATTAGTCGGATTAGAGATTTTAAATTTTTGATGAAAACTTGGAAAAAAAACATGAGTAAACCCCTTGAAATTTTGTGAAAAAATGCAACTTTCTTAATAATCATCTTAGACTATTGAATTTTACTTTTTTTTCATCAGAAAAACGAGAGAAATCGATTGCCGTTAAAAAAATTGAGCTATCTTCAATAGCAAAAAAATTAGTCAGTCACTATGAACATTTTGGAAAATAAAATAAAATAATTGATTTTTCAGACTTTGATCGGCCGTAGCGGCTAAACGAAAACTCCAAATTGAACGCGGTTTGCAAATCTGAGCTCCTCGTACGTCAATTAGTCGGATTAGAGATTTTTAATTTTTGATGAAAACTTGAAAAAAAACATGAGTAAACCCCTTGGAAATTTGTGAAAAAATGCAACTTTCTTAATAATCATCGTAGACTATTGAATTTTACTTTTTTTTCATCAGAAAAACGAGAGAAATCGATTGCCGTTAAAAAAATTGAGCTATCTTCAATAGCAAAAAAATTAGTCAGTCACTATGAACATTTTGGAAAATTAAATAAAATAATTGATTTTTCAGACTTTGATCGGCCGTAGCGGCTAAAGGAAAACTCCAAATTGAACGCGGTTTGCAAATCTGAGCTCCTCGTACGTCAATTAGTCGGATTAGAGATTTTTAATTTTTGATGAAAACTTGAAAAAAAACATGAGTAAACCCCTTGGAAATTTGTGAAAAAATGCAACTTTCTTAATAATCATCGTAGACTATTGAATTTTACTTTTTTTTCATCAGAAAAACGAGAGAAATCGATTGCCGTTAAAAAAATTGAGCTATCTTCAATAGCAAAAAAATTAGTCAGTCACTATGAACATTTTGGAAAATTAAATAAAATAATTGATTTTTCAGACTTTGAACGGCCGTAGCGGCTAAACGAAAACTCCAAATTGAACGCGGTTTGCAAATCTGAGCTCCTCGTACGTCAATTAGTCGGATTAGAGATTTTAAATTTTTGATGAAAACTTGAAAAAAATACATGACTAAACCCCTTGGAAATTTGTGAAAAAATGCAACTTTCTTAATAATCATCTTAGACTATTGAATTTTACTTTTTTTTCATCAGAAAAACGAGAGAAATCGATTGCCGGTAAAAAAAATTGAGCTATCTTCAATAGCAAAAAAACTAGTCAGTCACTATGAACATTTTGGAAAATTAAATAAAATAATTGATTTTTCAGACTTTGAACGGCCGTAGCGGCTAAACGAAAACTCCAAATTGAACGCGGTTTGCAAATCTGAGCTCCTCGTACGTCAATTAGTCGGATTAGAGATTTTAAATTTTTGATGAAAAATTGGAAAAAATACATGAGTAAACCCCTTGAAATTTTGTGAAAAAATGCAACTTTCTTAATAATCATCGTAGACTATTGAATTTTACTTTTTTTTCATCAGAAAACCGAGAGAAATCGATTGCCGTTAAAAAAATTGAGCTATCTTCAATAGCAAAAAAATTAGTCAGTCACTATGAACATTTTGGAAAATTAAATAAAATAATTGATTTTTCAGACTTTGATCGGCCGTAGCGGCTAAACGAAAACTCCAAATTGAACGCGGTTTGCAAATCTGAGCTCCTCGTACGTCAATTAGTCGGATTAGAGATTTTAAATTTTTGATGAAAAATTGGAAAAAATACATGAGTAAACCCCTTGAAATTTTGTGAAAAAATGCAACTTTCTTAATAATCATCGTAGACTATTGAATTTTACTTTTTTTTCATCAGAAAACCGAGAGAAATCGATTGCCGTTAAAAAAATTGAGCTATCTTCAATAGCAAAAAAACTAGTCAGTCACTATGAACATTTTGGAAAATTAAATAAAATAATTGATTTTTCAGACTTTGAACGGCCGTAGCGGCTAAACGAAAACTCCAAATTGAACGCGGTTTGCAAATCTGAGCTCCTCGTACGTCAATTAGTCGGATTAGAAACTAATAATTTTTGATGAAAACTTGAAAAAAATACATGACTAAACCCCTTGAAATTTTGTGAAAAAATGCAACTTTCTTAATAATCATCGTAGACTATTGAATTTTACATTTTTTTCATCAGAAAAACGAGTGAAATTGATTGCCGTTAAAAAATTTCAGCTATTTTTAATATTTCTGTAAAAAAGGTGATATGGTCATAGAAACGGTAATGGTAAATCGACATCCAGTTGTGTAGTATTGTATTGTGTGTGTGTGGGTGCACTCAAACAGGAACGTATTTATTATTATCGGCTGATTAGGAAACTGTACTTTCAATTTTACGCTTGAAAATGTACGCCTCAACTTTTTTCCTCCTGCGGCGCGCTATTCTCCGCAGGATATATACAATTGTGTTTATCGGATTATATCCGAACCAGTCGTGTTGTGTGTTGTTGTTGTTGTAACAAACACACCGATCTGTTCTTTAAATCTGTTCCACTCTAACGATGTCTGCAATTATTCAAACTCTCCACTTAAATGTTAATATGCGCTCGTTTATTAAATAAGTGTAGTTTGTTCTTTGTAGATATTTAACGCCTTCGAATATCCATGAAAATTACATCTAATGAATTATAATAACCATATTTTTTTTAATCATGTTTAGAGATTTGTAAAAGGTGTATAAGTCGAAATGTTTAGTTCGAAATTATAAGATGTTAATAAAACAACAGCAATATCCACCCGCGCTGCCATAAACGGAACAATAAATAAATAAGACAGAGGATTTAACGTATAATTCAAAAGCGGGTTCAGAGGTCGAACGAGCGAAAGATGGTCGTAACTCCGGCTCAACATTCGTTCCCATTTTCAATATGCCATATACGTCCCATGTCATTCTCCACCCATCACACCATCAAACCGGCGGAGATTCGCAGTGATACGAGACCAAAATAAAACAACCATAATTTTAATTATTAATTAAATCGTGTTTACATCAATAAACCATTTTTTTATAGCTAATGCCACGATGTAAAAATCGATTTATAAAATAATGATCACTATTTACTTTTCACATATTGCCTTAATAGTTACAATATTTGCCCAATAATTAAGTCGCAACCCTCCCCCGGGTTTTCCTCGCGCCGCCGGCGGAAACGGCTGCACCACTTTTTTTTTTCATAACTTGTTCCTCTGAATGAACCACTCATACAAACAATTTTTTTCATTGCAGGACATGTGCCTTACCGTCAAAATCCATTTGGTCCAACGCAGCCCACTAAATACATAACGACACAGAATATCCGGCAGAGGGTATCGTATTTCAGGTGAGTTCACATATTTGTTATAAAAAAAAACAAATCCACCACCAACTGGGTTGAAAATGCGGATGAGCAAAAAATTAACAGGTGCTCAAATTATTAAAATAAAAAAAATAATTGATGCAGTTGCTTAGGTATTGATTTGAAATGCTGGAATGAAACACTCAGCCCTTGCAATTTGTGGGAATTCCAGGAACCGAAATACGCAAAATGACTTTTTTGGTAAATAGTGCTTTTTTTACCAAAAGCTTTTCCGTTTTTCAGATTCTCAAATGAGACTTATGTTCAAAATTTCATATCAATTGCTCTATTAGTTTTTGAGATACAGCGCGCACAGACAGACAGGCACACACACAGCACATTTTTTTTTTCAGAAATTGTTAAAATGGCATCTAGGGACCCCAAAACGGACATTTCCGTATACTTTCACAATATTGTATTTCACAATACTTTCTCGTACTTCGTAACGGAGAAAGTAAAAATGCCAAAAAGAGTACTGGAAAAATTGTCTGAAAAAAATACCGAAAAGCGTCTTGAAAAAGTGTATTAAAAAAATTGGAAAAATTGTCTTGAAAAAAAATGCCAAAAAGAGTACTGGAAAAAACTGTCTTGAAAAAAAAATGCCAAAAAGAGTACTGATAAATTGTCTTGAAAAAAAAATGCCAAAAAGAGTACTGAAAAATTGTCTTTAAAAAAATGCACTGAAAAAAATTGTCCTGAAAAAATGCCAAAAAGAGTACTGGAAAAAATTGTCTTGAAAAAATGCCAAAAGTAGTCTTGAAAAAGAGTACCGAAAAAAATTGTTCTGAAAAAAAATGCTAAAAAGAGTACTGGAAAAAATATTCTTGAAAAAATAATGCCAAAAGTTGTCTTGAAAAAGAGTACTAAAAAAATTGTTCTGAGAAAAATGCCAAAAACAGTACTGGATAAATTTGTCTTGAAAAAAAAATGCCAAAAAGATTACTGGAAAAAATTGTCTTGAAGAGAAATGCCAAAAGTAGTCTTGAAATGGAGTACTGAAAAAAATGATCCTGAAAAAATTGTTTAGAAAAAAAAACTCCAAAAGTACTTTTGAAAAAAAATACTGAAAAAAATTGTCGTGACAAAAAATGCCAAAAAGAGTACTGGAAGAAATTGTCTTGAAAAAAATGACAAAAAGAGTTTTGAAAAAAAGTACTCAAAAAATTGTCCTGAAAAAGTGTTAAAAGTAGTCTTGAGTACTGAAAAAAAATGCCAAAATGAGTACCGGAAAAAATTGTCTAGAAAAAATTCCTAAGAGTCTTAAGAATAGAATAGAATAGAATTTGATTAGTCTATTACATTGCATTTACAATATTGGACACCTGACATATAAAATAATAAAGTTAAATTGAAACATGTATTCACAAAACAACTTGAAATAACTTGGTTAGAAGAGACTCTCATGCTTGGTGTTACGTAATTATATAATTTTTGAATTCCGTTATGCTATAGAAAGTCTGCTGTAGAAGTAACGATTTTGTCTTGAAAAAGAGTACTAAAAAAATTGTCTTGAAAAAAATGCCAAAAAGAGTACTGAAAAAATTATTCTGAAAAAAATGCCAAAAAGAGTATTGGGAAAAATTGTTTTAAAAAAATGCCAAAAAAGTACTGAAAAAAATTGTCTTGAAAAAAATGCCAAAAATAGTACTGGAAAAAAACTGTCCTCAAAAAATGCCAAAAAGAGTATTGGAAAAAATTGTCTTAAAAAATGCCAATAAGAGTACTGAAAAAAGTTGTTTTGAAAAAAAAATATGCCAAAAGTAGTCTTGAGAGTACTAAAAAAAATTGTCTTGAAAAAAAATACCAAAAAGAGTACTGAAAAAATTGTCTTGGAAAAAAAATGTCAAAAGTAGCCTTGAAAAAGAGTACTGAAAAAAATTGTCTTAAAAAAAATGCCAAAGAAAGTACTTGAAAAAATTATCCCGAAATAAATTCCAAAAAGAGTATTGGAAAAAATTGTCTTAAAAAATGCCAAAAAGTTGTCTTGAAAAAAAAAGTCAAAAGTAGTCTTGAAAAAGAGTACTGAAAATAAATGTCTTGAAAAAATGCCAAGTAGAGTACTGAAAAAATTGTCTAAAAAAATGCCAAAAAGAGTCTTGAAAAGGAGTACTGAAAAAAGTTGTCTTGAAAAAAAATGCCAAAAGTAGTCTTGAAAAAGAGTATTAAAAAAATTGTCTTGAAAATAAATACCAAAAAAGTCTTGGAAAAGAGTACTGAAAAAATTGTCTTGAAACAAAACGTCAAAAGTAGTCTTGAAAAAGAGTACTGAAAAAAATTATCCTGAAAAAATGTCAAGTAGAGTACTGAAAGAATTTGTTTTAAAAAAATGCCAAAAAGAGTAATGAAAAAAATTGTCCCGAAAAAAATGCCAAAAAGAGTACTGGAAAAAATATATTATTTTTAAATTCTGTTATGCTATAGAAAGCCTGCTGTAGAAGTACCGATTTTGTCCTACTACATTGTCTTAGAAAATTCCAAAAAGAGTTTTCGAAAAGAGTACTGAAAAAAATTGTCTTGAAAGAAAAATGCCACAAAGAATACTGGAAAAATTGTCCTGAAAAAATGCCAAATAGAGTACTGAAAAAATTTGTTTAAAAAAATGCCAAAAGGAGTGCTGAAAAAAATTGTCTTGAAAAAAAATGCCAAAAAGAGTACTGGAAAAAATTGTCCTGAAGAAAATGTCAAAAAGAGTATTGGAAAAAATTGTCTTAAAAAATGCCAAAGCCTGGAAAAAGAGTACTGAAAAAAGTTGTGTTGAAAAAAAATGCCAAAGTAGTCTTGAAAAAGGGTACTAAAAAAATTGTCTTGAAAAAAAATACCAAAAAGAGTCTTGGAAAAGAGTACTGTAAAAATTGTCTTTAACATAAAAAGAGTATTGACAAAGAGTACTGAAAAAAGCCTTGAAAACAAAAATGCCAAGAAGAGTACTGAAAAAATTGTCTTGAAAAAAAATGTCAAAAGTAGTCTTGAAAAAGAGTAAGTACTGAAAAAGAAATGTCTTGAAAAGAAGAAATGCCGAAAAGAGTACTGGAAAAAATTGTCTTGGAAAAAATGCCAAAGAGTCTGAAGAGTACTAAGAAAAGTTGTCCTGAAAAAATGCTAAAAAATCTTGAAAAAGTGTAGTTTAAAATTTTATTTCGTCATATGATTGCTATCAATAAATACCATCTATGTGATTTTTTTTCATCTTTCTATGTTTGGTGCGACATCTTCAAAAATTCGAATAATTAATATTTTTACAGTCATTTTATGTAAAATTATTTTATAGTATTTTAGTATTCATTTTTTTTTCAGTTTTGTATAAACAACTCCATTTTTTGTCAAGATATGATCATTAAACACTCGAAAAATGGGCTATAAAAATCTGAAAAAATTCATATATATTTTTGTCCCAAATACCAAATTAAGTAAATTATTTTCAAGGTCATTGATGGTCATTTAGGGTATTTTTCTTTTAAAGTTAAAAAAATATCAAAATAACGTAAACATTTTTCCTTATTCAAATCACAGATATGGTATTAACTGATAGGAATCATCATATAACGAAATAAAAATTTTCGTTCGTGAGATGATTGTTTATTCTTTGCGTACGGTATTTATTTTGATAAGTACGTCGCCCTCTATTGGAAAATTTATGAAACATTTTTGGCTTCCTAGGGATTCTAAAACTCGCTTTCTTAACGCTTTTTAAGGGAATTTATGAAACATTTTTGACTCGCTATTGCAAAACTCGCCTTCTTAACGCTTTTTAAGGCCGAAAAATGAGCGTTCGGAATTTTTATATACGCTACAAACTGTACATTGCCTAGTTATAATATTTGACGTAGCACATAAAGTTATGTAAAGTGAATGCCGGACCGAGTGGAGATTCCGTTAAAGCACGGTCGACAGTCCACAATGGCGCTATTAAAATTAGATTAATTCATTATGGAAACGTTTCTACATAACGAATCCCATTAGAATACAATATACCTACTTCATGAGATTTGTATACCAATCAGGATATTATTCAAATATTTTCTTGGAATTTCATAAAATAAATATTTATACCTATTTACCCATATATACATCCCACATTCTTCTAATGGAATATATTTTTAATTAAAGTACAAATCGTGAAAATTGTGACCTTTAAATATTAAAAAAAAATCCCTTTAGTCAGGGGCGGCTCGTTATGTAGAGCCAAGGAGCCATGGCACTACCTGTAGTTTCAAGCTCAGCAAGGATTGTTAACCCTCTGCGCTCGAGCGGCGCCCAGGCGATTTGATGCGTCCACTGGAGCGGCGCTGATACGGCGTCCGGGAGGTGTGATGCATCCTAACATCACCTAACCCAACCTTGCTCAACCCTACCTAACCCAACCTAATGATGTAGGTGTAACTCGTCTCGGGCGAACCAGCAATTCGTCTTGAGTTTTTTTTTTTGACTTAGGCATTCGCCATTCAGGCCGTCTCGAGTTATAGGTTTAAACAAACATGAAAACGCGTTCTGAACGTGTATTTGGAGCCAAATAAATTCTGGCTCATCTAGCGGGCGCGAACACTACACGCGATGTGCACTTGTTAGATAGGCCTCCTCAGCCCGATTTTATTGAGGTTCTAGTTAGGCCTACTTTTCGTCTTTATTTGATTTGTTTAGCGCTTCTGCTACATGTAAAGGTTTTCAATTTCAACTATCGTTCTTTTTTTGCCTCAAAAAAAGGAATATATTGTATGCTCTGTGGCTCCACCATCAAAATATTTCACGAGCCGCCACTGCTTCAAATTTTCCAAAAATAGCGGTGCAGATCCACATTCGTTTCACGTTTCAATTTAGGTCGATTTAATCGTCCTCGAGAAGTTGCGAAATATTTATAATTGATTATCAGAAAACGCCGCGCAAAACACACATCATCCAGTATGGCACGTTAATAAATAAAAGTCCCATTGTGTGCGAGAGCAGACGCGGGCCCGATTTCTCTCGTGTGCGTTCTCGTGACAAGATGACGGAAATGTTCGGGCGCATTTTAAATTCGGACAGGGGACGTCACACGGCTGACGTTTGCAATTATTTCGCCCGGCCCGAAAAAACCAACATGTTTGCACACCACGAAAATAAATCCCATTTATACGCCGTCGGTGATTACGATCAACGATGTACAGTTATCAAATTAAAGCAGCTACAGTTCGTCCACCGAGTCGTGGCCGATTGTGACCATACTCCAAAAATTCGTAATTATTCAGCGAGCGTCGCTTGAAATTAATGTAAATATTGACACAAAATCCTCACGAAAAGATTCCGTGGTGCGGCCACGCGGAGATTTATCATCTCGTTCTCTTCGAATACTTTCTCACAAAATAACAAAATAAACTGTTCGTTTCAATAGTATTTTTTTTCAACTACAGAACGGCGGTGATTACGATCAACGATGTACAGTTATCAAAATCCATTTAAATGAATTATGTGGTATGAGCAACTACAGTTCGTCCACCGAGCCGTGGCCGATTGCGACCATCTTAAATACGCCAGAAATTCATAATTATTCAACGAGCGTCGCTTGAAATTAACGTAAATATTGACACAATATCCTCACGAAAAGATTCGGTGGTGCGGCCACGCGGAGATTTGTTATCTCGTTCTTTTCGAATACTTTCTCACAAAATAACAAAATAAACTGTTCGTTTCAATTGAATTTTTTTTTCAACTACAGAACGGCGGTGATTACGATCAACGATGTACAGTTATCAAAATCCATATAAATGAATTGTGTGGTATAAGCAACTACAGTTCGTCCACCGAGTCGTGGCCGATCGTGACCATCTTAAATTCGCCAGAAATTCATAATTATTCAGTGAGCGTTGCTTGAAATTAACGTAAATATTGACACAAAATCATGAAGAGATTCGGTGGTGGGGCCACGCAGAGATTTGTTATCTCGCTCTCTTCGAATACTTTCTCATAAAATAACAAAATAAACTGTTCGTTTCAATTGTATTTTTTTTTCAACTGCAGAACGGCGGTGATTACGATCGACGATGTACAGTTATCAAAATCCATTTAAATTAATTGTGTGGTATGAGCAACTACAGTTCGTCCACCGAGCCGTGGCCGATTGTGACTATCTTAAATACGCCAGAAATTCATAATTATTCAGCGAGCGTTGCTTGAAATTAACGTAAATATTGACACAAAATCATGAAGAGATTCGGTAGTGCGGCCACGCGGAGATTTGTTATCTCGTTCTCTTCGAATACTTCCTCACAAAATGGCAAAATAAACTGTTCGTTTCAATAGTATTTTTTTTTTCAACTACAGAACGGCGGTGATTACGATCAACGATGTACAATTATCAAAATCCATATAAATGAATTGTGTGGTATGAGCAACTACAGTTCGTCCACCGAGCCGTGGCCGATTGTGACCATCTTAAATTCGCCAGATATTCATAATTATTCAGCGAGCGTTGCTTGAAATTAACGTAAATATTGACACAAAATCATGAAGAGATTCGGTGGTGCGGCCACGCGGAGATTTGTTATCTCGTTGCCTTCGAATACTTTCTCACAAAATAACAAAATAAACTGTTCGTTTCAATAGTATTTTTTTTTTCAACTATAGAACGGCGGTGATTACGATCAACGATGTACAGTTATCAAAATCCATTTAAATGAATTGTGTGGTATGAGCAACTACAGTTCATCCACCGAGCCGTGGCCGATTGCGACCATCTTAAATTCGCCAGAAATTCATAATTATTCAGCGGGCGTCGCTTGAAATTAATGTAAATATTGACACAAAATCCTCACGAAGAAGAGATTCGGTGGTGCGGCCACGCGGAGATTTGTTATCTCGTTCTCTGCGAATACTTTCTCACAAAATAACAAAATAAACTGTTCGTTTCAATTGTATTTTTTTTTTCAACTGCAGAACGGCGGTGATTACGTTCAACGATGTACAGTTATCAAATTAAAGCAGCTACAGTTCGTCCACCGAGTCGTGGCCGATTGCGACCATCTTAAATTCGCCAGAAATTCATAATTATTAAGCGGGCGTCGCTTGAAATTATTGTAAATATTGACACAAAATCGTCACGAAAAAGAGATTCGGCGGTGCGGCCACGCGGAGATTTGTTATATCGTTCTCTTCGATTACTTTCTCACAAAATAACAAAAATAGCGCGAATGACCTTAGACGCCGATGCACCTTAAACCCAAAAAAAGTAAAAGTAACTGTTCGTTTCAATTGTATTTTTTTTTCAACTACAGAACGACGGTGATTACGATCAACGATGTACAGTTATCAAATTAAAGCAGCTACAGTTCGTCCACCGAGCCGTGGCCGATTGTGACCATCTTAAGTTCGCCAGAAATTCATAATTATTCAGCGACCGTCGTTTGAAATTAATGTAAATATTGACACAAAATCCTCACGAAGAAATTCGGTGGTGCACGCGGAGATTTGTCATCTCGTTCTCTTCAATTACTTTCTCACAAAATAACAAACAAAAGCGCGAACGACCTTAGACGCCGATGCGCCTTAAACCACAAAAAAATCACAAGAAACTGTTCGTTTCAATTGTATTTTTTTTCAACTACAGAACGGCGGTGATTACGATCAACGATGTACAGTTATTAAATTAAAGCAGCTACAGTTCGTCCACCGAGCCGTGGCCGATTGTGACCATCTTAAGTTCGCCAGAAATTCATAATTATTCTCAAATAATTATTCACAAAATCCTCACGAAGAAATTCGGTGGTGCGGCCACGCGGAGATTTGTCATCTCGTTCTCTTCAATTACTTTCTCACAAAATAACAAAAAAAAGCGCGAACGACCTTAAATGCCAATGTGCCTTAAACCCAAAAAAAACACAAGAAACTGTTCGTTTCAATTGTAATTATTTTTCAACTACAGAACGGCGGTGATTACGATCAACGATGTACAGTTATCAAATTAAAGCAACTATAGTTCGTCCACTGAGTCGTGGCCGATTGTGACCATCTTAAATACGCCAGAAATTAATAATTATTCATCGAGCGTCGCTTGATATTAATGTAAATATTGACACAAAATCATGAAGAGATTCGGTGGTGCGGCCACGCAGAGATTTGTTATTTCGTTCTCTTGGATTACTTTCTCACATTCTCACAAAATATGACCTTAGATGCCGATGCGCCTTAACTCAAGAAACTGTTCGTTTCAATTATATTTTCTTTTTCAACTACAGAACGAATTTTGCACTTTCAAAGCTCCACCTTTTCGGCTTCGTTTGTCGCGTAACATTTTCCCGGCGTAATTTGCTACACGTCTTCTCATCTACCTGTTTACGCCCGTGGTAATAATGGCGACAATGCGTGCGTTGGTGAAATGCGAATCCCATAAAGGATGTATTACCCCGAAGCGGCGAGATCACACCGGATGTGTAATACGAAAGAATTCCGATGTCTGCGCGACAGGTCGAAATTGTGGAGCAGGTTTACCACCAGCATCCACACCGGGACCGCTTCCGGTGGATCTTTTGAAAACATGTGCGTCCCATAATCCGGGAAAAGAAAAAAAAGTAAGAGAGGAGAGAAATCTCGTTACCTACTGCGATCGTGAACACAGATTTTATATTTTATCGTTTCAAATTTTCAAGCTAAACTTATTATTATTATTATTATTATTACAATTTTTCAAATCGCTGTACGCAATTTTTTATTTTTTCGTTTCAAGTTCAAAGTGTTGCAATTTTGTTTTCATGCAGAATTTGTTAGATTTTTTTACGGGATGTTAAAACTAGGTTCATTTTGGATGTATTTCCAAATTTTTACGCTAATTGTGGCTGAAATTATTTTTTTGCAATTTTTCAAATCGCAGTACGCAATTTTTTATTTTTTCGTTTCAAGTTCAAAGTGTTGCAATTTTGTTTTAATGCAGAATTTGTTAGATTTTTTTATGGGATGTTAAAAATAGGTTCATTTTGGATGTATTTCCAAATTTTTACGCTAATTGCGGCTGAAATTATTTTTTTACAATTTTTTAAATCGCAGTACGCAATTTTTTATTTTTTCGTTTCAAGTTCAAAGTGTTGCAATTTTGTTTTAATGCAGAATTTGTTAGATTTTTTTATGGGATGTTAAAAATAGGTTCATTCTGGATGTATTTCCAAATTTTTGAGCTAATTGTCGCTGAAATAATTTTTTTACAATTTTTCAAATCGCTGCACGCATTTTTTTATTTTTTCGTTTCAAGTTCAAAGTGTTGCAATTTTGTTTTCGTGCAGAATTTGTTAGATTTTTTATGGGATGTTAATTATTTTTTTACAATTTTTCAAATCGCTGGATGCAATTTTTGATTTTGACATTTCAAGTTCAGAGTCCTGAAAAAGAAATCTTGAAAAAGTAAGGAAAATGTCCTTAAAAAAATCGGAGAAAAGGCCTTAATAAGGTCTGAAAAAGACCTGCATAAAAAAGTCTAAGAAAAATGCCCTGAAAAAAATTCCTGAAAGGAAAGTCCTTTAAAAAGGTCTTACAAAATACTTTTAAAAAGTCCCGAAAAAAAGTTCGGAAAAGAATTCGCTTGAAAAATAAATTCCAAAGAGAGTCTTGCCAAAGGTCCTGAAATAAATATTAAAAAATGCCTTTGAAAAGCCCTGAAAAACTCCCGAAAAAGGCCTTAAAAAGTCCTGTAAGAAGGCCTGAAATATTACCGAAAAAAATGTCCTGAAAAAAGTCCTGGAAAATAGCCGAAATTAAGTCCTGAAAATAAAATCTTGAAAAGAATCCTGAAAAATCAATCCTTAACAATGTCCCAAAAAAAATATAAAAAAAAACTTTAAAAAAAGTTCAAAATAACCTGAAAAATAGTCCTGAAAAAAATGTTCTGGAAAAATTGTTCTGTAAAAATTGTTCCCAAATAGTGTCTTGAAAACAAGTCTTGGAAAACTGCTGAAAAACGGTCTGAAAAGTTAGCTAAAAATAATGTTCTTGAAAAATTGTTCCCAAATAGTGTCTTGAAAACAAGTCTTGGAAAAAGTGCTGAAAAAACGGCCTAAAAAGTTAGTCCTGAAAAAAAGTCTCGAAAAAATATCCTGAAAAAGAGTCCGGAAAATAAAGTTTTAATAGAAATATCTCGAAGAGAAGCCTTGGAAATGTCTTGAAGAGATATTCAAAAAAGTTAGTCCTGAAAATAAAGTCTTGATAAAAATGTCCTGAAAAGAAGCCTTGGAAATGTCCTGAAAAGAAATTTAAGAAAGTAAGTCCTGAAAATAAACTCATGATAAAAAAGTCATAAAAAATCCTTAAAAAAGGTCTTAAACAGTCCTGAAAAATACCTGAAAATAAAAGTCTTAGAAAGTTCTAAAGAGAAAAAGAACTGAAAACAGTCCTGAAAAAAGTTCTTAAAAATGCCCTGAAGAATGACGGCCTGAATAAAATTCTGAAAAAAAAATAGTTCTGAAAAACATAGTCTAGACAAAGAAGTCCTTAAAAAGTCCCGAGAAAATGTCCTGAAAAAGAGTCCGGAAAGTAAAGTTTTGATAAAAATGTCCTGAAAAAAGTCCAAGAAAGACCGGAAAAAAGTCCTTAGAAAAAGTAGAAGAAAAAAAAAGAAAAAATTCATGAAAAAAAGTCCTGAAAATAAATCTTGAAAACGAAATTGTAAAAGATGGAAATGACAAATGACAAAGCTAATTGCTGCTAAAATGATTTTTTACAATTTTTCAAATCACTGATAGCAATTTTTGATTCTGACATTTCAAGTTCAAAGTGTTGCAATTTTGTTTTCGGGCAGGATTTGTCAGTTATTTTAATGGGATATTAAAAATCGGTTCTTACTGTACGTGTTTTCAAATTTTTAAGCTAATTGCGTCGGAAATTATTTTTTTACAATTTTCAAATCGCCGAGTGCAATTTTTAATTTTGCCATTTCAAAGTCAAAGTGTTGCAATTTTGTTTTCAGGCGGGATTTGTCAGTTTTTTGTATTTGGTGTTAAAAATTGGTTCATTCTGGATGTATTTTCAAATTTTTACGCTAATTGCTGCTGAAATAATTTTTGTACAATTTTTTCAAATAGCTGGAAGCAATTTTGGATTTTGACATTTCAATTTCAAAGTGTTACAATTTTGTTTTCAGGCAGGATTTGTCAGTTATTTTAATGGGATATTAAAAATCGGTTCTTACTGTACGTGTTTTCAAATTTTTAAGCTAATTGCATCAGAAATTATTTTTTTACAATTTTTCAAATCGCTGAGTGCAATTTTTAATTTTGCCATTTCAAAGTCAAAGTGTTGCAATTTTGTTTTCAGGCGGGATTTGTCAGTTTTTTGTATTTGGTGTTAAAAATTGGTTCATTCTGGATGTGTTTCCAAAATTTTAAACTAATTGCTGTTGAAATGTTTTTTTTACAATTTTTCAAATCGCTGAAAGCAATTTTGGATTTTGACATTTCAAGTTCAAAGTGCTGCAATTTTGTTTTCGGGCAGGATTTGTCAGTTATTTTAATGGGATATTAAAAATTGGTTCATACTGTACGTGTTTCAAAATTTTTAAGCTAATTGCGTCGGAAATTATTTTTTTACAATTTTTCAAATCGCTGAAAGCAGTTTTGGATTTTGACATTTCAAGTTCAAAGTGTTGCAATTTTGTTTTCAGGCAGGATTTAACAGATTTTTTTTGATATGTTAAAAATAGGTTTATTTTAGATGTATTTCCAAATTTGTACGCTAATTGCTGCTGAAATGATTTTTTTACAATTTTTCAAATCGCTGGAAGCAATTTTTGATTTTGACATTTCGAGTTCGAAGTGTTGTAATTTTATTTTCAGGCAAGATTTGTCACACTGTTTATGAGATGTTACAGTTAGGTTCATTTATTTCCAAAATTTTAAGCTAATTGCTGTTGAAATTTCTTTTTTACAATTTTTGAAATCGCTGAATAATGCAATTTTTTTTGTCATTTTAAGTTCAAAGTGTTGATTTTTTTTCTCATGCGGGTTTTGAAGGTTTTTTTATGGTGTGTTAAAAATAGGTTTATTCTGGATGTATTTCCAAATTTTAAGGCTATTTGTGGATGAAATAATTTTTTTACAATTCTTCAAATCGCTGAATGTAATTTTAAATTTTGTCATTTCAAGTGTTGCAATTTTATATTGTGAAATAAATTAAATCCACGAAACCGACGCGAATTTTGAAATCGGTTAACTGTACAGTTGTTTATTACGTTCGCCGGCTTATAAATTTGTCACGGGCGTCACCGAAACGCGATATTTTAGTGGTTGGCAAAAGGTACATATACATATATATACTCGTACTATACATCGCGAGTTTCCCCGAGAGGCAGTAAAGCATTCCACGGTCCTCGGGTTCTCGCGATGGTATCTGTGGGTGTTGTGGCGGGCGCTGAAGTCCTCCGCTGTTCGTTGTTACTCCCGTGCAAGAATAATAAGAGCAGATAAGAGACACGCCACTCCGAATGTGTTATACACCTCTGTCCTGCGTATTTCACCGTATTTCCCGATACGGACCGCAAGGAAACGGCATTACTGACCGGGAATATGCCACGACGGTTCTTTATCTCTTCTTTCACACGTGGTGCAATGGTGCACTTACGTATATTACGTTGCTTGGTTCAAATTTCCCGCCGATTCGTTAAGTAGTGTGTACAGTCCAACCAAAATCTCGAGTCACCTAGAGGGGGGGGGGAAAGTTTTCGCTGAGTGAGATGGTATAACAAATCTTCGCGAATTGAAGATGAATCATCACCTCGCGACCGATTCTGTGTCTATAATTACATTTTATTTTTTTATTTATGAAAGAAAACAAACCAAATCTGGTGGCATATTGCGGTAACCATCTTAAAGTTCAAGACAGGCGACGCCGGAAACTCATAACATAATGTGAGACATAGTTCTCTCAAATGTTCACTAAAGAATTATGAGTTTACGGCGTCGCTTCTCTTGAAATTTAAGATGGTTACTGCGCAATGTGCCACCAGATTTTGGTAGGACTCTAACTATTTTTACTTTCACTATTACGGAAGTGATCGTGAATTTTTTTTAAACCGAAATATCCGTTTAAGTCACCCTGTAAATTGAATAATTTACTTTTAGTCCACGTAAAACAATTCATTGTGTACGCGAGAATTTTTTTTTTGTCAAAAAATTAAATGAGAAAAGAAGAAGTGGTGTCCGTTCGTGTAAGATGACGGAATCGGAATGATGAGATCGGTAGCAGGCAGGGACCTTGTAATAAACTACTTAAGATAGGTGATCACGTGCCCCGGCAGTAAATTACTCGAACCTGTGCCGTTGCCTTTGCGCCCCCCTTCCACAACGCCGAGTCGCTTAAGTGCACTTGCCGGGCGCCGCCTCGCTTTTAATTGCGCACACTCTCCGCCGATAGGTGGCCACATTATTACTTACGCCTAATTAACCTATCCGAGACACTTTTACGCTCCGCTCAATTAACTCTAATTAACCGTTGTGTTTGCAAGCGAACTTGAATTTAAACGCGGTGGTCCCAGATTCATTTGAAACAGTTTTTTGGATCAAGTAAACCACCACTTTATATACAGGGTGTTTCATTTAATCTGATTAAATATATATAATACGAAAAAAATGATTACAATTTTCATACATTTTACGCTCTGTTTACATAAACTTACCCCATAATCAAGGGATGAGGGATTTCTAATTTTCACAGAATAACACTTTCGCGTGTGTTATAAGTAATTTTGAAAAGTTTGAAGTCGATGGCAATTGTTTTTGTATTTTTTTCGAAACGCCAAAATTACCACAATTTTCATCATTTTCAAGTGAATTTACCCCATAATCTAGGGGTGAGGGATTTCTAATTTTCGCAGAATAACACTTTCGCATGTGTTATGAGTAATTTTGGAAAGTTTCAAGTCGATGGCAATTGTTTTTGTATTTTTTTCGAATCGCCAGAATTATCACAATTTTCATCATTTTCGCGTGAGATTACCCCATAATCTAGGTGTGAGGGATTTCTAATTTTCACAGAATAACACTTTCGCATGTGTTATGAGTAATTTTGGAAAGTTTCAAGTCGATGGCAATTGTTTTTGTATTTTTTTCGAATCGCCAAAATTATCACAATTTTCATCATTTTCACGTGAAATTGTCCCATAATTTAGGGGTGGGGGATTTCTAATTTTTACAGAATAACACTTTCGCATGTGTTATGAGTAATTTTGGAAAGTTTCAAGTCGATGGCAATTGTTTTTGTATTTTTTTCGAAACGCCAAAATTACCACAATTTTCATCATTTTCAAGTGAAATTGCCCCATAATCTAGGGGTGGGGGATTTCTAATTTTTACAGAATAACACTTTCGCATGTGTTATGAGTAATTTTGGAAAGTTTCAAGTCGATGGCAATTGTTTTTGTATTTTTTTCGAATCGCCAAAATTATCACAATTTTCATCATTTTCGCGTGAAATTACCCCATAATCTAGGGGTGAGGGATTTCTAATTTTTACAGAATAACACTTTCGCATGTGTTATGAGTAATTTTGGAAAGTTTCAAGTCGATGGCAATTGTTTTTGTATTTTTTTCGAATCGCCAAAATTATCACAATTTTCATCATTTTCACGTGAAATTGCCCCATAATTTAGGGGTGAGGTATTTCTAATTTTCGCAGAATAACACTTTCGCGTGTGTTATAAGTAATTTTGGAAAGTTTCAAGTCGATGGCAATTGTTTTTGTATTTTTTTCGAATCGCCAAAATTATCACAATTTTCATCATTTTCATGTGAAATTGCCCCATAATTTAGGGGTGAGGGATTTCTAATTTTTACAGAATAACACTTTCGCATGTGTTATGAGTAATTTTGGAAAGTTTCAAGTCGATGGCAATTGTTTTTGTATTTTTTTCGAATCGCCAAAATTATCACAATTTTCATAATTTTCACGTGAAATTGCCCCATAATTTAGGGGTGAGGTATTTCTAATTTTCGCAGAATAACACTTTCGCATGTGTTATGAGTAATTTTGGAAAGTTTCAAGTCGATGGCAATTGTTTTTGTATTTTTTTCGAATCGCCAAAATTATCACAATTTTCATCATTTTCGCGTGAAATGACCTCATAATCTAGGGGTGAGGGATTTCTAATTTTTACAGAATAACACTTTCGCATGTGTTATGAGTAATTTTGGAAAGTTTCAAGTCGATGGCAATTGTTTTTGTATTTTTTTCGAATCGCCAAAATTATCACAATTTTCATCATTTTCGCGTGAAATTACCCCATAATCTAGGGGTGAGGGATTTCTAATTTTTACAGAATAACACTTTCGCATGTGTTATGAGTAATTTTGGAAAGTTTCAAGTCGATGGCAATTGTTTTTGTATTTTTTTCGAAACGCCAAAATTACCACAATTTTCATCATTTTCAAGTGAATTTACCCCATAATCTAGGGGTGAGGGATTTCTAATTTTCGCAGAATAACACTTTCGCATGTGTTATGAGTAATTTTGGAAAGTTTCAAGTCGATGGCAATTGTTTTTGTATTTTTTTCGAATCGCCAGAATTATCACAATTTTCATCATTTTCGCGTGAGATTACCCCATAATCTAGGTGTGAGGGATTTCTAATTTTCACAGAATAACACTTTCGCATGTGTTATGAGTAATTTTGGAAAGTTTCAAGTCGATGGCAATTGTTTTTGTATTTTTTTCGAATCGCCAAAATTATCACAATTTTCATCATTTTCACGTGAAATTGTCCCATAATTTAGGGGTGGGGGATTTCTAATTTTTACAGAATAACACTTTCGCGTGTGTTATGAGTAATTTTGGAAAGTTTCAAGTCGATGGCAATTGTTTTTGTATTTTTTTCGAAACGCCAAAATTACCACAATTTTCATAATTTTCACGTGAAATTGCCCCATAATTTAGGGGTGAGGTATTTCTAATTTTCGCAGAATAACACTTTCGCATGTGTTATGAGTAATTTTGGAAAGTTTCAAGTCGATGGCAATTGTTTTTGTATTTTTTTCGAATCGCCAAAATTATCACAATTTTCATCATTTTCGCGTGAAATGACCTCATAATCTAGGGGTGAGGGATTTCTAATTTTTACAGAATAACACTTTCGCATGTGTTATGAGTAATTTTGGAAAGTTTCAAGTCGATGGCAATTGTTTTTGTATTTTTTTCGAATCGCCAGAATTATCACAATTTTCATCATTTTCGCGTGAGATTACCCCATAATCTAGGTGTGAGGGATTTCTAATTTTCACAGAATAACACTTTCGCATGTGTTATGAGTAATTTTGGAAAGTTTCAAGTCGATGGCAATTGTTTTTGTATTTTTTTCGAATCGCCAAAATTATCACAATTTTCATCATTTTCACGTGAAATTGTCCCATAATTTAGGGGTGGGGGATTTCTAATTTTTACAGAATAACACTTTCGCGTGTGTTATGAGTAATTTTGGAAAGTTTCAAGTCGATGGCAATTGTTTTTGTATTTTTTTCGAAACGCCAAAATTACCACAATTTTCATCATTTTCAAGTGAAATTGCCCCATAATCTAGGGGTGGGGGATTTCTAATTTTTACAGAATAACACTTTCGCATGTGTTATGAGTAATTTTGGAAAGTTTCAAGTCGATGGCAATTGTTTTTGTATTTTTTTCGAATCGCCAAAATTATCACAATTTTCATCATTTTCGCGTGAAATTACCCCATAATCTAGGGGTGAGGGATTTCTAATTTTTACAGAATAACACTTTCGCATGTGTTATGAGTAATTTTGGAAAGTTTCAAGTCGATGGCAATTGTTTTTGTATTTTTTTCGAATCGCCAAAATTATCACAATTTTCATCATTTTCAAGTGAAATTGCCCCATAATTTAGGAGTGAGGTATTTCTAATTTTCGCAGAATAACACTTTCGCATGTGTTATGAGTAATTTTGGAAAGTTTCAAGTCGATGGCAATTGTTTTTGTATTTTTTTCGAATCGCCAAAATTATCACAATTTTCATCATTTTCGCGTGAAATGACCTCATAATCTAGGGGTGAGGGATTTCTAATTTTTACAGAATAACACTTTCGCATGTGTTATGAGTAATTTTGGAAAGTTTCAAGTCGATGGCAATTGTTTTTGTATTTTTTTCGAATCGCCAGAATTATCACAATTTTCATCATTTTCGCGTGAGATTACCCCATAATCTAGGTGTGAGGGATTTCTAATTTTCACAGAATAACACTTTCGCATGTGTTATGAGTAATTTTGGAAAGTTTCAAGTCGATGGCAATTGTTTTTGTATTTTTTTCGAATCGCCAAAATTATCACAATTTTCATCATTTTCACGTGAAATTGTCCCATAATTTAGGGGTGGGGGATTTCTAATTTTTACAGAATAACACTTTCGCGTGTGTTATGAGTAATTTTGGAAAGTTTCAAGTCGATGGCAATTGTTTTTGTATTTTTTTCGAAACGCCAAAATTACCACAATTTTCATCATTTTCAAGTGAAATTGCCCCATAATCTAGGGGTGGGGGATTTCTAATTTTTACAGAATAACACTTTCGCATGTGTTATGAGTAATTTTGGAAAGTTTCAAGTCGATGGCAATTGTTTTTGTATTTTTTTCGAATCGCCAAAATTATCACAATTTTCATCATTTTCGCGTGAAATTACCCCATAATCTAGGGGTGAGGGATTTCTAATTTTTACAGAATAACACTTTCGCATGTGTTATGAGTAATTTTGGAAAGTTTCAAGTCGATGGCAATTGTTTTTGTATTTTTTTCGAATCGCCAAAATTATCACAATTTTCATCATTTTCAAGTGAAATTGCCCCATAATTTAGGAGTGAGGTATTTCTAATTTTCGCAGAATAACACTTTCGCATGTGTTATGAGTAATTTTGGAAAGTTTCAAGTCGATGGCAATTGTTTTTGTATTTTTTTCGAAACGCCAAAATTACCACAATTTTCATCATTTTCAAGTGAAATTGCCCCATAATCTAGGGGTGGGGGATTTCTAATTTTTACAGAATAACACTTTCGCATGTGTTATGAGTAATTTTGGAAAGTTTCAAGTCGATGGCAATTGTTTTTGTATTTTTTTCGAAACGCCAAAATTACCACAATTTTCATCATTTTCAAGTGAAATTGCCCCATAATCTAGGGGTGAGGGATTTCTAATTTTTACAGAATAACACTTTCGCGTGTGTTATAAGTAATTTTGGAAAGTTTCAAGTCGATGGCAATTGTTTTTGTATTTTTTTCGAAACGCCAAAATTATCACAATTTTCATCATTTTCAAGCGAATTTACCCCATAATCTAGGGGTGAGGGATTTCTAATTTTCACAGAATAACACTTTCACGTGTGTTATAAGTAATTTTGGAAAGTTTCAAGTCGATGGCAATTGTTTTTGTATTTTTTTCGAACCGCCAAAATTATCACAATTTTCATCATTTTCAAGTGAAATTACCCCATAATTTAGGGGTGGGGGATATCTAATTTTGACGGAATAACACTTTCGCTTGTGTTATAAGTAATTTTGGGAAGTTTCAAGTCGATGGCAATTGTTTTTGTATTTTTTTCGAAACGCCAAAATTATCACAATTTTCACAATGTCACGCTCGGTTCATGTTTTTTTTTTTTTAATTTTCACAGAATAACGATTTAGGATGCAAAATTTAGGAAACAAATTAACGTCAAAAATCAACGGTTTTGAGAAAAAAAATTCTTCTCCTTCAAACTGATCTTTTGTATTGTGCATCACAACTTTTGCTCAAAAGTCTATTGTTACCACCGCTACACGAGTTATTAAGATCGCGTATTAGAAAGCGATTTCGCGTTATGCAAGAACGTTCGGACCGCCTTCTTATAGTGTCGCTCGAATAGCGACAGCAGCAGGAAGAGTTTCAGGAATTGGAAGAAAGTTAATTGCTCGACGGCACATAGTGTTTCTTGCATTCGATGCAACCGATTTTCGCGGAGGAAAAGGGATATTATTTATCAACGACAAACCACAGACCGGTTTCTGACTAATACGCCTCGTCAGTAATGATGATTTTTTTTAATTGAATATAAAATGTATTACTGTCTCTCGTACGGGAAAGTGAAAATAAACGGATTTTCGTGGAGAAAAAGGGCAATGAACTACAGACCGGTTTCGGACTAGTAGGCCTCTTCAGTAATAATGATTTTTTTAAATTGAATATAAAATGTATTACTGTCTCTGATACGGGAAAGTGAACAAAAAAACGATTTTCTCGAAGATAAAGGGCAATGAACTACAGACCGGTTTCGGACTAATCGGGATCGTCAGTAAAAATGTTTTTTTTTTTAATTGAATATAAAATGTATTACTGTCTCTGGTACGGGAAAGTGAAAATAAACCGATTTTCGCGGAGAAAGAGGGCAATGAACTACAGACCGGTTTCAGACTAATAGCCCTCGTCAGTAATTTTTTTTTAAATTGAATATAAAATTTATTACGAGGTACGGGAAAGTGAAAATATATTCAATCATTTTTCTAATGGGAAAATGCGTTTTGTGGCGATTAAAAAAAATACAATCACTCGGACGTGTCTGAAATTTCCTCTAATTTAACCGACTTTATTGCTCTACTACCAAACGAAGTTCCAATGGCGAAGGATAAAAAAACAGTAACCATAAGATTTTCGTAAAATTCGTTTACTAGGATCTTCGAATTTTTTCTACAGACCCTCGAATTTTTCATTGAATACCCTGAATGATAAACTTGTTACAAATTTACGTTCATTATGTAACAGGTAAAACTAGAAGCAACCCCTTGCGAAAGAAACTTCAACGGCCGTAAAGCACCGGAGCAGGTGAATATCCGGCTCTTGAAAACATATGTGCACGACGGCAGGTAGTTACGAGAAGGGATGCTGGGTCACAGGGGCGTGACCGGATCCTGGGAACATCCGTGCCACTCGAAGAAATCACACGGGAATCGGAAACTTCTTTATTTTTTGCCGAAGCTTTGGAGATATGTAAATGGACAAGTGGTACTGGCCATTTGCGGAGAGCCAGCCAGAGAGTCTTCACTAGGTGAACCTGTTTCGGACGGGAGTTTGGGTGTAGATGTGTAACCTACGCGAACCCCATTTACATAGGAGCATGTCGCCGGTAATTCAATCAGCGATATTCTACGAGATTAAGATCGCAGTAGGCGCCACTTGTGTCTACTATCTCTTTGTAAGCGCGCATTCAAGGTGGATATCTTTATGGGAAACTGATCTCGACTTACTTCAACAATTATTGCCTGGAAACGTAATTGGGAATTAATTTACCAATTTATTCCGTTTTGCTCTTGTTGATTAATTCCGCGATTGCATTTCAACGGTCACCTGTTTATTGCCTCTCAGTTCTGTCGATGTATTACTCCGTTCTCACAGATTAATATTGATGGCACGAACAAATCATTTCCAGTTTTATGCGAATGTGATAAATTCATTTTTTACCTATGAAACGGATTTATTATAAATAAGTAATTGTGGAGGCTTTCACTTCGTGATACGTTTTGAATAATTCAAATAAAACGAATAACTTTGTTGGTAGCACTTTATTAATTAATATTATTAGTTAATAAAGTGTTACCAACAAAGTTATTCGTTTTATTTGGATTTATTATATTCACCAGTGGCGGCTCGTGGAACGTGTTGATGGTAGAGCCACTTATACAATATACCCCCTCCAACCCCCGCCTTTTTTGAAGAAAGAAAGAACGGTTTATCTTCCTAGACCAAAGTAACTGGCGAAAAAGTGTTTTAAGAATTAATTAAAAATTCTTGCTGAGCTTGAAACTACAGGTAGTGCGCTCGACAGCAAAATATACTACTTTTGACAGATGAAAAATACAATTTTTGACAATTCAAAAATGTTGAAAAAAGCTATTTTTATTAGCTAAAAAATACTGTTTTTAACAGCCGAATCATTCCATTGTTGACACACAAAAAATACTATTTTTGACAAAAAAAAAATACTATTTTTGACAACTAAAAAATACTAATTTTCAACAGCTGAGGAATACCATTTTTGTCAGCTGAAACATACCATTTCTGACCCACGAAAAATACTATTTTTGATATTTAAAAAATACTACTTTTAACAGCGAAGCTAAGCCCCTGCCTTCAACAGCAAAATATACTACTTTTGACAGCTGAAAAATACAATTTTTGACAACTCAAAAATGTTGAAAAAAAGCTATTTTTATCAGCTAAAAAATACTGTTTTTAACAGCCGAAACATTCCATTGTTGACACACAAAAAAACTATTTTTGACAAAAAAATACTATTTTTGACATCTACAAAATACTAATTTTCAACAGCTGAGGAATACCATTTTTGTCAGCTGAAACATACCATTCCTGACACACGAAAAATACTATTTTTGGCATTTAAAAAATACTACTTTTAACAGCGAAGCTAAGCCCCTGCCATCGACAGCAAAATATACTACTTTTGACAGCTGAAAAATATAATTTTTGACAATTCAAAAATGTTGAAAAAAACTATTTTTATTAGCACATTCACAAACAAACAAACAAACAAAATATTTATTCAATAGATATGATACATTACTTTAAAAAGGATACATGCACCAGAATTATTATCCATTGTTCAACACACGAAAAATACTGTTTTTGACAAAAAAAATACTATTTTTGACAGCTGAAAATACTAATTTTCAACAGCTGAGGAATACCATTTTTGTCAGCTGAAACATACCATTCCTGACCCACGAAAAATACTGCTTTTGAGAAAAAATACTATTTTTGACAGTAAAAAATACTACCTTTGACACCATAATATACAATTTTTGAAAACGAAACACTACTTTTGACAGCTAAAAAATACAATTTTTGACAAATTAAAAAAGGTTGAAAAAAACTATTTTTATTAGCACATTCCATTGTTAACACACGAAAAATACCATTTTTGACAAAAACAAAAATACTATTTTTGACAGCTGAAAAATACTAATTTTCAACAGCTAAGGAATACCATACATGAAAAATACTATTTTTGACAAAAAATACTATTTTTTTACTAATTTTGACAGCTGAAAAATACAATTTGTGACAACTCAAAAATGTTGAAAAAACTATTTTTATTAGCTAAAAAAAATATGTTTTTGGCAGCTGAAACATAGTATATTTGGCAGCTGAAGAATACCATTTTCTACAACTGTAAAATACAACTTGAAACAGCTGAGAAATACTATTTTCAACAGCTGGAGATTACCATTCTTGACAGCCGAAAAATGCCATTCCCGACAGCTGAAACATACCGTTATTGGCAGCTAAAAGATACAATTTTTGACAACAAAATATACAGGTTGAAAAATGACATTTTTGACAGTTACAAAATGTCAAAGAAATCTGCTTTTGATAGCTGAAAAAATACCATTTATATAGGTGGGAAATACCATTTTTGGCAGTTGAAAAATATCATTTTTGACAGCTGAAAAATTATATTTTTGACAGCTGAATAATACAATTCTTTATAGCTGAAAAATACCATTCTTGATAATAGCAACACAATATTATTGACAACTGTATCGTACCATTATTGTCAGCTAATTTTTTTTTTTAAACAAAAAATACAATTTTTGACATCAAAAAGTACAATTTTTGAAAGCTGAAAAATGCCATTTTTGATAATTAAAAAATATCGAAAAATGCTGTTTTTGATAGCTGAAAAATAACATTTTTATAGGTGGGAAGTACTATTGTTGACAGCTGAAAAATATAATTTTTGACAGCTGAAAAATATAATTTTTGACAGCTGAAAAATATCATTGTTGACAACTGCACAGTTGAATAATATTTTTCTTAACAGCTGAAAAATACTATTTTTAACAACTGAAAAATACCAGTCTTGGCAACTGCAACAGACCATTTTTGACAACTGTAACAAACCATTAGTTTCAGCTAAAAATTAAATTTTTCACAACACAAAAAATACAAGTTTTGACAGTTGAAAAATGCCATTTTTGACAGTTAAAAAAATGTCGAAAAATGTTGCTTTTGATAGGTGAAAAATAACATTTTAATAGGTGAGAAATACCTTTTTTGACATTAAAAAAAACATTTTTGACAACTGAAAAATATCATTTTTGACATTTGAATAATACACTTCGTAACAGCTGAAAAATACCATTCTTGACAATTGCAACAAAACATTTTTGACAACTGTGACAAACCATTATTGTCAGCTAAAACATACAATTTTTGACAACATGAAGTACAATTTTTGACAGATGAAAAATGCCATTTTTGACAGTTAAAAGTGTCAACTGAAAAATAACATTTTTATAGGTTAGAAATCGCATTTTTGACAGCTGAAAATTACTATTGCTGACAACTGCAACAAACCATTATTGATAACTGTAACATAATTTTTGACTACAAAAAGTCAATTTTTGACAGCTGAAAAATGCCATTTTTGACAATTAAAAAAAATGTCGCTAAATGCCGTTTTTGATAGCTGAAAAATAACATTTTAATAGGTGAGAAATACCTTTTTTGACATTAAAAAAACATTTTTGACAACTAAAAAATATCATTTTTGACATTTGAATAATACACTTCTTAACAGCTGAAAAAACAATTTTTACCAACTGAAAAATACCATTCTTGATAATTGCAATAAAACATTATTGACAACTGTAACATGCTAAAAAATACAATTTTTGGCGACAAAAAGTACAATTTTTGACAGCTAAAAGTGCCATTTTTGACAAATAAAAAAATGTCGAAATTTTTGACAGCTGAAAAATGTCATTTTTTGCAGTTAAAAAAATGTCGAAAAATGCTGCTTTTGATAGCTGAAAAATAACATTTCTATAGGTTGGAAATCGCATTTTTGACAGCTGAAAAATATCATTGTTGACAACTGCAACAAACCATTACTGACAACTGTAACATGCTAAAAATACAATTTTTTACTACAAAAAGTCAATTTATGACAGTTGAAAAATGCCATTTTTGACATTTAAAAAAATGTCGCAAAATGCTGTTTTTGATAGCTGAAAAATAACATTTTAATAGGTGAGAAATACCTTTTCTGACATTAAAAGAAACATTTTTGACAACTGAAAAATATCATTTTCTACATTTGAATAATACAATCCGTTTGAAAAATACCATTCTTGACAATTGCAACAAAACATTATTGACAATTGTAACAAACCATTATTGTCAGCTAAAACATACAATTTTTGACAACAAAAAGTACAATTTTTGACAGCTGAAAAATGCCATTTTTGACAGTTAAAAAATGCCATTTCTGACAGTTAAAAAATGCCATTTTTGACAGTTAAAAAAATGTCGAAAAATGCTGCTTTTGATAGCTGGAAAATAACATTTTTATAGGTTGGAAATCGCTTTTTTGACAGCTGAAAAATTATTGATAACTGTAATATGCTAAAAAATACAATTTTTGACTACAAAAAGTCAATTTTTGACAACTGAAAAATGCAATTTTTGACAATTAAAAAAATATCGCTAAATTCTGTTTTTGATTGCTAAAAAATAACATTTAAATAGGTGAGAAATACCTTTTTTTTGACATTAAAAAAAAACATTTTGACAACTGAAAAATATCATTTTTGACATTTGAATAATACATTTCTTAACAGCTGAAAACTACCATTTTTATTAACAGCTGAAACATACCATTATTGACAATTGCAACACAGCATTGTTGTCAATTACAAAATACAATTTTGCTGACCTTGAAACTACAGGTAGTGCCATGGCTCCTTGGCTCTATATAACGAGCCGCCCCTTATATCCACCAACATAATTACAAAGAAAAAACGAAGAAATTGTATTATGAATATACCATTTGTTTTCATAAAATAATACTGGCCGTGGCATTAGCGGGGGGGGGGGGCAGTTGCTTCAATAATTAATTTGTTCTCAATTCAGACTCATCACAAACACTAACTAATACGAATAATTACAAGAAAATAATTGTGTAATGAGTGTAGCAATATAACAGTTGCCCGTTGGCATTTAAAATTCCTCCCCCCCGCGTGGATACAGTAAGACGTTGACTTGTTTACAACCTGAGCGATTAATCAACGTTTTATTAATACTGTAATTAGATTCAAGTCGGCGGATATGAATTAGTGCACTAGTCCGCCGTCTGGCGGGTGTTTTTGAGCAATCCAGGATTCGAGACAGACGGGAGACCTTCGAGACAATATTGAAATATAGATATGCAAATCTACTTTCTAGCCTTTGACTAATCGACTGTCGATAATTAAAAAGCAAGTGACATAAATTTACATTCATCAAAACGGAACTAATGAAATTGACGACACTCTTACTGCGTTTTTTATCAGTTCACATGTCAAAATGTTTTATTTTTTTAATTAAAAACTAAGACCTAACTTCAAAAAAGAAAAAGGTCAAATTGTTGGCATAACTATCATTGAGATATCTGTAAAATATGAACTTCATCTAATGATAAGTAAAAATAAATTATGCAAAACCATGAATACATGCACTGAGAGAACAGCCTTAATGGTTTTTTTTATTAAGAATTTCGGCATTTCCTTCCTGAGCAACTTTTAATAATAAAAAATTGCGATTTTTAAATGTTTTTCTTTCTTATGATACTCGATTTAACTGAAAAATATAAACAACTTTCTCTTTTTTTTGTCCATTTGAAATGTTCATATGCAACAAAATAAAACTAGCATGTGATATTGATGTCGTGTCTCACACCGAAATGTTGAGACACGGCTGACGTGTCTCACACCGGTTAAAGGATGCATTCACTACCCGTTTCAAGATTATTTCGGATGCACAACATCGACGGTTTTCGGCGTTTGAGATCAGACGGCGGTAAAACGTTTAATCAACCCATTATTAACCCGTAAACTGTAGTATAATAAAGATGTTGAAATAAGCAAGGTATTCTTCTTGGAGCGGCGTATACAATGAGGCACCTGTTCATTTAAGGAGTTTCTATAATTTCATTCCGAGCATGTGTGTACCCAGAGATAGTACTTAAATGTACCTAACTACCAGCATATATATATAAATATATATATAAAGATGGCCTAGACCGTTCCTGCTGATCATGATCTTTAAAATGTATTATGTTTCCCATGTGCATACGAGCGGCTCCTCTTCCATTCCGGCCACTGTTTCCTTGTAATTGGTACGATCCGAGGAGATTTTTCTATATTTGGTATTAGAAACGGAATTACGGACGATGATAACAAATCTTTCTTTCCACATTTTGCATTTCGTATGAGGAAAACGATAAGGACGTCACGGTGACTTCACCAGTTAACTCATACATTAGATGTAACGGTCACAGCCATCCTCTCCAAAAAGTCTTAGGATTTAGGATCACATTTAAAAATGGAAACTGCATGCATTGAAAATTGTTTTTTTTTGACATAGGAAACAGGTCCATTTCGCCAGAGTTTTTAATTAACTGTATATATTGATTTCTAATTATTTATTATATATATATATATATAGTAAAAATGTCGAAGAAAAATCCTCGTATCAGGGAATCCGACCAAAAAGGGTGGTTAATAAATCATCTATTTATCATAAAACCGAGCTTTCGCCAATGTTTATTAGCTTCTTCAGGGATAACGCTATAAAATAATTTACAAGAGTGAAAAATTTTATAAGTTAAATGAAATGAGGTTATGCACGTGTTCGCGACGCACGTGTTGGCGAAAATGTACTTACATGGAAGATGTGAAAAAATAAACCGTTGAACATACGGAATTAATGAAAAGGCTCGATGCAGTAATAGTGAAACATATTAAAATTTGTTTAAAACGTTGATGTCACAGGATTAAAATTTACAAACACACATCGCCGGACATGTTGGTTTGAGACGATGACTAACAGTGATTGTGAACTAGGTTAGATTGTAATGGCCGAGGTACAAGCCAAACTGGAGGGAGAACACTACACAATTAGTGCCAACCCTGGGAATTGATGCCGTCAAAGTGGCGGTAAAATTTGAATTTGACAATTTAAAGTGTAAAAGAGTAAAAGTGTAAAAATGTATAATAAAAGGGGGGTGGTGTTGTCTGTGGCTATCAATTTAACCTTTACAAATGTAGATTATAACATTAACAATGACTGACTCATTTTAACGTTATAATAAAATGTAGGGGTTAGGATTAATAGATGAGTTAAAAAATATATAATATAAGTGTTAGAAATGGTAGTTAAGTGATGGTGGTTAAATGTTCAGCACACCATTTACGGTGAATAAAGTGGATTAATGTAACCCCCAGATTGTAAGTTGTAATATTAACAATGTACAAGTCATTGTAGTATTGCAACACATTGCAGCGGTTGCAGGGTTGTTATTGAAAACGTATAAGTTACGTAATGTTAAAGATATATAAAAAAGGGGGTAGTGTTTAAAAGTTTAAATTATTTAGGTGTAATACAGCAATTTCAATAAATTGCTGGGGTAAGAGAGAAAACGTGAGATGTATAATAATAATTGGTTTGATTACTGATAACGAGAACAATTAACTAGATCCAAACGAAAATCAAGTAGCAGAAACTAAGGAGTTGTGTGAATTATTAATCAGGGGATCGTTATTAGTCTTATGATGGTCTGAAAGACTGATAAGGTAGGAATAGATATTACTTAAGTGATCTGTGTCTGATTTGAAATTCATTGTTTTTTCACGGTTCTTCTGAATGTGATACATCTCCAGAAACAGTCTGCCCCTGTAGGACTTACAAGTGTCGAGAACTTTTACGTTGTTGAAGTCTGGGTTGTGGTTTGAAGAGTTGCAGTGAATAGAAAGAGCACATGACTTCTTGCCCAGTCTGTAATCGCTCCTGTGCTGTGTCAAACGTGACTTGAGCCACTGTGAAGTTTGACCCACATAGGAGCGATTACAGACTGGGCAAGAAGTCATGTGCTCTTTCTATTCACTGCAACTCTTCAAACCACAACCCAGACTTCAACAACGTAAAAGTTCTCGACACTTGTAAGTCCTACAGGGGCAGACTGTTTCTGGAGATGTATCACATTCAGAAGAACCGTGAAAAAACAATGAATTTCAAATCAGACACAGATCACTTAAGTAATATCTATTCCTACCTTATCAGTCTTTCAGACCATCATAAGACTAATAACGATCCCCTGATTAATAATTCACACAACTCCTTAGTTTCTGCTACTTGATTTTCGTTTGGATCTAGTTAATTGTTCTCGTTATCAGTAATCAAACCAATTATTATTATACATCTCACGTTTTCTCTCTTACCCCAGCAATTTATTGAAATTGCTGTATTACACCTAAATAATTTAAACTTTTAAACACTACCCCCTTTTTTATATATCTTTAACATTACGTAACTTATACGTTTTCAATAACAACCCTGCAACCGCTGCAATGTGTTGCAATACTACAATGACTTGTACATTGTTAATATTACAACTTACAATCTGGGGGTTACATTAATCCACTTTATTCACCGTAAATGGTGTGCTCAACATTTAACCACCATCACTTAACTACCATTTCTAACACTTATATTATATATTTTTTAACTCATCTATTAATCCTAACCCCTACATTTTATTATAACGTTAAAATGAGTCAGTCATTGTTAATGTTATAATCTACATTTGTAAAGGTTAAATTGATAGCCACAGACAACACCACCCCCCTTTTATTATACATTTTTACACTTTTACTCTTTTACACTTTAAATTGTCAAATTCAAATTTTACCGCCACTTTGACGGCATCAATTCCCAGGGTTGGCACTAATTGTGTTCTCCCTCCAGTTTGGCTTGTACCTCGGCCATTACAATCTAACCTAGTTCACAATCACTGTTAGTCATCGTCTCAAACCAACATGTCCGGCGATGTGTGTTTGTAAATTTTAATCCTGTGACATCAACGTTTTAAACAAATTTTAATATGTTTCACTATTACTGCATCGAGCCTTTTCATTAATTCCGTATGTTCAACGGTTTATTTTTTCACATCTTCCATGTAAGTACATTTTCGCCAACACGTGCGTCGCGAACACGTGCATAACCTCATTTCATTTAACTTATAAAATTTTTCACTCTTGTAAATTATTTTATAGCGTTATCCCTGAAGAAGCTAATAAACATTGGCGAAAGCTCGGTTTTATGATAAATAGATGATTTATTAACCACCCTTTTTGGTCGGATTCCCTGATACGAGGATTTTTCTTCGACATTTTTACTATTTTCCAACAAGTACGGCCGTTACTTCCCTCCAGCATATATATATATATATATATATATATAGTAAAAAAATCGAAGAAAAATCCTCGTATTAGGGAATCCGACCAAAAGGGGTGGTCGGATTCCCTGATACGAGGATTTTTCTTCGATTTTTTTACTATTCTCCAACAAGTACGGCCGTTACTTCCCTCCAGTATATATATATATATATATATATATATATATATATATATATATAAAACGGCAAGAAATAACGGACGCTGCTATGTAGTAGTTTCTCCCGCTACACCTCACACTTCACTATATATATATATATATATATATATATATATATATATATATATACTCAACTATATATTATTTAATGATTGGGTGGATATACAGGATGTTACAGAGCTCTGGGAACGGTCAATCACGTGCTTATTTTTCAAAATTTCGAAAAATGTTTTATACAAAAGTTGTGTACAATAGTGAGCTGCACGCCCTAAGAATATTTAAATTTATACACGGTGTCTCATAACAAAGTTACAGACCAAACTTATGTTTTTTTTTTAATGGAACACCCTATTTCTTTTGTCATTTTTGAATTATATGGAGCAAATAAAGGTGAGTTACTTCAATACTCCCTATACCTATTGTTTGCCGTTTTCGAAATATTTGAAGATTTGTTGAAATGCATGGTCTGGGTGATTTTTTATTTTTGCCCCAGTGATCGACGTTGAACGATTAAAATCATTTCAATTATTTGTTTGAAGGTTCGAACTATAGAGCCAACCATGATTTCATACAAAAAATTATACAGAAATGCGGTAGAAAAACCCAACTTATAAAGTTGAATAACTTCGTTTTTTCAAATGGTACACACACCCTGTATTTAGTAGGGATGGGCAATATTTCACGTATCTATGATTTTTCACTGTTATTGAAAAATCACTGGTCGTTACTGTTACTAATAGGCGAATTTCACTACTACTTAAAATCACTGCTACTTTAAATCACTGCTACTTAAAATCACTGTTACTTTAAATTACTGCTACGTTAAATCACTGCTACTTAAAATCACTGCTACCTAAAATCACTGCTACTTTAAATCACTGCTACTTAAAATCACTGCTACTTAAAATCACTGCTACTTAAAATCACCGCTACTTAAAATCACTGCAATTTAAACTGTGACAAACTGTGATTGTTACTTAAAACATAATTGTAAGAAGACAGTACAAGGTTATTTAATGTTAAATGTTATTTAATATTTATTACTTTATCCACCCATTTGTGCACGGTATTGTATTTAAAATTTGAATAAATATTTAATAAAAAAGACAAATATGAATAAAATGTCATAGTATACCATACTTATTACAATTGAGATTTTATAAAAACGAAAAAATTATCTTGCCCGGCATAGAATTTTAATTTAAGATTCAGATTCATATCTAAACATACATTTTAAAAGTAATACCATGAAACTAATTTTGAAATTGCAAACTTCATGAACTGAAAAAAAAACTGCGAATATCTCCACTTCAGGTGCTCAAAAAATTACAACAAAAATCCATATCTCTATTGAAAATTGTTGAATTTTTAAGCCCTAAATTAATTTCGAAAAAGCGCTACTACGGATATTTTTTTAGGGAATTTTGTCTACACGTTTTATATTTTTTTCTGCGATATTTTTGGCCAAGTGCTAAAAAAATAAACCTAAAATTTTCAAAAATCCTTATCTCCATTAAAAATTGTTGAATTTATAAAAACCAAATTGATTTTGAATGAGCGATACTTTGACCATTAAGGATATTTTTTTAATGAATTTTTTCTAGGCGTTTTATATTTTTTTCTGCGATGTTTTTATTCGTGCTCAAAAAATAAAAATTAAAATCTTAAAAAATCTATATATTTATTAAAAATTGCTGTATTTACAAAAACCTAATTGATTTTGAATGAGCGATACATTGGCCATTGAGGATGATTTTTTATGGAATTTTTCCTGCATGTTTTATATTTTTTTCTGCGATGTTTTTCTTTAAGTGCTCAAAAAATTAAAACGAAAATCTTCAAAAATCCATCTTTCCATTAAAAATTGTTGAATTGACAAAAACCAAATTAATTTTGAATTAGCGATACTTCGGCCATTGAGGATAATTTTTTATGGAATTTTGTCTGCACGTTTTATATTTTCTCTGCGATATTTTTAGCCAAGTGCTCAAAAAAATAAAACTAAAATTTTCAAAAATCCATATTTCCATTAAAAATTGTTGAATTTACAAAAACCAAATTGATTTTGAATAAGCGATACTTTGACCATTAAGAATATTTTTTTAATGAATTTTTTCTAGGCGTTTTATATTTTTTTCTGCGATGTTTTTTATTCGTGCTAAAAAATTAAAATTAAAATCTTCAAAAATCCAAATCTCTATTAAAAATTGTTGAATTTACAAAAACCAAATTAATTTCGAATAAGCGGTACTTCGGCCATTGAGGATATTTTTTTATGGAATTTTGTCTGCACATTTTATATTTTTTCCTGCGATATTCTTGGCCAAGTGCTCAAAAAAATAAAACTATAATTTTCAAAAATCCATATCTCCATTGAAAAAAGTTGAATTTACAAAAACCAAATTGATTTTGAATGAGCGATACATTGGCCATTGAGGATGATTTTTTATGGAATTTTTCCTGCATGTTTTATATTTTTTTCTGCAATATTTTTGTTCAGGTGCTCAAAAAATTAAAACAACAATTTGCAGAAATCCATATCTTTTGAAAATTGTTGAATTTACAAAAACCAAATTAATTTCGAAAAAGCGGTACTTCGGCCATTGAGGATAATTTTTTATGAAATTTTGTCTCCGCGTTTTATATTTTTTTCTGCGATATTTTTAGCCAAGTGCTCAAAAAAATAAAACTAAAATTTTCAAAAATCCACATCTTAAATTAAATTTGAGAGAACCTCGCTTATTGCAAATTATATATTTTTCGTCTTTGTTGAATCCTAAATTACTTTTTAAGTAAGAAATGCATTTGAAAAAGATTAATTGCGGTCCGAATTGAATTGAGAAAACTCCGAAGCGCTTTTCTCATAGATATATAACTCGGTTTGCGCGATCCGCCCGATTTACTGCCGGCGTTTGGCTTTACTGTAAGAAGTCGGTCGTGAATCCGTGGTAATGAAGATTTCTGTCAGCGGGAACATGCGCTGCCGTTAAATAAATCCGATCCTCCGGGTCGGGAGTTATTTAGAAAATCCGAAAACGGTCTCGCCAAATTGCCTCAAAAGAGTTTTTGCATGTTAGCGGTAAACCCCGCGTGAAATAATTCTTGCTGAATTATCGGATCGAGTTTTGTTTTTAATTAACACTAAAAAAGACGCCCAAAATTAAAGAAATCTAGACGAAGCAAAATTTTCCAGAAAAATCAATGGCCTGATTTCTAGCTTAAAATATCCAAAATTATTTCCGTAAGGTATTCAAAACCGCAGCTATTTTGATACAAAAATCCTAACAGACATTTTTTTCTTCTGTTTTACAGAAATGCGATCCCAGGGTCTCTTGCCATCCTCGACTCCCCCGTGCCCGCCGATGATTCATGAGAAAATTTGGTAAGTCGTTTTAAAATTACACAAAATTTCCCATATTTTGACATCTGTATCATCAAAATCCAACAATGCGTTTAGCAGTTGTGCAATTTAAAAAAAATATATCGTGTTTTTCTAAACGCAGGATTTTGGCATATTGCGTTGATTTTATACAAAAAAAAAACAGTATTTAAATTGCTCTAAATTTCCACATTTTCAAAATCCAACAAAGTGTATCGCACTATTATAAATAGTGGTAAAAAACGTCGAAAGTTGTTTAATTCAAAGTTACCTGACAATGGACTACCACATAGTAACGGTCGCAACCGTCATCTTCATAACATTCCGAAATAATACCTTTCTTCACAATTTAAATTTGAAATTGTGAAGAAAGGAATATAACCGTGTTTTATTATTAATTAAATATTCAGGTAACTCACAAACCACATTAATATTAACTGTTTCCGGTTGTGTTTCATTTTCTAGAGTATTGTGATCGTGAAAATTTTTGAAAATCCGTTTTTAATGAAAATATCGTGTTTGGCCATTTGTAGAATAAAGTGATTTTGTTATTATTATTACGCATTTTTCAAACTTTCTCTGTGCAATATACAAGAAAGTATTGTGGGTGTGATTTTTTTTTTTAATTTGAAATTTTGACGAAAACACACTTTTTGTTATTGTTCTTGAAAAATATCTGACCGTCTGTCTGTGGGTGTTGTATTTAAAAAAATTTTGAGATAATTGCAAATGAATGAAACTTTTTGCAAATTTAAAACCGATTATTAAAATAAATTCCAAAATCTTGAAATTTTTAAAGTTAACTAAAAACTGACTAAACTTCACCCCTTCACTAGATTCCGGAATAATTGCATCTGAACAGAGCTTATTGTTATTTTTAATCCGCAAATTTAAAAAAATATAACAATTCCAAAAATCTTGAAAATTCTCAAATTCTCTAAAAACTGACCAACCTTCACGATTTTGTGAAAATACCTCATCATTACTCATCACTAGATTTAGAAATAATTACACGCGAACAGAGCTCATTTTGAAGCCGCAAATTGCAAAAACGATTAGAAAAAAATATAAAAACAATTTTCAAAACTTCTCAAAATGGCTCAAAACTGACCAAGCTTTATGATTTTGAAAAATTATAAAAACACTCTTCACCAGATTCTGAAATAATTACACGCAAACAGAATTTATTGTCATTTTGAAGCCGCAAATTTCAAAAACAATAAAAAAAAAATATTTATGAAAATCCCAAAATCTCGAAACTTCTCAAATTAACTCAAAACTGGTTAAGCTTCATGATTTTGTGAAAATCTAAAAACACCCGTTCACGAGACTCTGAAATAATTGCTCGCGAACATAGCTTATTGTCATCTTGAAGTCGCAAATTTCAAAAACGTAAAAAAAAAATATTTATAAAAATCCCAAAATCTCGAAACTTCTCAAATTGACTCAAAACTGGTTAAGCTTCATAATTTTGCAAAAATCTAAAAACATCCCCTTCACTAGACTCCGAAATAATTGTTCGCAAACAAAGCTTATTGTCATCTTGAAGTCGCAAATTTCAAAAACGTAAAAAAAATATTGAAAAAAATCCCAAAATCTCAAAACTTTTCAAATTGACTCAAAACTGGTTAATCTTCATGTTTTTGCAAAAATCTAAAAACACCCACCCCTTCACGAGACTCTAAAATAATTGCACGCAAATAGAATTTATTGTCATTTTGAAGCCGCAAATTTCAAAAACGATTAAAAATATTTATAAAAATTCCCAGAATCTTGAAACTTCTCAAACTAACTCAAAACTGACAAAGCTTTATGATTTTGCAAAAATCTAAAACCACCCCTTCACTAGATTCCGAAATAATTGCACGCAAACAGAATTTATTGTCATCTTGAAGTCGCAAATTTCAAAAACGTAAAAAAAAAATATTTATAAAAATCCCAAAATCTCGAAACTTCTCAAATTGACTCAAAACTGGTTAAGCTTCATAATTTTGCAAAAATCTAAAAACATCCCCTTCACTAGACTCCGAAATAATTGCTCGCAAACAAAGCTTATTGTCATCTTGAAGTCGCAAATTTCAAAAACGTAAAAAAAATATTGAAAAAAATCCCAAAATCTCAAAACTTTTCAAATTGACTCAAAACTGGTTAAGCTTCATAATTTTGCAAAAATCTAAAAACATCCCTTCACTAGACTCCGAAATAATTGCTCGCAAACAAAGCTTATTGTCATCTTGAAGTCGCAAATTTCAAAAACGTAAAAAAAATATTGAAAAAAATCCCAAAATCTCAAAACTTTTCAAATTGACTCAAAACTGGTTAATCTTCATGTTTTTGCAAAAATCTAAAAACACCCACCCCTTCACGAGACTCTAAAATAATTGCACGCAAATAGAATTTATTGTCATTTTGAAGCCGCAAATTTCAAAAACGATTAAAAATATTTATAAAAATTCCCAGAATCTTGAAACTTCTCAAACTAACTCAAAACTGACAAAGCTTTATGATTTTGCAAAAATCTAAAACCACCCATTCACTAGATTCCGAAATAATTGCACGCAAACAGAATTTATTGTCATCTTGAAGTCGCAAATTTCAAAAACGTAAAAAAAAAATATTTATAAAAATCCCAAAATCTCGAAACTTCTCAAATTGACTCAAAACTGGTTAAGCTTCATAATTTTGCAAAAATCTAAAAACATCCCCTTCACTAGACTCCGAAATAATTGCTCGCAAACAAAGCTTATTGTCATCTTGAAGTCGCAAATTTCAAAAACGTAAAAAAAATATTGAAAAAAATCCCAAAATCTCAAAACTTTTCAAATTGACTCAAAACTGGTTAAGCTTCATAATTTTGCAAAAATCTAAAAACATCCCTTCACTAGACTCCGAAATAATTGCTCGCAAACAAAGCTTATTGTCATCTTGAAGTCGCAAATTTCAAAAACGTAAAAAAAATATTGAAAAAAATCCCAAAATCTCAAAACTTTTCAAATTGACTCAAAACTGGTTAAGCTTCATAATTTTGCAAAAATCTAAAACCATCCCTTCACTAGACTCCGAAATAATTGCTCGCAAACAAAGCTTATTGTCATCTTGAAGTCGCAAATTTCAAAAACGTAAAAAAAATATTGAAAAAAATCCCAAAATCTCAAAACTTTTCAAATTGACTCAAAACTGGTTAAGCTTCATAATTTTGCAAAAATCTAAAAACATCCCTTCACTAGACTCCGAAATAATTGCTCGCAAACAAAGCTTATTGTCATCTTGAAGTCGCAAATTTCAAAAACGTAAAAAAAAATATTGAAAAAAATCCCAAAATCTCAAAACTTTTCAAATTGACTCAAAACTGGTTAATATTAATGTTTTTGCAAAAATCTAAAAACACCCACCCCTTCACGAGACTCTAAAATAATTGCACGCAAATAGAATTTATTGTCATTTTGAAGCCGCAAATTTCAAAAACGATTAAAAATATTTATAAAAATTCCCAGAATCTTGAAACTTCTCAAACTAACTCAAAACTGACAAAGCTTTATGATTTTGCAAAAATCTAAAACCACCCCTTCACTAGATTCCGAAATAATTGCACGCAAACAGAATTTATTGTCATTTTGAAGCCGCAAATTTCAAAATCGGTTAAAAAAATATAAAAACAATTCCCAAAACATTGAAACTTCTCAAAATGACTCAAAACTGACTAAGCTTTATGATTTTATAAAAATCTAAAACCACCCCTTCACTAGATTCCGAAATAATTGCACGCAAACTGAGTTTATTGTCATTTTGATGCCATAAATTTCAAAAACGGTTTAAAAAAATATAAAAACAATTCCCAAAACATTGACACTTCTCAAAATTACTCAAAACTGACTAAGCTTTATGATTTTGTAAAAATCTAAAACCACCCCTTCACTAGATTCCGAAATAATTGCACGCAAACTGAGTTTATTGTCATTTTGATGCCACAAATTTCAAAAACCGTTAACAAAAATATAAAAACAATTCCCAAAACATTGAAACTTCTCAAAATGACTCAAAACTGACTAAGCTTTATGATTTTGTAAAAATCTAAAACCACCCCTTCACTAGATTCCGAAATAATAGTACACAAACACAGTTTATTGTCATTTTGAAGCAGCAAATTTCAAAAACGACTAAAAAAAAAACAACTCCCAAAATTTTGATACCTCGCAAATTGACTCAAAACTGACCAAGATTCATGATTTTGTAAAACACCCCATCGGTAGATTCCGAAATAATTGCAGGCGAGCTTATTGTCAATCTGAAGCTGTAAATTTTGCAAACAATTTAAAAAATATATAAACAATTGCCACAAACTTGAAACTCTCTTAAATTACTCAAAATTGATTGAGCTGCACGATAATGTAAAAATCTCTAACTTCCCTTCACCTGACTCCGAGATAATTGCACGCGAACAGTGCCTAATTGATATTTTGAAGTCACAAATTTAAAATCGATAAAAAAAAAATATAAAAACAATTCCCAAAATCTTGAAACTTCTCAAATTAACTCAAAACTGATTAACACATTGGCTGCCAACAAGTTTTTTTTTTGTAAAATCTCAAAAAAAGTTTTCTTTGTTTTTAAGTTTTATTTTATAAAATGAGTAAGAATGTGTTTATTTAATTTAACTCGTGACTGACGACGCTAAATAGCCACGCACTGTCAGTCATCGGTGACTGACGCGGGCGCATTGAAATACTTCAGTGTCAGTCACCGGTGACTGACAAAGCGGTCAACGTGTTAAAAAACGTCCTTTAATTCAAAGTTACATTTCGGAATGTGTTTTTAGATTTTTGCAAAGTCAATTTAAGATGTTTTAAGATTTTTGGAACCGTTTTTGTATTTTTTTTTTAATCGTTGGTACAATTTGCGACTTCAAAATAACTATACGTTCTGTTCGCGCGTGTTTTATTATTAACAGTTAATATTAGTCATTAAAAAAAAATTAAACACATGTCGTAAGTTATGCATAAATTCTCAATATTTTGAATATTTTGGATATGGTGTGTGCGTATAAGGAGACACACGCCTGCACACACGTACCTGTTAATATTTAGTGGAAGTGTAGCGATGCATTACACTTACACCATGAGGCATTTACCATATGACTCCGCCACTTCACCTGTTCTCCCTTGAAGAGGAAATTGTTGCACGGTTCATGATCACTTCGCCCAAAATAATGCACGGCACGAGACCTGTTTTCGTGTTTCGTTCTTATCTTGCATTTCGGGCGCACAGATGTCCCCAGTTTTACGCTCGCGCGACCACCATAATTAACAATTACCACAAAGAAAAAAAAAATAACGGACTATTTTGCTACATTACTTAATTAAAAGTTTATCACATTATTATATTCTAGGGCACAATTTGACAATAGTAAAAATTATGATTTAACTGTTCGAAATTATTGACCAACACTAAACATGACTTTTCTTATGTCAAAAATGACGTTTGTTACTATCAAAAAAGTTTTCTGATTTTTTTTCACTGACTGGTTGAAGTGCTAAATTAGACATTTTCATTATGTGACACTTTTTGTTTCATAACTGAGAACGATTATAGTTTTGTGACATTTTTTTGCAATGTGATTAAGGTGTTAAATTAGACATTTTCCATTGCTCAAAAATTACTTTTTTTCACTACCAAATAAGACTGTTTGAAGGCATTTTTTGAGTGCAAAAACACAAAATTGTAATTGATAAGTTACTAACGTAGGTGTAGAAAAGTAGTGTTTTAGCGCCATCTCGTTCCCAGCGGCGTAACTGTTGTAATTGTGGTTAGAGTGATAGAAACGAGATGGCGTTAAAACTTTTTTTTTTAAACAATGTGCGAGAAATAAAATCGTAAAAGGCTTCGATGGTACAACAGTTACCTCAATTTACAGTCCGCCTCCGCGGTTTCTCTTACTACAAGATGATGTTGTTAATTCTTAACTGATTAGCATTACATTTTGCACGTGTGTGCGCACGTGAAAACTTTCGGTGGTAGGTGAATAAAACGGTGACACAATAGATTGCGAAAGGCGTATTGTTCCATTTACGTACAGACTTTTTCCTCTCTTTTCTCTCCCGCGGAGAAGAGAGCCATCCTTAGCGTTACCGTATTTAGAAGATATAAAGCAAATATATTTTGAAATTTTCCTAGAGTGCAACAACGCCATATGGAGAGGCTTAGCATGTAACTGTGCTTTGACCATTTTATGCACTCCTAAATCAGCTAAATTAATGAAATCGCCAACGGAGTACTACAACGTGCACTAACCAGTAATGTTTTGTTTTTCCTCTGACCCGTTTTATAATGTGTATTACCTCTTGCTTTAAATTGATTATCGTCACGCAGGAATCACAGGGGCTGCGTACTGCCCACATCATGAATTTTCTTCTTTTGAGTGACTTGAGTGACACATTTAACGGGAAAGTGTGTTATCATGAGATTGTATGTAAGCATCGAACTAACACACAAGAGACAATGCAGGGAAGTAAAAGGTCTCTCGTTTTCTAATCTGTCGATCGCTCTGGAAGACTGTCTGTCATATTATTTACATTGTGTGCCTTTTTAAACTTTACCCGAAAGAAAAAAGCAACACAATGATCGACAATGGATTGACCTTTTCACCAAAGTCATTGTCGCCGCGCCGGGCTAAATGTATGCCGAGTTATTTAAAAAACGAAAAAAAAAAAAACGAATCATTAGAATACAAAGTGCCATTCATTAAAGGAAGTACCTGTCCATTGTAACAACACTTAGTACATTTTATTCCGATCGATTATGTTAAAAGGGCAAAGGTGAACACTTCATCGGATGAGATTCGATTTGTTAAGTGGGGATTACGGCCACGTTGATTTATTCGTGTTTATTGTGTGGATTATTGGAGGAAATTTCAATACCCGTTAGAATTTTTAAGAATAACCTGTAACCTCCAGTTTGCACACTTTTAATCCAATTATATTTGAAAATTATTTACATTTGCAAGTGTCCCAAAATCCATTCAGAGTTTTGTGGATAAAACTAAACAAGTAAATGGTTTAACAAATAACTTTAAAAAAATCCGTTCTATATTATATTAATGAATTCAAATCACCGAAAAAACAGAGTTTGAAGTTTGAGTTAAAATTAAAGCGAAGAGTGGTGGGTGGGCGCTATCCTCCAGTCCAACCAGTACAACCAGAAGCAAAGGATTCACGTCCATAAACAACCAAATGGCAAAGATGTTTATTTGTAAAATTACTTCGTTGTTGTTCAATTGATTGGATTGTGCCCACCCACCGACCATCGTTTACACTTAATTTAAGGTGCAGAGCAGTGACAGCTGACACTTTTGTTTCAACTCAGAAATCACGTTTTTTCCACACGAGCTAACAGTTTGCTTCCCTTTTCCGGATAATTTGCTATTTTAAGGAAGATTCAGTTTTTCACGTCAAAAATCTTCATACAGGATGGAAATACACGTTGAATGATGTCATTTTGACAGCTGTCATTTTTGTTGCAACTTAGAAATCACGTTTTTCTTTTTCGGATTTTTTGCTATTTCGAGAAAAAAATAAGTTTTTCACGACAAAAATCTCCATCCAGGATGGAAATACACATTGAATGATGTCATTTTGACAGCTGTCACTTTTGTTTCAACTTAGAAATCGCGTTTTTCCGCACGAGCAAACAGTTTGCTTTACTTTTTCGGATTATTTGCTATTTCAAGGAAAATTCAGTTTTTCATGTCAAAAATCTTCAAGTAAATTGATATAGGATGTATATTCGAGTTGAATGAAGTCATTTTGACAGCTGTGACTTTTTGTTTTAATTTTAATCTTACGTTTTTTTCCGCACGAACAAACAGTTTACTTTTCTTTTTCGGATTTTTTTGCTATTTTAAGGAAAAAATAAGTTTTTCACGTCCACAATCTTCATACAGGATGGAAATACACCTTGAATTGTGTCATTTTGACAGCTGTCACTTTTGTTTCAACTTAGAAATCACGTTTTTCTTTTTCGGATTTCTTTCAATTTCAAGGAGAAAGTAAGTTTTTCACGTCAAAAATCTTCAAGTAAAATTAATACAGAAATACATGTTGAATGATGTCATTTTGACAGCTGTCACTTTTAGTTTTAATTTTAAAATTACGTTTTTTTTCCGCACGAGCAAACAGTTTACTTTTCTTTTTCGAATTTTTTTGCTATTTCAAGGAAAAAGAAAGCTTTTTACGTCAACAATCTTCATACAGGATGGAAATACACCTTGAATTGTGTCATTTTGAAAGCTGTTACTTTTGTTTCAACTTAGAAATCACGTTTTTTTTTTCGCACGAGCAAACAGTTAGCTTTTCTTTTTAGGATTTAATTCTATTTCAATGAAAAATTAAGTTTTTCACGTCAAAACTCTTCATACAGGTTGGAAATACACGTTGAATGATGTCACTTTGACAGCTGTCACTTTTGTTTCAACGTAGAGAGCATGTTTTTGTTTTTCGGATTTTTTGCTATTTCAAGGAAAAAGTAAGTTTTTGACGTCAAAAATCTTCAAGTAAAATTCATACATGATGGAAATATACGTTCAATGATGTCATTTTGACAGCTGTCACTTTCGTTTCAACTTAGAAATCACTTTTTTTTCCACACGAGCAAACACTTTGCTTTTCTTTTTCGGATTTATTTGTATTTCAAGGAAAAATTAAGTTTTCCACGTCAAAAATCTTCTTACAGGATGGAAATACACGTTGAATGATGTCATTTTGACAGGTGTCACTTTTGTTGCAACTTAGAAATCACGTTTTTTCCGCACGAACAAACAGTTTGCTCCTCTTTTCCGAATTATTTGCTATTTCAAGGAAAAATTAAGTTTTTCACGTCAAAAATTATCATACAGGATGAAAATGCACGTTGAATGATGTCATTTTGACAGCTGTCACTTTTGTTTCAACTTAGAAATCACGTTTTTTGTTTTTCGGATTTTTTGCTATGTCAAGGAAAAAGTAAGTTTTTTATGTCAAAAATCTTCAAGTAAAATTCATACAGGATGGAAATGATGTCATTTTGACAGCTGTCACTTTTGTTGCAACTTTGTAATCACGTTTTTTTGCACGAGTAAACAGTTTGCTTTTCTTTTCCGGATTATTTGCTATTTCAAGGAAAAAATAAGTTTTTCACGTCAACAGGATGGAAATACACGTTTAATAATGTCATTTTGACAGCTGTCACTTTTGTTTCAACTTATAAATCACGGGTTTTTTTTTCGCACGAGCAAACAGTTTGCTTTTGTTTTTTTAGATTTTTTGCTATTTCAAGGAAAATTAAGCGATGCAGGATGAAAAAACGCGTTGAATGACGTCATTTGACAACTGTCGCTTATTGTTTTAATTTTAAAATCACGTTTTTTTTCCGCACGGATAAACCGTTTGCATTCCTCTTTCAAACTATTTGCTATTTCAACGAAAAAATAAGTTTTTCACGTCAACAATCTTCATACAGGATGGAAATACATCTTGAATTGTGCCATTTTGACAGCTGTCACTTTTGTTGCAACTTAGAGTTTATTAGATTTTTTACTATTTCAAGGAAAAATTAAGTTTTTTACGTCAAAAATCTTCATACAGGATGGAGATAAACATTTACTGATGTCATTTTGACAGCTGTCACTTTTGTTTCAACTTAGAAATCACGTTTTTCTTTTTCGGATTTTTTGCTATTTCAAGGAAAAGGTAAGTTTTTTACGTCAAAAATCTTCAAGTAAAATTCATACATGATGGAAATACTCGTTGAATGATGTCATTTTGACAGCTGTCACTTTTGTTTCAACTTATAAATCACGGGTTTTTTTTTCGCACGAGCAAACAGTTTGCTTTTCTTTTTTGGATTTTTTGCTATTTCAAGGAAAATTAAGTTTTTCACGACAAAAAGTTACAAGTAAAACCGATGCAGGATAAAAAAACGCGTTGAAAGACGTCATTTTGACAGCTGGCGCTTTTTGTTTTAACTTTAAAATCCCGTTTTTTTTCCGCACGGATAAACCGTTTGCATTCCTCTTTCGAAGTATTTGCTATTTCAAGGAAAAAGTAAATTTTTGACGTCAAAAATCTTCAAGTAAAATTCATACATGATGGAAATACACGTTGAATGATGTCATTTTGACAGCCCTCACTTTTGTTTCAACTTATAAATCACGGTTTTTTTTCGCACGGGCAAACAGTTTGCTTTTCTTTTCCGGATTTTTTGCTATTTCAAGGAAAATTAAGTTTTTCACAATAAAAAGTTACAAGTAAAAACGATGCAGGATGAAAAAACCCGTTGAATGACGTCATTTTGACAGCTGTCGCTTTTTGTTTTAACTTTAAAATCACGTTTTTTTTTCCGCACGAATAAACCGTTTGCATTCCTCTTTCGAAGTATTTGCTATTTCAAGAAAATAATAATTTTTTCACGTCAACAATCTTCATACAGGATGGAAATACACGTTGAATTGTGTCATTTTGACAGCTGTCACTTTTGTTGCAACTTAGAGTTTATTAGATTTTTTACTATTTCAAGGAAAAATTAAGTTTTTTTACGTCAAAAATCTTCATACAGGATGGAAATACATGTTTACTGATGTCATTTTGACATCTGTCACTTTTGTTTCAATTTAGAAGTCATGTTTTTCTTTTTCGGTTTTTTTTCTATTTCAAGGAAAAATTAAGTTTTTGACGTCAAAAATGTTCAAGTAAAATTCATACATGATTGAAATACACGTTCAATGATGTCACTTTGACAGCTGTCACTTTTGTTTCAACGTAGAGAGCATGTTTTTCCGCACGGGCAAACAGTTTGCTTTTCTTTTCTGGATTTTTTTGCTATTTCAAGGAAAATTAAGTTTTTCACGACAAAAAGTTACAAGTAAAAGCGATGCAGGATGAAAAAACGAATTGAATGACGTCATTGTGACAGCTGTCGCTTTTTGTTTTAATTTAAAAATCACGTTTTTTTTCCGCACAGATAAACCGTTTGCATTCCTCTTTCGAACTATTTGATATTTCAAGGAAAAAATAAGTTTTTACTTCAACATACAGGATGGAAATAAACGTTTACTGATGTCATTTTGACAGCTGTCACTTTTGTTTCGACTTAAAAATCACGTTTTTCTTTTTCGGATTTTTTGCTATTTCAAGGAAAAAGTAAGTTTTTGACGTCAAAAATCTTTAAGTAAAATTCATACAGGATGGAAATACACGTTGAATGATGTCATTTTGACAGCTGTCATTTTTGTTGCAACTTGGAAATCACGTTTTTTTCGTACGAACAAACAGTTTGCTTTCCTTTTTCGGATTATTTGCTATTTCAAGTTTTTCAAGTAAAATTTATGCGGGATGGAAATACGCGTTGAATGATGTCATTTTGACAGATGTAACTTTTGTTTCCCGCCACTAAATTTCCCCAGATTTTTCTATGTTGGCAAATGTTTTGAGGTAATCGCTCCTTGTTATTCCCAATATATTTGTATTTTCATACAAATATTGCTCTTGACTTATTGTCAGGCGCTCTGTTGCAACCCGCCTAGGGCCGGCCCTGTAATTTTACAATCATTTTTCTATAATTAACTTGTGGATCCGTAGCGTTAATTTCCTTATTGGCGGTGTTGAAAATCGCGAAGGAAGAAAGAGCACCGTCGAATATATGTGTGTGCTGTATGGACGTATTGTGCATTATAAATGCAGTTGATCATTGGTGATTATCAGATGGGCGCGCGCGATGCGAATTAGCATACAATGGACGTTGCATAAACAATTTTCATACTTCACCAAAATATAAGGCTGTACTTAACTTAACACTGGTCCCCGGAATTATAATTTAAGGTCACGACAGAAACGCGCATTGTTTCGTATTTCACGTCGTTATTCTCGGTCCTCGGCGAAAGTTCCACGTACACACACACACACACACAATTGCAAAAGAATGAATGCACCCACTATAAAAAAAAAATGGGTATGATGTTTTGTGTCGAGTGAGTGGTGATTGTAATTGTGAGGCAGAAACTTATAGCTGTGTTTATATATTTAAAATGAACACATTTTTTAAACCGGGTATTATTATTATGTGTGTATAAACACATTTTATTTATGTAGATTGTAGACAAATTTTGGCGCCCAACGCGGGGACCTTAAACGCGCGATGCTGTTCATAGTGTAAAATTCGAATTCAACTAACTTGTTGATACATAAACACATACAAAGGCACACATTTTATTTATGTAGATGGTAAACAAATTGTAACAAATTGACACACGAACAACGTTTGTTTTCACTGTAAAATTATAATCGAAACAACTTATTTATCAAATTTTAACAAATTTAGGATCTTAACGCAGATTCTCTGTGTAATCGAAATCCGACCAACTTTTCTTATAATTTTATTTATGTACACTGTAAACAAATTTTGGCGCCCAACGCGGGACCCAGCACACTACGGACTTTGACGTATTTAAATTGTTTCCGGTTTTGGCGTGTAAGCTATTACAGTTACGACTGCGTTTAATTTCTAAAAAATTTAACGGTAAACCCGACCTTTAATCTTTTCCGCACACATATAGTTGTCAAACGCTATTGAAAGCACTTGCAAAATGTAAAAATCCCACGTCGGATAACTCAACATTAGCGCGATTGTAAATCGCGAAGGAAAACGAAACGTCAGCAGTCAAAAGACCATATTTATTACAAGCTAATCGCTTTATTATCATCTTATTTTACTTGGTGCCACCTACAACACATTAGTCGCCATTGAATGTAGTTAGCAGTGCTTGCGCGCACACATACGTTCGAGAAGTTATGTTTGAAGTAAAATGTGTGTGCGAGCGTGTGTGTGTGTGTATTTGTAGCAGGACACGGTTGAGGGTATTAATAAACATGGATCGTGTCGTATTTTGTAAGATGCCTGGGAATTAATGGTAGCTAAGTAATTCTTGGAGGAGCTGGAGGCAATCACGACGCCACTATATACATCATTAAATTGCTGATTTACTCGCAAAACATTTTCTCCGCTCCAACTAAAATCTTAAGCTTTATTTGTGTCTTCGAAAGTTTTATCAATTTTTAGCCTAATATGCAATAATATGCTTATTGCCATCGAGAATAACGTTTACGCTCTATTTTGTTGTTGGGAAAATGTAATTTTTAGTCCCACACGGCACCGAATCGGTCGTTTTACCGATTCGGTTATTTTGCCGTCTTGTATTTCAATATGCGTGTTCACACGATACTGCCGTCGACCGTACATGGTATCGTGTGAACACGCATATTGAAATACAAGACGGCAAAATAACTGAATCGGTAAAACGACCGATTCGGCGCCGTGTGAACGGGCAGGAAATGTATGAACAATGTATTCAGGGTTTTTTTTGGAAGAAATAAACACCTTATATACAAAAAATAGAGTATTTTGTAAAAAGTAAAAATTAAAAAAAAACATTATTTTGAAGATTTTTGGTGGAAAAAAAGCATTTTTGAAAAAATCTAAGTATTCTATTAAAAAAATAAGCATTTAAAGAAAACATTAAATATTGTTCCCCCATCAGAACACCTACAGACCGGTTTCGACCTTTCAGGTCTCATCAGTGTAGTTAGTTGCTGATGGGGAAACGGAGATTACTATTGGAATATAAGTATTCCAAGTACAGCATTCAGGCCACTTTAGCGTTTCTACCATTTAAAGAAAATAAACATCTTGTAGATAACAACTTTCTTCTTGAAGAAAGCAAAATTTTGAGAGAGAAGGAACAGACGAGAATTTTTTTTCTATCACAAGTTTTCTATCCAAAAAAGGAAGCTTTTTGAAGAAATAACCAGCTTGAAGATAATATTTTTTTGAAGAAACGAAAATTTTCTATTCAGAGAAATTTTAAGTAAACGAATGTCTTACAAACAACAGTTTTCTTCAAATCACGAATTTTCTTTGCAAGAAATTAAGGTCTTCGAAGAAATAAACAACTTGCAGACAATATTTTTTGGAAGAAACGAAAATTTTCTATTCAGAGAAATTTTGAAGAAACGAATATCGTATAAACAACAGTTTTCTTCAAATCAATAATTTTCTTTGCAAGAAATTAAGGTCTTCGAAGAAATAAACAACTTGAAGACAATATTTTTTTTGAAGAAACAAAAATTTTCTATTCAGAGAAATTTTGAAGAAACGAATGTCTTATAGACAACAGTTTTCTTCAAATCACGAATTTTCTTTGCAAGAAATTAAAGTCTTCGAATAAATAAACAACTTGAAGAAAATATTTTTTGGAAGAAACGAAAATTTTCTATTCAGAGGAATTTTAAACAAACAAATGTCTTATAGACAACAGTTTTCTTCAAATCATAAATTAAGGTCTTCGAAGAAATAAACAACTCGAAGACAATATTTTATGGAAGAAACGAAAATTTTCTTTTCAGAAATTTTGAAGAAATAAACGGCCTTGCAGATAACTATTCATTAAATCACAAAACTTTTTGAGGAAATAACTTGCAGACAAAAATTTTTTGAAGAAAAAATCATATCACCAAAGGAACTAAAAAAATACAGCCACAACTACAAAAAATAGAAATCACATGTTAATGGATCGAGAAGTCGATTGCTTCACCACGTGAAGAAACTTTCTTGAAGAAATTTTTTTCTTCAAAATGTTTTTGAAGAAAAAAATTATATCACCAAAGGAACTAAAAAAATACAGCGACTACTACAAAAAAATAGAAATCACGTAGGTTGGTCCGAGAAGTCGATTGCTGATCAAATTCAATCACCACATGAAGAAACTTTCTTGAAGAAAGCCCTTATCTAAGTAAAGCTGAGCAAAGATATAAACAAGAAATATAATAAAGCTTTGGAGGATGACGAATGAAGATTAATCAGGAACTATAGGTTTTCTGGGACTGCGAAAATATAATTGAAGAAAATTGAAGAAATAAAGTCAAAATATAATTCTTGGACGAACAAAAAAATAAGATTCCGTAATTGAATGAAGATTCATCAAGAACTAATGAAGATTTTCTACGATTACGAAAATATAATTGAAGAAAATTGAAGAAATTAAAGTCAAAATATAATTCTTGGACGAACAAAAAAATCAAATTCCGTGATTGAATGAAGATTAATCAAAAACTAATGAAGGTTTTCTATGATTACGAAAATATAATTGTAGAAAATTGAAGAAATTAAAGTCAAAATATAATTCTTGGACGAACAAAAAAATAAAATTCCGTGATTGAATGAAGATTAATCAAAAACTAATGAAGGTTTTCTATGATTACGAAAATATAATTGAAGAAAATTGAAGAAATTAAAGTCAAAATATAATTCTTGGACGAACAAAAAAATAAAATTCCGTGATTGAATGAAGATTAATCAAAAACTAATGAAGGTTTTCTATGATTACGAAAATATAATTGAAGAAAATTGAAGAAATAAAGTAAAAATATAATTCTTGGACGAACAAAGAAAAAGATTTCGCGATTGAATGAAGATTAATCAAGAACTAATGAAGGTTTTCTATGATTACGAAAATAAAATTGAAGAAATAAAGTCAAAATATAATTCTTTGGCGAACAAAAAAATTAGATTCAGTGATTTTTGGTTATGAATGAAGATTCATCAAAAATTAATATAAAGGTTCTCTATAATTACGAAAATATAATTGAAAAAAATTAAATAAATAAAGTCAAAACATAATTTTTCTCGAATAAAAAAAAGGATTCGATGTTTTTTTTAAGAAATAAACACCAACAATGAATGAAGACTGATAAAAAATTAAAGGTTTTTCATAATTATGAAAATCTAATTGAAGAAAATTGAAGAAATAATAAAATCAAAACATATTTTTTTCACGAATAATATTCATGTTTTTTTTGGAAGAAATAAACACCTTATATACAGAAAATAGAGTATTTTTGTAAAAAGTGAAAATAAAAAAAAACATGATCTTGAAGATTTTTGGTGGAGAAAAAGCATTTTTGAAGAAATCAAAGTATTATATTAAAAAAAATAGGCATTTAAAAAAATAAACATTTTGTAGATAACAACCTTCGTTTTGAAGAAACCAAAATTTTAAGAAAGAAGAAACAAACGACAATTTTTTTCTTTGAATGTAACAAAAAATAGAGTATTTTTGTAAAAAGTAAAAATAAAAAATAAACTTTATTTTCAAGATTTTTGGTGAAAAAAAATAGCAATTTTGAAAAAATCAAAGTATTCTATTAAAAAAAAAATAGACATTTAAAAGAAATAAACATTTTGTAGATAACAACTTTCTTTTTGAAGAAACTAAAATTTTAAGAAAGAAGAAACAAACGGCAATTTGTTTCTTTATGCAACAAAAAATAGAGTATTTTTGTAAAAAGTAAAAATAAAAAGATTTTTGGTGAAAAAAAAGCATTTTTGAAGAAATTAAAGTATTCTATTAAAAAAAAAAACATCTTGTAGATAACAACTTTCTTTTTGAAGAAACTAAAATATTGAGAAAGAAGAACCAACGATTTACAAGTTTTCTATACAAAAAAGGAAGCTTTTTGAATAAAAAAGAAGCTTGAAGATATTTTTTTTGAAAAAACGAAAAATTTCCATTCAGAGAAATTTTGAAGAAACGAATATCTTATAGACAACAGTTTTAAATCGCGAATTTTCTCTGCAAAGAAATGAAGGTCTTCGAAGAAATAACCAACTTGAAGACAATATTTTTTCGAAGAAAGGAAAATTTTCTTTTGAGAACTTTTGAAGAAATAAACGGCCTTGTAGATAACTCTTCATTAAATCACAAGTTTTCTATTCGAAGAAGGCAAACTTTTTGATAAAATAAACAACTTGCAAAGCAAAGCTGAGCAAATATATATATATATATATATATAAGAAATAAAATAAAGCTTTGGAGGATGGCGAATGAAGATTAATCAGGAACTATAGGTTTTCTGGGATTACGAAAATATAATTGAAGAAATAACGTCAAAATATAATTCTTGGACGAACAAAAAATAAGATTCAGTGATTTTTGATTATGAAGAACTAAAGAAGATTTTCTATGATTATGAAAATCTAATTGAAGAAAATTGAAGAAATAATAAAGTCAAAACATATTTTTTTCACGAATAATATTCAGGGTTTTTTTTGGAAAAAATAAACACCTTATATGCAACAAAAAATAGATTATTTTTGTAAAAAGTAAAGATTAAAAAAAACATTATTTAGAAGATTTTTGGTGGAAAAAAGCATTTTTGAAGAAATTTTGAAGAAACGAACGTCTTATAGATAACAGTTTTCTTCAAATTACGAATTTTCTTTGCAAGGAAATCAAGGTCTTCGAAGAAATAAACAACTTGAAGACAATATTTTTTGAAAGGAACGAACATTTTCTATTCAGAAATTTTAAAGAAATAAACGGCCTTGTAGATAACTCTTCATTAAATCACAAGTTTTCTATTCGAAGAAGGAAAACTTTTTAACGAAATAAACAAGTTTTTTTGAAGAAACGAACATTTTCTATTCGAATAATTTTTGAAGAAACGAACATTTTCTATTGAGATAATTTTTGAAGAAACGAACATTTTCTATTGAGATAATTTTTGAAGAAACGAACATTTTCTATTGAGATAATTTTTGAAGAAACGAACATTTTCTATTCAGATAATTTTTGAAGAAACGAACATTTTTATTCAGATAATTTTTGAAGAAACGAACATTTTCTATTGAGATAATTTTTGAAGAAACGAACATTTTCTATTGAGATAATTTTTGAAGAAACGAACATTTTCTATTGAGATAATTTTTGAAGAAACGAACATTTTCTATTGAGATAATTTTTGAAGAAACGAACATTTTCTATTGAGATAATTTTTGAAGAAACGAACATTTTCTATTGAGATAATTTTTGAAGAAACGAACATTTTCTATTCAGATAATTTTTGAAGAAACGAACATTTTCTATTCAGATAATTTTTGAAGAAACGAACATTTTCTATTGAGATAATTTTTGAAGAAACGAACATTTTCTATTGAGATAATTTTTGAAGAAACGAACATTTTCTATTGAGATAATTTTTGAAGAAACGAACATTTTCTATTTAGATAATTTTTTAAGAAACGAACATTTTCTATTGAGATAATTTTTGAAGAAACGAACATTTTCTATTCAGATAATTTTTTAAGAAACGAACATTTTCTATTGAGATAATTTTTGAAGAAACGAACATTTTCTATTCAGATATTTTTTTAAGAAACGAACATTTTCTATTGAGATAATTTTTGAAGAAACGAACATTTTCTATTCAGATATTTTTTTAAGAAACGAACATTTTCTATTGAGATAATTTTTGAAGAAACGAACATTTTCTATTGAGATAATTTTTTAAGAAACGAACATTTTCTATTGAGGTAATTTTTCTTTACGTTACGAATTTTCTCTGCAAAGAAAGGAAGATCTACCCTACAAGACATAACCCTGAATTCTATATTGAAAAGTTTAACCACTGATATCATGAAAAATCAACAATACATTCGGGTTTAAAGAATTACAACTTGTTACCAGTTTCAATAAAAAAAAAAACCCAACCAATGAATTAAATAGAATCCTGAAAGAAATTTTCAATCTGGGTGTCCCATTTTAAATTGCCACCCCAAATATCTCGAAACCTGAGCAACATGTCAAATAATGTTTCAGATGAAAGTTGTAGGGTTCGGAGGGGGGCATATGCTGGTGATCTTGAAAATGACCCTGTGGTCAACTTTCAAGGTCAAACGAAGATCAACTTTGATTTTTAAAATGGAATCCCGTATTTTTTATAGCGGGTCGTATTCTACGGGAAAAAATACAAACTTTTTGTAGGAAAAATCCCTTGGGAAAATTTTCAAGTTTTCGTCAAAAATTTCAAATCGCCAATTTTAATTGAATCCGTGCACGAATTTTAAACCGCGTTAGATTACTAGTCTCCGTCCGTCAAAAAATGTTTCTTAGAATTATTGTACATATAATTATTTTCACACGATCGATACGTTTTCTCCAGGTGCGAAGAAATCAGGTACACGTATAAGGGTGGTAATGTATGCGTCCGAACAACCTGCACTTCCTTCCCATGCTCCGGAATGAGAGCTCCACTCGCACAACCCTTAACCGCCCTTAGACCTGTCGGCAATCAAAGAGGGCTCCACTCATGTTACAATATTTACTCGAGCTACCTGTCCATCCTCGGCACGGTGGGAAACAACTTTCAAATGCACTTTCTAACCCGCTCACACATTATTATTGTTACCAAAAAAAAAAAATCCGAGAGAATCCGAATTACGCAAGACGTCTCCGAAATTGGAAATCGAATTTCTATTCCCGTATCGCCGAAATCTAAATCTCCAATAAATCGAATTGTGCGTTCGTGACTTACGAATATTTTGACATCGATAATAAGATGAATCGTGGCGTAATTGTTGAAAAATGTCTTCGAGTGAAAGTGTATGCACCTGTCACATCGATTCGATTAATTTAAGCGCGAGAATGGTTGGTTGTTGGTTGTTGGTTGCATTTGATTGTCTCTCCGTTCGTGAATAACTTAAAAATAGGAATCGATTAGCATATGTCGGACACGAATTGGGTGGGTTAGTGGTCGAATATCATTTTAATGACGTTATTACCGGCCGGTGATTAGCGTTTGAAATTTATTACCGCGCAATGACTCTCCACAATTCGGCCCCAACAAATATCAACATTGACGATTGTATTATTACAATTTAAACCTGTCAGCCGTCTAATTTCACGTGATGTATTTATTATTTAAGCCGGAAAACTATGCGAATATCAGATCTCGAAATATGCGCCGCGCTGCATTTTTGCCTTTGATTAATTAATTCCGCCAAGGTGAATGAAGTGCCCCCTTTTTCTCAACCTTTTACGTATCGACAAGTACATCTATTGAGATTAAGATTTTAAAGTAGTTTCTTGGGTGTTGTTAACCTCTGCCGAGGAGTTTGATTGCGTTGCGGTAAGGAGGAAAGGGTCACGACCCGGCCGACCCTTTCTTTTCCACGTCCGAAGGCCTCCGGATTAATGAAGACGAATGAATCGGCCATTAGATATGGATTCGTTATTTAATGCGCTTTTAAAACGTTACGTTCGTGCATTTATATTTATAGCGGAGGAGAAGTATCAGGTAGCAGCACAAAAGAATGTTGTAGGTGGATACCTGTTCAGCACGAGCCGGGCCTGGATGTGCTGGACCGGATCACGGCGGCGGCGGTGCGCCCGTGTGCGCCTTCTTCCACCCACGATTCTTCTCTTCTCTTCTCGTTCGCTTCTTGGGGAATGAACCTGTTCGGCCGGGGACCATATGGCGCGGATTTCTCGTTCTTTTCGCTCGCGTGATTTTTTTTCGGCCGCCGAGCGATTTCACGCTTTATTTGCCCCGCGCTCGTTTCTAGGGTGGCCCCCTTAATGAGATACCGGAGGAAAGGAAAAGTCTTGTAATTACTTGCAGCAACAGGTGCGGACGGCCGGCCGGAGTCATGACCTTGCTGCCTTCTCCGTCTCTCGCCGCTTCTTTTCTAGTCAACCATTACTAATTTTATCTGGATTTCAAATCGCCTACTAGCTTATTCTTATTAGTAATGGTAATATTTATTAAATTTATATTTGTGGAAGAAATAACAAACCTGGAAAATCCTTGTTTTCGGCGTAACCGGTAGGATTGTAGCACACCACCGACCAGGGTTTTACTCGTTTTTAGTTTTTTCGTAGATGTTGAACTCGTTATGTTGTTCCATTTCATAATACAAACTTTTAAACATTCCCTTGTTAAAATCTTTATACAATATTTTAGACATATGCAGCTAAATAACAAAAGAAAAATCCTAAACAGGTGTCACTGGTTTTTCCAGAATTGCTGCTTGCAAAATGTGTACTTTGAGTAGATTTCGTTATTTTCCTCTCGTCAACTTTAATTAATTTTTTTTCATATGTAGCTAGAAAACAAAAGCAAAATTCGAAACACGTGTCACTAGTTTTTCCAGAATTTTCCATTAAATCTGCTGCTTTGCAGAATGTGCACTTTGACTAGATTTCGTTATTTTTTTGAGATTCCCTCGTCAAATTTTATTAAAATTTTTGTGAAATATTTTAGATATATGTCTAAAGCTAGAAAACAAAAGAACAACCTAAAATGCGTGTCACTAGTTTTTGCAGATTTTTTCATCAAAATTGCTGCTTTGATTAGATTTCGTTATTTTTTTGAGATTCCCTCGTCAGAATTTATTAAAATTTTTGGGAAATATTTTAATAAAATTTGACAAGGGGATCTCAAAAAAATAATGAAAACTAGTCAAAGTGCGCATTTTGCAAAGCAGCAATTTTGATGAAAAATTCTGCAAAAACTAGTGACACGCATTTTAGGTTGTTCTTTTGTTTTCTAGCTTTAGACACATGTCTAAAATATTTCACAAAAATTTTAATAAAATTTGACGAGGGAATCTCAAAAAATAACGAAATCTAGTCAAAGCAGCAATTTTGATCAAAAATTTTGAAAAAAACTAGTGACGCGCATTTTAAGTTTTTTTTTTGTTTTCTGACTTTAGATACATGTCTAAAATATTTCACAAAAATTTTAATAAAATGCGACGAAGGAATCTCAAAAAATAACGAAATCTAGTCAAAGCAGCAATTTTGATCAAAAATTATGAAAAAATTAGTGACACGCATTTTAAGGTTTTTTTTTGTTTTCTGACTTTAGATACATGTCTAAAATATTTCCCAAAAATTTTAATAAATCCTGACGAGGGAATCTCAAAAAATAACGAAATCTAATCAAAGCAGCAATTTTGATCAAAAATTCTGAAAAAAAATAGTGACACGCATTTTAAGTTTTTTTTTGTTTTCTGACTTTAGACACATATCTAAAATATTTCCCAAAAATTTTAATAAAATCCTGACGAGGGAATCTCAAAAAATCGAAATCTAGTCAAAGCAGCAATTTTGATCAAAAATTCTGGAAAAACTAGTGACACGCATTTTAAGTTGTTTTTTTGTTTTCTAGCTTTAGATACATGTCTAAAATATTTCACAAAAATCTTAATAAAATTCGACGAAGGAATCTCAAAAAAATAACGAAATCTAATCAAAGCAGCAATTTTGATGAAAAAATCTGCAAAAACTAGTGACACGCATTTTAGGTTGTTCTTTTGTTTTCTAGCTTTAGACATATATCTAAAATATTTCCTAAAAAATTTAATAAACTCTGACGAGGGAATCTCGAAAAATAACGAAATCTAGTCAAAGCAGCAATTTTGATCAAAAATTCTGGAAAAACTAGTGACACGCATTTTAAGTTGTTTTTTTTTTTCTAGCTTTAGACACATGTCTAAAATATTTCCCAAAAATTTTAATAAAATTTGACGACTGAATCTCAAAAAAATAACGAAATCTGGTCAAAGCAGCAATTTTGATCAAAAATTCTGGAAAGACTAGTTACACGCATTTTAAGTTTTTTTTTGTTTTCTGTCTTTAGGTACATGTCTAAAATATTTCCCAAAAATTTTAATAAAATTTGACGAGGGAATCTCAAAAAATAACGAAATCTAGTCAAAGCAGCAATTTTGATCAAAAATTCTGGAAAAACTAGTGACACGCATTTTAAGTTTTTTTTTGTTTTCTAGCTTTAGACACATGTCTAAAATATTTCACAAAAATTTTAATAAAATTTGACGACTGAATCTCAAAAAAATAACGAAATCTAGTCAAAGCAGCAATTTTGATCAAAAATTATGGAAAAACTAGTGAAACGCATTTTATGTTCTTTTTTTGATTTCTGACTTTAGACACATGTCTAAAATATTTCCCAAAAATTTTAATAAAATTTGACGAGGGACTCTCAAAAAAAATAACGAAATCTAGTCAAAGCACGCATTTTAAGTTTTTTTTTTGTTTTCTAGCTTTAGATACATGTCTAAAATATTTCACAAAAATTTTAATAAAATTCGACTAAGGAATCTCAAAAAAATAATGAAATCTAGTCAAAGCAGCAATTTTGATCAAAAATTCTGAAAAAAAACTAGTGACACGCATTTTAAGTTTTTTTTTGTTTTCTAGCTTTAGATACATGTCTAAAATATTTCCCAAAAATTTTAATAAATTCCGACGAGGGAATCTCAAAAAATATCGAAATCTAGTTAAAGCAGCAATTTTGATCAAACATTTTTGGGAAATATTTTAGACATGCATCTTAAGTCAGAAAACAAAAAAAAACTTAAAATGCGTGTCACTATTTTTTTCAGAATTTTTGATCAAAATTGCTGCTTTGACTAGATTTCGTTATTTTTTGAGATTCCCTCGTCAGACTTTATTAAAATTTTTGGAAAATATTTTAGACATGTATCTAAAGTCAGAAAACAAAAAAAAAACTTAAAATGCGTGTCACTAGTTTTTTCAGAATTTTTGATCAAAATTTCGTAATTTTTTGAGATTCCCTCGTCAGAATTTATTAAAATTTTTGGGAAATATTTTAGACATGTATCTAAAGTCTGAAAACAAAAAAAAAACTTAAAATGCGTGTCACTAGTTTTTTCACAATTTTTGATCAAAATTTCGTAATTTTTTGAGATTCCCTCGTCAGAATTTATTAAAATTTTTGGGAAATATTTTAGACATGCATCTAAAGTCAGAAAACAAAAAAAAAACTTAAAATGCGTGTCACTAGATTTTTTTCAGAATTTTTGATTAAAATTGCTGCTTTGACCAGATTTCGTTATTTTTTTAGATTCCCTGTTCAGAAGTTTATTAAAATTTTTGGGAAATATTTTAGACATGTACCTAAAGTCAAAAAACAAAAAAAAAACTTAAAATGCGTTTCACTAGTTTTTTCAGAATTTTTGATCAAAATTGCTGCTTTGACTAGATTTCGTTATTTTTCGAGATTCTCTCGTCAGATTTTATTAAAATTTTTGGGAAATATTTTAGACATGTATCTAAAGTCAGAAAACAAACAAATAGTTTTTTCAGAATTTTTGATCAAAATTGCTGCTTTGACTAGATTTCGTTATTTTTCGAGACTCTCTCGTCAGGTTTTATTAAAATTTTTGGGAAATATTTTAGACATGTATCTAAAGCTAGAAAACAAAAAAAAATAAAATGCTTGTCACTAGTTTTTCCAGAATTTTTGATCAAAATTGCTGCTTTGAGCAGATTTCGTTATTTTTTGAGATTCCCTCGTCAGAATTTATTAAAATTTTTGGGAAATATTTTAGACATGTGTCTAAAGCTAAAAAACAAAAGAAAAAAAATCTATTTTTTTCCGTACGATACGATCCCACAATAAAAAATAGGGGGTTCTATTTGAAAAATCAAAGTTGATCTCCGTTTGGCCTTAAAAATCGACCCCAAGGTCATTTTCAAGGTCATCAGCAAATGACTCCCTCCGAACCCTACAACTTTATCTGAAACATTTTTTTTCTCAGGTTTCGAGGTATTTGGGGTGGCAATTTAAAATGGGACAACATGAACTTATGTTTGTGGTGGGTGGATCCTAACGTAACCTTCAGGTAGTTAAAGATTTTACACTCCAAACAGTAAAATTGTCCAATTTGTGAAAGAAACAAAAGTTAAAATTATGCTCCCGTATCCTGGAAATCCTTATTTTTGGCGCAACCGGTAGGATTTTAGCACCACCGCGCATCGAATTGATTTTTTATGAGGTGCGCAGGTTATTACTCGTCGTGTCGTTCCATTTCTCGGCACAAACTTTTAAACATTTTTTTTTTTGTTGCCGCTTGGACTTGTTTAACGCCACTTTCTAATTTATTACGAATCGGATAACAACACCCGCAACTTCCAATAAATCTCGCCCGAAAAATTCGGTTCAGATCGTTTAACATTAGGAAAATAAAATGGCAGATTAATCATCCGGACCGGATAATGAAAATATTCGGCACACATCTGATCCGGCGACGATGAAATCCATAACGGAAAGCTCTCGGGCGCGTTGATTTACAATTATGGAGTCGAACCGGACGCGACGGTAATGATAAATCTATTGTTGGAATCGGCGATAAATAAAATTAGGAGAGAGAGATACGCCGTCGTGTCGTCCGATTTTTATTGTTTATTTGGAGCAATTCCGAAATGATATCTCTTCGGGCGCACCTCTGGCTAACTAATAAGTTTTTTTTTTCTGGGTGATTTATGCAAGAAACGGACGAGGAGGTGGACAATTGTTCCAATAACCTTTCAGGACTTAATTTATATAAATAGATAAAAATAATCTGACACATTGAAGTATATTACATAACAGGAGCAATTTACGCTCGAGTGAAAAAATTGCGTACGAGCGTAGCAAACTCTAGTTTTGTACTGTACTTTACCTACGACGTACTATACTTTACCTACAACCACACATTTATTCGCTTAAAGTGAAGACAAATTAAAATACAATCCTGTCAGGGTGATGTGTTGTTTTTTATTTGCGAACTATGACTTACGTTTTCCACGTTTGAGTAATCTGACACATTGAAATATATTACATAACAAGAGCAATTTACGCTCGAGTGAAAAAAATTGCATACGAGCGTACGAATGCGTAATTGCTCTAGTTTTGTACTATACTTTACCTACGACGTACTATACTTAACCTACGACCAAACATTTATTCGCTTAAAATGAAGACAAATTAAAATGCAATCTGAGTGATGTGTTGTTTTTTTTTTCTTTTGCGAACCACTTACGTTTTCCATGTTTGAGTCAGTAGATTTTGTTCTTTAAGTTAATTGCAAGAATTAGATACATAATTTCGAAACGTTTGTATTGAAAAAAAAAATTATCATTACGCATTTCGTAAAGGGAATATTTGAATTAAATCGAATTTCCTGTAATTTTTTTTTATCCACACGGTGTGCAATATTTACATAATTCACCTATACCGACGAATGATAATGATGTCAAGTTCGGTTCAGGTTCAGGACGTTATTGAGGCCAATAAACCCGCCCGATAAAAAGGTCCGTTCGAATGGATTAATATTGATAATATGTTTGTCAATATTTAGACCGTTCCTTTCTTAATCGACGAGCGCACCACGGCCGCACTGTGCTCTTCTTAGGAAAAAATCTGTTTGTCTTCGTCTCTGTTTTTTTTTTATGTGTCGACTGTCTGGGCAAACACGGTGGTGCCCCGAACATATTTCATCGTGTATTGAATCTTTGATAAAAAAAATGCATTTTATGTCAATACCGTGCGTGGTCTTCTAGGGATCAAGGTCGGAACAAGGTGTCACAGCACTGATGTATTTTTTTTGTAAGAATTTAAGTCTGTAATGGTATTTTCGACTCATCATTTAATCTTTAGAAATTTTGAGTTATCGAATAATTTCACATAAGAAAAGAAGATAATTTTGTTAAAAAAGAAAATGTATTCAAAAAACCAACACATCTCTTTCATTAGAAATTTGTAATTAGTTAAAAGCTTAAGAGAAAACAAAGATTTTTGAGTTTTAATATACTTCCAATTAATTTTGAGGTATCGAATAATTTTTTATAAGGAAAACAAGAAAATAATTTTGTAAAAACTTTCATTCAAATCTCCATTTTTACAAATAATCAAATTAATCAATTAATCATTCTGATTGTCTAAGAGCTCATTTTGAACACTATTTGTTTAAAAAAATTATTTCCGGGAACAGAGATACGTAAAATGACTTGTAGATGGTGCTTACATCGATTGGAAACGCCTTAGTAATGATTTTAAAAAAATCGAATTATTTTTCTTCTTTTTAAGTCTAAGGGCTCATTCTGAACAGTATTAGTCAAAAAATACTACTTTTGACACCAAAATATACTACTTTTGACAGCTGAAAAATACAACTTTTGACAATTCAAAAATGTCGAAAAAAACTATTTTTATTAGCCGAAAAATACTGTTTTTAGCGGCTAAAACATTTCATTGTTGACACACAAAAAATACTACTTTTGACAAAAAAAATACTATTTTTGACAGCTGAAAAATACTCATTTTCAACAGCTGAGGAATACCATTTTTGTCAGCTGAAACATACCATTCCTAAAACACGAAAAATACTATCTTTGAGAGAAATACTATTTTTGACAGTAAAAAATACTACTTTTGACAGTATAATATACTATTTTTGACAGCTGAAAAATACTAATTTTCAACAGCTGAGGAATACCATTTTTGTTAGCTGAAACATACCATTCCTGACACACGAAAAATACTATCTTTGAGAAAAATGCTATTTTTGACAGTAAAAAATACTACTTTTGACAGTATAATATACTATTTTTGACAGCTGAAAAATACTAATTTTCAACAGCTGAGGAATACCATTTTTGTTAGCTGAAACATACCATTCCTGACACACGAAAAATACTATCTTTGAGAAAAATGCTATTTTTGACAGTAAAAAATACTACTTTTGACAGTATAATATACTATTGTTGACAGCTGAACAATACTCATTTTCAACAGCTGAGGAATACCATTTTTGTTAGCTGAAACATACCATTCCTGACACATGAAAAATACTATCTTTGAGCAAAATACTATTTTTGACAGTAAAAAATACTACTTTTGACAGTATAATATACTATTTTTGACAGCTGAAAAATACTCATTTTCAATAGCTGAGGAATACCATTTTTGTCAGCTGAAACATACCATTCCTGACACACAAAAATACTATCTTTGAGAAAAATACTATTTTGGACAGTAAAAAGACTACTTTTGACAGTATAATATACTATTTTTGACAGCTGAAAAATACTCATTTTCAACAACTGAGGAATACCATTTTTGTCAGATGAAACACCATTCCTGATACACAAAAAATACTATCTTTGAGAAAAATACTATTTTTGAAAATAAAAAATACAACTTTTGACAGTATAATATACTATTTTTGATAGCTGAAAAATACTCATTTACAACAGCTGATAAATACCATTTTTGTCAGCTGAAACATACCATTCCGAAAACACGAAAAATACCATCTTTGAGAAAAATACTATTTTTGTCAGTAAAAAATACAACTTTTGACAATATAATATACTACTTTTGACACCGAAATATACTACTTTTTACAGCTGAAGAATACAACTTTTGACACCAAAATATACTACTTTTGACAGCTGAAAAATACAATTTTTCACAATTCAAAAATGTGGAAAAAAAATATTTTTAATAGCTAAAAAATAATGTTTTTGGCAGCTGAAATATTCCATTGTTGACACACAAAAAATACTACTTTTGACAAAAAAAACAAACTATTTTTGACAGTTGAAAAATACTAATTTTCAACAGCTGAGGAATACCATTTTTGTCAGCTGAAACATACCATTCCTGACACACGAAAAATACCAATTTTGAGAAAAAATATTATTTTTGACAGTAAAAAATACTACTTTTGACAGTATAATATACAACTTTTGACACCGAAATATACTACTTTTGACAGCTGAAAAATACTACTTTTGTCAATTCAAAAATGTCGAAAAAAAACTATTTTTATTTATTTATCAGCTGAAACATAGTATATTTATTTGGCAGCTGAAGAAGAATGCCATTTTCTACAACTGTAAAATACAACTTGAAACAGCTGAGAAATACTATTTTCAACAGCTGGGAATTACCATTCTGAAAAATGGCTTTCCGTCATTGGCGGTTATAGATGCAATTTTTGACAACAAAATATGCAGATTGAAAAATTTGACAGTTAAAAAAATGACAAAAAATGCTGCTTTTGATAGCTGACAAATACCATTTATATAGGTGGGAAATAACATTTTTGGCAGATGAAAAATATAATTTTTGACAGCTGAAAAAGTACATTTTTGACAGCTGAAAAATTACATTTTTGACAGCTGAATAACACAATTTTTGAAAACAAAAAAATACAATTTTTGACAACAAAAAGTACAGTTTTTGACAACAAAATATACAGGTTGAAAAATGCCATTTTTGACAGTTAAAAATGTCAAAAAATGCTGCTTTTGATAGCTGCAAAAATACTATTTATATGGGATACTATTTATATGGGAAATACCAATTTTAGCAGCTGAAAAATATCTTTTTTGACAGCTGAAAAATTATATTTTTGACAGCTGAATAATACAATACCATTCTTGATAACAACAACACACTATTATTGACAACTGTATCATACCCTTATTGTCACCTAAAAAATACTATTTTTGACAACAAAAAGTACAATTTTTGAAAGCTGAAAAATGCCATTTTTGACAATTAAAAAAATGTCGAAAAATTCTGCTTTTGATAGCTGAAAAATAACATTTTTATAGGTGGGAAGTACCATTGTTGACAGCTGAAAAATTTAATTTTTACAGCTGAAAAATTTAATTTTTGACAGCTGAAAAATATAATTTTTAACAGTTGAATAATTTTCTTCGTAACAGCTGAAAAATACCATTTTTACCAACTGAAAGTTTTGACAACAAAAAGTCAATTTTTGACAGCTAAAAAATGCCATTTTTGACAATTAAAAAAAATGTCGCAAAATGCTGTTTTTGATAGCTGAAAAATAACATTTTAATTGGTGAGAAATACCTTAAAAAAACATTTTTAACTACTGAAAAATTTTATTTTTGACATTTGAATGATACACTTGTTAACAGCTGAAAAATACCATTCTTGACAATTGCAACAAAACATTATTGACAACTGTAACAAACCATCATTGTCAGTTAAAAAATTCAATTTTTGACAACACAAAAAATACAAGTTTTGACAGCTGAAAAATGCCATTTTTGACAGATAAAGAAATGTCGAAAAATGCTGCTTTTGATAGCTGAAAAATAACATTTTTTATAAGTTGGAAATCGCATTTTACAAAAAGTCAATTTTTGACAGCTGAAAAATTCCATTTTTGACAATTAAAAAAAATGTCGCAAAATGCTGTTTTTGACAGCTGAAAAATAACATTTTTTAACATTATTGACAACTGTAACATAACAAAAATACAATTTTTGACTACAGAAAGTCAATTTTTGACAGCTAAAAAATGCAATTTTTAACAATTAAAAAAAATGTCGCAAAATGCTGTTTTTGACAGCTAAAAAATAACATTTTAATTTGTGAGAAATACCTTAAAAAAACATTTTTGACAACTGAAAAATATTATTTTTGACATTTGAATAATACACTTGTTAACAGCTGAAAAGTACCATTTTTAACAGCTGAAAAATACCATTCTTGACAATTGCAACAAAGCATTATTGAACAAACCATAATTGTAAGTTAAAAAATACAATTTTTGACAGCTGAAAAGTGCCATTTTTGACAGCTGAAAAATACCATTCTTGACAATTGCAACAAAGCATTATTGAACAAACCATAATTGTAAGTTAAAAAATACAATTTTTGACAGCTGAAAAGTACCATTTTTAACAGCTGAAAAATACCATTCTTGACAATTGCAACAAAGCATTATTGAACAAACCATAATTGTAAGTTAAAAAATACAATTTTTGACAGCTGAAAAGTACCATTTTTAACAGCTGAAAAATACCATTCTTGACAATTGCAACAAAGCATTATTGAACAAACCATAATTGTAAGTTAAAAAATACAATTTTTGACAGCTGAAAAGTGCCATTTTTGACAGATAAAAATTGCAGACAAATATTTTTTTGATAGCTGAAAAATACCATTGTTGACAACTGCAACAAACCATTATTGACAACTGTAACATGCTAAAAAAAATACAATTTTTGACTACAAAAAGTCAATTTTTGACAGTTGAAAAATGCCATTTTTGACAATTAAAAAAAATGTCGCAAAATGCTGTTTTTGACAGCTGAAAAATAACATTTTTTAACATTATTGACATGCTAAAAAAATACAATTTTTGACTACAAAAAGTCAATTTTTGACAGCTGAAAAATGCCATTTTTGACAAATAAAAATGTTGAAAAATATTTTTTTGATAGCTGAAAAATACCATTTTAATAGATGAGAAATAACTTTTTTGACAGTTGAAAAATTACATTTTTGACAACTGAAAAATATCATTTTTGACATTTGAATAATACACCATACCATTGTTGACAATTGCAACAAAACATTATTGACAACAATGACAAACCATTGTTGTCAGCTAACAAATACAATTTTTGACAACAAAAAGTACAATTTTTGATAGCTGAAAAAATGCCATTTGTGATAAATAAAACATGCCGAAAAATATTTTTTTGATGTATCTTCCTGGATCAAAGTAACTGGCGGAAAAGTGTTTTACGGATTAATTAAAAATTCTTGTTGACCTTGAAACTACTTCAGGTAGTGCCATGGCTCCTTGGCTCAATATAACGAGCCGCCCCTGTACACGATGTAAGTTTTATTAAAGAAACCATTATAAAACCAAACGATCATTATAAGAAACGGTAACAGGAAGCCGAAGAAAAAAGAATGTTATTATTAATGTTGTAAGTCCTGGACAATACGGACGATTGTCTAGCGTAAAATATCGCATGAAATTACACGATTTCCAAAGAGAGCGGTTTGTGAAAAATGTCGTGCAATATCTCTAAGTCATCCTCGCAAATGAATAATATCCGTAATGCCCCGGCAAGAAATATTGCGATTTTAGTACCACAATGGCCTGTTTTGTTGGCCACTATCTGGGGCGGTAATCTACAATTCACAACCAGACTCTAATTACAACCTTCTTCCTTATTCTCCGCGATACTCTCCCGATTTGATTGTTTTCCATTTTTCCGCTTCCTCTATCTACGCTATCGATGAACTTTCTACACAGACGCACGGAGAAGCCCAATCAGGTTTAATTACTAAGGTTACCAATTTGTTTCTTAGGGTTACCGCCTTAAACATTTTGTTTACCATTTTAAAGAAAACAAAAAAAGTTTCCACGACGATTTGGGTGTTTGAAAAAAAGTACATTTTGTGGTTACTCCGTACACATCGTCAAAGTTGGACATGGTTTCCTGAAAAAAACATTTTTTTTCGTTGGCGCGGTCAGTATTCTCTCCCACTGCGCAAACTTTACCCCCAGGTGTCACGACATTTTGGGATGACTCTACGCTTGTGCCACGCAAGAAATGCATTTCTGAATTTATCTGAACGAATAATTGGGTTCAAACAGTAACTGTTTAAGATATTCATCTCTTGCGATTGGAATAGTTAGGGCGGTTATCGAAGTGAAGTGAAGAAACCACGGGGGAGGGGAAAGAAAAAAAGGGAACACGGTGAACCGAGAGAGTCGAGAGAGAGAGAGAGAGAGAGAGAGAGCGCGGGCGCATTTGAATTGTTAATACGGCCAAAGAAACAATAAATTATTTCTTTTGTAATTCAGGTTTATTGTAATTTAAGTCTGCCGACAATTTGTTATTGTGCGCGCTGGGTCCCGATTACGAAACCAGATATATTCACTCACCTCGAACCGTTCTGCACCGTTCTGCCACTTTTGCCACTTTACCATTTTCATACTCGTGCACTTGCACACGCAACCGTGTAGCGCTTGTTCTAGTTTCAAAATTTATAGAACCCCCCACAGGATGGGAGTATGTATAAATAATTTCCAAAATGTTTGGATGATTGCGATCATCAAAAATGTGCCAAAATTTTGAAAATTGATAAAAGTGCACTTTTCTATCAAAGAAATAAAAAAGGCGTTGGCGCGTTCGGTTTCAGCGCCGGACGATTGCGAACGGTGGTTTGGGTCAACTCTTAAGCCCGTTTGACACGATGACTAATTTTACATTTTTAAGTTTTTTTTTTGGCATAGGTTTCATTTTTAAGTTGACATGTCAATTTTCACAAAAAATTTCAAAAAATTTGCAACACAGTTGTATACAGAAAATTGTGCAGTAAATTTTCGTGTAAACATTGTAACTAAATTTAAACAATGAACAGATAGATGAAGTAGATTTTATTAAAACAAAAAAAAAATCTGTAAAAGGAGCCCCAAAATATAAGTTCGCCCCCGGCACTCGAATTTTAGTTACTACGCAGATTCGTGCATATATTGTAACAGTTACCTAGCAACAAACTTAACCGTCTTCCGTCTTTTCTATACCTGAAACATAAGAGAAATTACAGATGGAGGACTGTTGGTGCAATTAAAGGATTCGTGCGCGCCGGCGCTTGTTCTCTCCTTTTAATGAAGCAATTTGTAAAACTCTCGTTTTCGCCTTATTCGTAAGTTGTCACATTACGTTTTATTGAGTTAATTAATGTGCGCGGATAAATTCGGCGCCCATAAATTACTTAAGTGTGTCTCATATGCATCCAGCCAATGACAACGACGAACGAGTGTCTGTCGCGAAATTTGGGTTCGTCCCCATTACCATCTAATTAAAATCTCTCGCTTTACAACAAGGTCACACGGGTGGTATGACTAATTCACTAATCCAACAGATTTTATCAATCGTAGAAATATAATGATTAGAATAAAATTGAGTGGAAGGTAAAACAATTTTTTTTTAACTTATAGTCTGTAAAAATATGATCAATACTTCTAACTACTCGTAGTTATTAATCATTGACAATGCGTTACTTTTAGAGTTTATCTCAGTATGAGAAAAAAATTGTTGTTTCAAACTAATTGACTTTAAAATTAACACTGTTGATGAAATAAAATCACAATTGCTAGTATATTTTAAATAAAAATCTTGCTCGGTTGCACGGTGTAATATACACTACGATCAGTGTTTATGCGTTCCACTGTAAGATTGCGCACGCACCATTCATATAATGTGATACACCGGCGCGCACATTTTGCTGCAGATCAACAACGTATTTTTTCAGCATCCAGATATATAATATAAAATTATAGGGTATTTATCCAAAATCTGTATTCATTGCGCATTTATTGTAAATATGTTTGTTAGTGTATGTATTCTTGGGTCATGACCCGTTAATTCAATTAAAAAAAAAAATTATTGCACAAATCATGACTGAACTGAATGGTAAAATCCACCAAATAACAATTTTTGTAGTTGAATTTTTCAATTCACTTTTTCACACACCAATTCTCTGATTGTTAAATTTTTTAATTAGAGAATTTTTTAGTTTAATTTTTACGTTTATTTTCCATTCGTAACCAATAAAATAGAATTAAATAAAATTAAAAATTGCAAAACGAGCGAAACCACAAATAAGGTAACATGTGTTAAAAAAGATTTGATGAAACGGCGAGGTGAGCTAAGGTGCACAGGTGTGAATGTGTTTTACAAATATAGTAAAGGCAGGTTGTGCATGCATTATAATTAATGAAGTTTGGCGTGATGACCGTAAGAAGAGAGTTTAAAGAGAGAGGGAGAGGGAGAGGCGCTCGTGTACGTACGTGTGTTGTATGTGGTCGACTATGACTCATATTGTCATAATTATGTGCAATAAATTCACTACACTGTATAATGCAATAAGCGCATTTACATCCCAATAATAATGGACTAAAACGTTACCTCAACTTTTCCCCATTATCTCCTCTCGCCTATTACTCCTTCACTCCCTATTTGTAACGTGAAATGCAAAAATGACTAATTCCTCTTTATACAGGGTGTTTCAGAGCTCTGTGAACGGTCATGATTTGCTCTGTTTTCGAAGGATTATTTTGAAATAAAATCATTAACCAATAGAGATATGGATTTTTGAAAATTTTTGGTTTTATTTTTTAAGCACTTGAATAAAAACATAAAATGCGCAAACAAAATGAAAAAAATTATCCTCAATGGCCGAAGTATCGCTAATTCAAAATCAATTTGGTTTTTGTAAATTCAACAAATTTTAATAGAGATGTGGATTTTTGAAGATTTTCGTTTTAATTTTTTGAGCACTTGACTGAAAGCGTCGCATAAAAAAATATAAAACGCGTAGAAAAAATTCCTTAAAAAAGTATCCTCAATGGTCGAAGTATCGCCTATTCAAAATCAATTTGGTTTTTGTAATTTCAACAATTTTTATTGGAGATATGGATTTTTGAAAATTTTAGTTTTATTTTTTTGAGCACTTGGCTAAAAATATCGCAGAAAAAAATATAAAACATGCGGGAAAAATTCCATAAAAAATCATCCTCAATGGCCAATGTATCGCTCATTCAAAATCAATTTGGTTTTTGTAAATTTAACTTTTTTCAATGGAGATATGGATTTTTGAAAATTTTAGTTTTATTTTTTTGAGCACTTGGCCAAGAATATCGCAGAAAAAAATATAAAATGTGCAGACAAAATTCCATAAAAAATTATCCTCAATGGCCGAAGTACCGCTTATTCGAAATTAATTTAGTTTTTGTAAATTCAACCATTTTTAATAGAGATTTGGATTTTTGAAGATTTTAATTTTAATTTTTTAGCACGAATAAAAAACATCGCAGAAAAAAATATAAAACGCCTAGAAAAAATTCATTAAAAAATTCTTCTTAATGGTCGAAGTATCGCTTATTCAAAATCAATTTGGTTTTTGTAAATTTAACAATTTTTAATGGAGATTCGGATTTTTGAAAATTTTAGTTTTATTTTTTTGAGCACTAAAATCGCAGAAAAAAATATAAAATATGCAGGAAAAATTCCATAAAAAATTATCCTCAATGGCCGAAGTACCGCTTTTTCGAAATTAATTTAGGGCTTAAAAATTATAGTAATAATAATAATAATGTTTATTTACGGAAAAATCCATTTTATAAAAATAATAATAAAATTAAACAATTTTCAATAGAGATATGGACTTTTGTTGTCATTTTTTGAGCACCTGAACAAAAGGAGCATTTGGAGATATTCGCAGTTTTTTTTTTTAGTTCATGAAGTTTGCAATTTCAAAATTGGTTTCATGGTATTACTTTCAAAATGTATGTTTAGATATGAATCTAAATCTTAAATTAAAATTCTTTGCCGGGCAAGATAATTTTTTCGTTTTTATAAAATCTCAATTAATTAATTAATAATTGTAATAAATATGGTATACTATGACATTTTATTCATATTTGTCTTTTTTATTAAATATTTATTCAAATTTTAAATACAATACCGTGCACAAATGGGTGGATAAAGTAATAAATATTAAATAACATTTAACATTAAATAACCTTGTACTGTCTTCTTACAATTATGTTTTAAGTAACAATCACAGTTTGTCACAGTTTAAATTGCAGTGATTTTAAGTAGCGGTGATTTTAAGTAGCAGTGATTTTAAGTAGCAGTGATTTTAAGTAGCGGTGATTTAAAGTAGCAGTGATTTTAAGTAGCAGTGATTTTAAGTAGCAGTGATTTTAAGTAACAGTGATTTTAAGTAGCAGTGATATTAAGTAGCAGTTATTTTAAGTAGCAGTGATTTTAAGTAGCAGTGATTTTAGGTAGCAGTGATTTTAAGTAGCAGTGATTTAAAGCAGGGGCGGCTCGTCATGTAGAGCCGCGGAGCCATAGCACTACCTGTAGTAGTTTCAAGCTCAGCAAGAATATTTAATTAATTCTTAAAACACTTGTTCGCCGGTTACTTTGGCCTAGGAAGATATATCGTTCATTCTTTCTTCAAAAAAGGAGGGAGGTAGGGTATATTGTATAAGTGGCTCTACCATCAACATGTTCCACGAGCCGCCACTGGTTATACCTGTTCGTAGTTAAACATGCAATTTTTAATTGCATTCAAAATTGAGCATTTTCATAAATAAATAAAAAAATATTAGAAATTATTTAAAAATTTTGAATTTTGAAAACTCCCAAATCATTATATTTTAAGAATATAATCAACTTCTTAAATTCCATCAATGTTTTAACGAGTTATAACTGTTTGTTGTTAAACAAGCATTTTTTAATTGCGTTCAACAATAAGCATTTTCAAAAATAAATAAAAAATATTAAAAATTGTTTGAAAATTCTGAAATAATTCTACACAACTCCTAAATTATTATATTTTAAGAATATAATCAACTTCTTAAATTCCAACAATGTTTTAACGAGTTATAACTGTTTGTTGTTAAACAAGCATTTTTTAATTGCGTTCAAAATTGAGCATTTTCTAAAATAAATAAAAAATATTAGAAATTGATTAAAAATTCTGAAATAATTCTACACAACTCCCACATTATTATATTTTAAGAATATAATCAACTTCTTAAATTCCAAAAATATTTTAACGAGTTATAATTGTTTGTCGTTAAACAAGTATTTTTTAATTACGTTCAAAAATAAGCATTTTCTGAAATAAATAAAAAATATTAGAAATTGATTAAAAATTCAGAAATAATTCTATACGACTCCTTAATTATTATATTTTAAGAATATAAGTAACTTCTTCAATTCCAATAACTTTTTATATGTTATCACCAGGGGCGGCTCGTTATATAGAGCCACGAAGCCATGAACTGCCTGTAGTTTGAAGCTCAGCAAGAATTTTTAATTCATTCTTAAAACACTTTTTCGCCAGTTACTTTGGTCTAGGAAGATAAATCGTTGTTTCTTAAAAAAAGGAGGGGGGAGGGGGTATATTGTATAAGTGGCTCTACCATCAACATGTTCCACGAGCCGCCACTGATTTAAAGTAGCAGTGATTTAAAGTAACAGTGATTTTAAGTAGCAGTGAAATTCGCCTATTAGTAACAGTAACGACCTGTGATTTTTCAATAACAGTGAAAAATCACAGATATGTGAAATATCGCCCATCCCTACTAAATACAGGGTGTGCCATTTGAAAAAACGAAGTTATTCAACTTTATAAGTTGGGTTTTTCTACCGCATTACTGTATAATTTTTTGTATGAAATCATGGTTGGCTCTATAGTTCGAACCTTCAACCAAATAATTGAAATGATTTTAATCGTTCAACGTCAATCACTGGGGCAAAAAAAAAATTTCACCCGGACCATGCATTTCAACAAATCTTCAAATATTTCGAAAACGGCAAACAATAGGTATAGGGAGTATTGAAGTTACTCACCTTTATTTGCTCCATATAATTCAAAAATGACAAAAAATACAGGGTGTTCCATTTAAAAAAAAACATAAGTTTGGTCTGTAACTTTGTTATGAGACACCCTGTATAAATTTAAATATTTTTAGGGCATGTAGCTCACTATTATACACAACTTTTGTATAAAACATTTTTCGAAATTTTGAAAAATAAGGGCGTGATTGACCGTTCCCAGAGCTCTGAAACACTCTGTATAATAACTAGTTTTTCAAGCTTAAGTTGCTGTATGTGAAATTGTGTTCTAATAGTGTTCTAATAGTGAAATATAAAATTAAGAAAATTAACTGGTGACGAACGATTTGCCGTTTTTTAATTTTCTAAAAAAAAAAAATAACAAATAAATTGGAAACAACCTTACTTGTTGCAGAAAGCATTAAATAGATTCAATAAATAGATTAATTTTGTTTGCAGAGTTACGAACAGGTTGAATATTCATACATTATAAAATTTTGAAGGAAATTTTAGTTAGTAATAAATCAATTATTTTTCTACATGATGCGCTTAGTCAGAATAATTTAAGAATGTTTTATTCCATTAAAAAATGAAATTATTTAAAATAAATAACTGAGCAAACATAATCAAAGTACCTTGAATTTCTGAAATGTCAGATTGATTAGTGAATTAATTTCATTTTTTAATGGAATAAAACATGTTTAAGTTAATCTAATTAAGCACATCATGTGGAAAAGTAATTGATTTATTACTAACTAAACTTTGCTTTAAAATTATTTGTTAAAATATACATTAACACAAGGTATAATTTTTAACATGTAAAATCCTATGGCCCACGATAAAAAAAATGTACTGTATATTCAGGCTATATTTCGTTTCGTTTTATTGAAAAAAAAAAATGCAACATTCTTCGAAAAATTCCCAGAAAACAATCGAAAATTGGCCGTAGATTGTAAACGCTGAGTCCCACGAAAAATATGGTTCCAACCTTTTCGACGCAAAATAAAATTCCGAATGGCATGCCGTTTAAATTTATCGCGTGGGATTAAAAATGGCCGCTCTAGAATTTTTTTATTGAAGTCGGGGGTGGTTTTCTTTGAATACCTCTTCAAGGGTTCGAGATATCAAAAATTCGTAAGAGACATAAAATATAGAGGAGCCTTTGTTCTATAAAAATCCAAAATTAAAATCGCTACTGTAAAGGGGGCGCGGCCCCGCTCGCTGAAGCACGAAAAAAGTGACCTCTGCAGAGAAAGCGTTGCAGCTCGCGAACGGAGAGGAGCACTTCCAACACAGAAGTGACCGTTGTGCCCCCATGTATTTGGGATTTTTTGAGCCGCATCCGAACGTTCCAACTCGAAAACCCAAAAAGCCTTAGCGTTTGGCGTAAACCTCTGCATCGCGAAAAATCGATTTTCAAAAATTCACCTCCGAGTCTAGGGGTGAGTTGGAAAATTGTGGTTTTCACAGGACCCTAGAGAATATTGTAAAAAAAAAATTTGTGGTGTTGGCAACACTTTTTTGAGGGGGTTTAAATTTGAATAGTATTTGTCTTGAATTATTTTTGATTTTTCATAAAAAATTCAAATCGATATCTATTAGGGTTTAGAAAATATTTGAAAAAACGTGATTTTGGCTTTACGCGTTTAATTAATAATAATAATAATGTTTCAGTCCAGCGGCGGCTCGTGGATTTCCTCTAATAGAGGAAGCAAATATTCCACTTCTATTTCAGTCAAATTTTCTTCCGTTGCCTCACCGCCGAACATCCACGAGCCGCCGCTGTTTCAGTCACGAAAAGGCTGAATATTCATATATTCAGGCTATTTTTCATCTTTATTACTTTTATTCAATAAATCTGCAATTAATTGTCATTAATTTTCTGTAAAAATTCAGGGAAATAAGAAAAACATGAGTGTTATAAAATATGATTTTTTATTAAAAAATAAAATATATATGTATATCGTGTAAGGCACTAGTTTACAATGGCTTTTTATTTCTATGAAATAACTTCGAGACTAAAATGACTAGAAAACAGGGCGTTGTCATCCAACGCCAAAATTTTTATATATAAAAAAACACTTAAATCTAAAACGTATGTATAATATTTACAAAAATAGCGGGGGAAATATATTAAGAGATTTTTAAATAATTATTTATACATTATATACAAAAAAAATATATATAGGAATACGTCTTTATGTTTTGTACATTATTGATTATTTCGTTTTGAGATGCGTCCGATCAGTCTTTCTGGAGTTAAGGCACTTTTTGCGAGAGGAACATCATTATTTTTTAGTACATCTTTTCCGGCTGGAGCATCCCCGCGCCGATCGCGTTGCAACCGCCCTCCGCGTGCTTGGTGAGGAGGGACATGCGCGAGAAGGTCTTGCTGCAACTCGGGCACGAGTACTTCTTGACGTCGGAGTGGGTCTGCAGGTGCGCGCGCAGGTTGGAGCGGTCGGCGAACGCGCGGTTGCAGTACGTGCAGGAGAAGGGCTTCTCCCCGGTGTGCGTGCGGATGTGGCCCTGGAGCAGCCACGGCCTCGAGAACGCCTTTCCGCAGATGGTGCACTTGCAGGGGAGGGTGTGCGTCCGGATGTGCATCTTGAGGGCGCCCAGGGAGACGTAGACCTTCTCGCAGTACTTGCAGCTGAAGGATTTCCGGGGGCCCTCCCCGGCGGCGCAGTGGAACTGCCGGTGCTTGGAGAGGCCGGAGAAGGTGGAGTAGCTCTTGCCGCAGTCGGGGCACTGGTGGCGGACGCCCTGGCGGCGCTTCTCGTTTAAATCTTCCGCGGGGAGCGGCGGGGGCGGCGATGTGGTGGACGAGCTGGGGCTCAGGGATTGCTGGTCGATTGGGTAGATGGTGGGGCGGAGGGCTAGCGGTGCTAGGGGTTGGTTGTGGACGTGCGGTGGTGAGCAAGAGTTCTCGCTGTAGGAACTGGGGCTGATGTATTCGTGGTGGTGGTGGTAGGGGTACATGAAGGGGTAGGTCGGGGGGTAGATGGGCGCGACCGATCTGTGCCAGTTCTGGGGCGCGTACTCGGGGCTGATGGGCGCGTACTGCGGGATGGGCATCTCGGTCTTCACGGGGTATTCCACTTTGATTTGCGAGTAGAGATCGTGCTGGTCGTGGTGGGGGGAACTCGCCGGGGATGATGCCGGTGAGTTGGTTTGGGGCGAGACGGGGGGCGTCATCGTCGTCGGGGATTTCGTCGAGTATCTTCCGCTGAGGCTCAGGTCCTCGGGTTTCGTGCTCAGGTTTTCTGGCTCATCTGCAAAGAAGAAAGAGTTCATAAGTCAATTGTTTCCTCAACGATCTTTGATGGTAAAAATTATAGCTACAGATGTTGGGAATGTTGGATGAAATTTTGATCAAAATCCTGCAAGGAGTTTTCCTGGAAATTAAGAAAATGTAGTCGAAACTGAAATTTATTTCCACAACGATCTTTGATGAAAATTTCCGGGAAAACCAGTTATAACATGTTGTTGTTTTTTTCATTTGTTTTAAACTGCTGATGTTGGGAATCTTGGGTGAAATTTTCATCAGAATCCTGCGAGGAGTTTTCGTGGAAATTAGGAAAATGTGGTCGAAAGCTGAAATTGATTTTCGCAACTATTTTTGATGGAAAATTTTGGGAAAACTATCAATGCCGTTTTATTAGTTTTTTTTTTCATTTGTTTTATAACTCAGATGTTGGGAATGTTGGTTGAAATTTTCATCAGAATCCTGCGAGGAGTTTTCGAAATAATTAGGAAAAAGTAGTGAAAAGGGGAAATTTATTTTCACAGCTATTTTTGATAGAAAATTTTGGGAAAACTGTTGGTGACATTTTATTCGTTCTTCATTTGTTTTATAGCTACAGATGTTGGGAATACTGAGTGAAATTTTCATCAGAATCCTGCGAGGAGTTTTCGTGAAAATTAAGAAAATGTAATCGAAAGCTGAAATTTATTTTCACAACGATCTTTGATGAAAAATTCCGGGAAAACCAGTTGTAACGTGTTGTTGTTTTTTTTATTTGTTTTATAACTGCTGATGTTGGGAATGTTGGGTGAAATTTTCATCAGAATCCTGCAAGGAGTTTTCGTGGAAATTAAGAAAATTTATTTCCACAACGATCTTTGATGAAAATTTCCGGGAAAACCAGTTATAACGTGTTATTGTTTTTTTCATTTGTTTTATAAGTACGGATATTAGGAATACTGGGTGAAATTTTCATCAGAATCCTGCGAGGAGTTTTCGTGGAAATTAAGAAAATCTGGTCGAAAGCTGAAATTGATTTTCACAACTATTTTTGAGGGAAATTTTCTGGAAAACTATCGATGACGTTTTACTAGTTTTTTCACTTGTTTTATAACTGCTGATGTTGGAAATGTTGGGTGAAATTTTCATCAAAATCCTGCGAGGAGTTTTCCCGGAAATTAAGAAAATGTATTCGAAGCTAAAATTTATTTCCACATCGGTCTTTGATGAAAATTTCCGGGAAAACCAGTTATAACATGTTGTTGTTTTTTTCATTTGTTTTATAACTGCTGATGTTGGGAATGTTGGGTGAAATTTTCATCAGAATCCTGCAAGGAGTTTTCGTGGAAATTAAGAAAATTTATTTCCACAACGATCTTTGATGAAAATTTCCGGGAAAACCAGTTATAACGTGTTATTGTTTTTTTCATTTGTTTTATAAGTACGGATATTAGGAATACTGGGTGAAATTTTCATCAGAATCCTGCAAGGAGTTTTCGTGGAAATTAAGAAAATCTGGTCGAAAGCTGAAATTTATTTTCACAACTATTTATGATGGAAAATTTCGGGAAAACTAATGATGACGTTTTGTTCGTTCTTCGTTTGTTTTATAACTGCAGATGTTGGGAATGTTGGTTGAAATTTTCATCAGAATCCTGCGAGGAGTTTTCGAAGTAATTAGGAAAAAGTAGTGAAAAGGGGAAATTTATTTTCACAGCTATTTTTGATAGAAAATTTTGGGAAAACTGTTGGTGACATTTTATTCGTTCTTCATTTGTTTTATAGCTACAGATGTTGGGAATACTGAGTGAAATTTTCATCAGAATCCTGCGAGGAGTTTTCGTGAAAATTAAGAAAATGTAATCGAAAGCTGAAATTTATTTCCACAACGATCTTTGATGAAAAATTCCGGGAAAACCAGTTTTTACGTGTTGTTGTTTTTTCATTTGTTTTTTAACTGCTGATTTTGAGAATACTGGGTGAAATTTTCATCAAAATCCTGCGGGGAGTTTTCGTGGAAATTAAGAAAATGTAGTGTAAAGGTGAAATTTATTTCCACAGCGATCTTTGATGAAAAATTCCGGGAAAACCAGTTGTAACGTTTTGTTGTTTTCTTCATTTGTTTTATAACTGCTGATGTTGAGAATGTTGGGTCAAATTTTCATTAGAATCCTGCGAGGAGTTTTCGAAGTAATTAGGAAAATGTAGTGAAAAGGTGAAATTTATTTTCATTTGATGGAAAATTTTAGGAAAACTATCGATGACGTTTTATTAGTTTTTTTTCATTTGTTTTATAAGTCAGATGTTGGGAATACTGAGTGAAATTTTCATGAAAATCCTGCGAGGAGTTTTCGTGGAAATTAAAAAAATGTAGTGAAAAGGTGAAATTTATTTCCACAACAATATTTGATGGAAAATTTCGGAAAAACTGTTGATGACGTTTTATTCGTTCTTCATTTGTTTTATAACTGAAGATGTTGGGAATACTGGGTGAAATTTTCATCAAAATCCTGCGAAGAGTTTTCGTGGAAATTAGGAAAATGTAGTTAAAAGCTGAAATTTATTTTCACAACTATTTTTGATGGAAAATTTTGGGAAAACTATTGATGACGTTTTATTAGTTTTTTCATTTGTTTTATAAACTCAAATGTTGGGAATATTGGGTGAAATTTTCATCAGAATCCTGCGAGGAGTTTTCGTGGAAATTAAGAAAATTTAGTCGAAAGCTGAAATTTATATTTTGATGGAAAATTCTGAGAAAACCAGTTATAACGTGTTATTGTTTTTTTCATTTGTTTTATAAGTACGGATGTTCGGAATGTTGGGTAAAATTTTCATCAGAATCCTGCGAGGAGTTTTCGTGGAAATTAAGAAAATTTAGTCGAAAGCTGAAATTTATATTTTGATGGAAAATTCTGAGAAAACCAGTTATAACGTGTTATTGTTTTTTTCATTTGTTTTATAAGTACGGATGTTCGGAATGTTGGGTAAAATTTTCATCAGAATCCTGCGAGGAGTTTTCGTGGAAATTAAGCAAATGTAGTCGAAAGCTGAAATTGATTTTCACAACTATTTTTGATGGAAAATTCCAGGAAAACTATTGATGACGTTTTATTAGTTTTTTTCATTTGTTTTATAACTCAGATGTTGGGAATACTGGGTGAAATTTTCATCAAAATCCTGCGAGGAGTTTTCGTGGCAATCAAGAAAATGTGGTCGAAAGATAAAATTTATTTTCTCAACGATCTTTGATGGAAAATTCCAGGAAAACCAATTATTAGTTTTTTCTTTTGTTTTATAACTACGGATGTTGGGAATGTTGAACTCAGGCTGAACTTTGCTTAGGTTACATAAAATTTTAAAGTATCGAATTGTAGAACCGTGAAAAATGATGTTTTCGCAGTTGAAGGTCAATTCAACTCGAGGGCGGTGAGTCACCCTTATCCCACAATGTGCGGTGGGTGGGCCCTATATGCGGTGGGTGGGCCCTATACCACAATACAACCAGTTAATGTGCGGTGGGTGGGCCCTATGCCACAATACCGTTAAACCGAACGCAAGATTTTCCCAGGTGTAGAAATAGGAAATTAAAGAAACAAACTTGAACTTTGTTTCTTTTTTTTTTTTTTGTTTTTGGCGTCGACTGCGATGTCATCTGCCACCACCGTTTGTGTTAATATATCATATAGTTAACTTTGTTTCTTTCACAAATTTGGAATTTCGTAAAAAACTGCTTTAATGTTTAACTGATTGGAGGGTAGGATAGGGACCACCCACCACCCTTTGTATCATCTTGAAATTTAAATTGAATTAATTTCTTCGGTTGAATAAAATGTTATTGGTAATTTATTAGAATTTGTGTATCGATAAGAATCGCCAAAAAGAATGTTTGTTGTTGAAGTTTCATTGAATTCGAGGGCGGTGGGTGGGCCCTATCCCACAACGCAACCAGTTAAACCAAACACAAAGTTTTTCCCAGTTGTGGAAATAGGAAATAAAAGAAACAAATGTTAATTTTGTTTTTTTTTTACAAATTGGGCATTTTGTAAAAATCCTGTTCTAATGTTTAACTGGTTGGAGGGTAGGATAGGGCCCACCCACCACCCTTCGTATCATCTTGAAATTTAAAGTGAACTGCTTGTTTCAGTTGAATAAAATTTTATTGGTAATTTATTGGAATTTACGTATTGATAATGCAATGTTTGTGGTTGATGTTTAATTTAATTCGAGGGTGGTGGGTGGTCCCTATCCTACAACGCAACCAATTAAACCGAACACAAGATTTTCTCAAGTGTTGAAATAGGAAATAAACGAAACAAACGTTAAATTTGTTTCGCAAATTGGGCATTTTGTAGAAAACCTGTTTCGATGTTTAACTGATTGGAGGGTAGGATAGGGCCCACCCACCACCCTTCGTATCATTTTGAAATTTAAAGTGAACTGCTTGACTCGGTTGGATAAAATTTTATCGGTAATTTATTAGAAACGATGTATCGATAAGAATAATTAAAAACAATGTTTTGTAGTTGAAGTTCAATTGAACTCGGGGGTGGTGGGTGGGCCCTCTCCCACAACGCAACCAGTTAAACCGAACGCAAGGTTTTCCCAGGTGTTGAAATAGGAAATAAACGAAACAAACGTTAACTTTGTTTCTTTTGCAAATTTGGCAATGTTTAAAAACTCTGTTTGAAGTTTAACTGGTTGGAGGGTGGGATAGGACCCATGTCAACTTGACATTTAAATTGAACCTTGCTTCGGTTGAATAAAATTTCATTGGTAATTTATTAGAATACATGTATTGAGGAGAATCGCGAAAAAAAATGTTTGTGGATAATGTTTAATTAAAAACGAAGGGAGGTGGGTGGTCCCTTTCGGAGGTGGGTGGGCCCTTTCAGAGGTGGGTAGGCCCTTTCGGAGGTGGGTGGACCCTTTCCTACAAGCCAATAGGTTAAACAGAAAAAGAGACATAATCACTAATTTTGTTTCTCTTACAAATTTGACAATTTTTCAAAACTCTGTTTAAAGTTGAACTGGTTGGGTGGCAGGATGGGGCCCACCCCCTGCCCTTCGTAACTTTAATTTCAATTAATACGAAGTCCAAGGGCTACCATTACTACTACCAAAATCCAAGAAATTAATGCATACAAAATGATTTTAAAGATCTGAAAAATTTCTCTATTGTAGTTTTTTGCTTAAAAATGGGCCAATTTGAAAAATTCCACTCTCTTCGATAAAACAATTGCATTTCAGGTGTTGTAGCGGATTTAAAAATATTGTTCATAACGAGCACGTGGCTTTTATAATAATAATAATAATAATGCTGATTAAGCAAAACCGTACAAATCGAGAACATGGGTTTTTTGAGTCAAAGCAATTTTCTGCGTGAAAAAACAAACTGAAAATTGAAAATTCAATTCATCACAAAAGGGAAGGAAAATTAATTTTCGACACAATTGCGTTTTAGGTGTGCAAATCGAGAACATGCTTTTTTTTGAGTCGAACCAAATTTCTGCGTAAAAAAACAAAGGTAAAATCTTCAAGATGCTGTAACTGCAGTGTATTTAATAAATCTTCGTTCATTTGTTTTCAGGTTTTCTAAAAATTTTGAGATACTAAAAATTCTTGCAGTTTGCAATTCTTGAACAATGAACGGTCGATTGGTATATGAGTTTTACTTCATCAAGTCATTATTCTGTGTCCCAGTCTAAACAATATAAAAGTGTGTATATATTTCAAAAATGTCGTGACTGAATGGGTTATACCTAAGCCAAAAAAAAAGTAATTATTCTGTGTGAGAATTTCGATTTGATTGATATAGATACAGTCAAAATCTAAACTAACGGATATAATATCTTATTTAGAAATATTGTTCAAGCATTTGTAACAAAGGGAAATAAATAAATTAATTAATTAATTAATTTATATTAATTAACTATCCAAATTTGTGCTTAAAAAATTATAATAAAATCTTTAAAACCAGGCGATTTGAGACAAAAATTTAATAATAATAATAATTATTATTATATTTATTGGCCACTCAAATTTACGGATTACAAAATTTACAGATTACCAAAAAAGACCGTTACAGTAAAAGGGGGTCAAAAGGAAAATGTTCAGATGAAACCCGAAGGTTTCTCTCTCTGGTCTACCACAAATCGTATTCATTTTGTCTGTTTTCTCGTAAATTGCTCGATTAATTTTTTAAAATAATTTTTGAGTCTATTTGACAAGAGAGTTGTTTTTCGGGTGTTTTACGCAAAACCGTACAAATCGAGAACATGGGTTTTTCGAGTCAAAACAATCTTCTGCGCGAAAAACAAAAGTAAAATCTTCCAGATATTGTAACTGCGGTGAATTTCGTCAATACGTGTTCAATTGTTTTCGGTTTTCTCTTCCGAAAATTGCTGTAATTTTCGACTCTATTCCATAAAACAACTGTTTTTCGTATGTTTTAAGCAAATTAAGCAAAAACGTGCAAATCGAGAACATGGGTTTTTTTTAATCAAAATAATCTTCTGCGTGAAAAAATTAAGATTGTAGTGAATTTGGGTTTTTTCTTGTCCGAAAATAGCTCGATTCGAAAAAAAATGTTGTGACTTATTCGATAATACAATTTTTTTTCGTATGTTTTAAGCACGGTTTTTTTTAAATCTTCTACGTTAAAAACTAAAGTGAAATCTTGAAGATATCGCAACTGCAGTGAATTTAGTCAATTTTGGTTAATTTTGTTTTGAAGATTTTCTGGCAATGTATCGCTTGAAAATTGTCAGATACTAAAAATTCTTGCAGTTTGCGATAAAAAAAAAAATAATTTTCGACTCTTTCGACAAAACAATTGTTTTTCAGCTGTTTTATACAGATAAAGCAAATCCGTGCAAATCGAGAACATGTTTTTTTTTAATCAAAATAATCTTCTGCGTGAAAAAATTAAGATTGTAGTGAATTTGGGTTTTTTCTTGTCCGAAAATAGCTCGATTCGAAAAAAAATGTTGTGACTCTATTCGATAATACAATTGTTTTTCGTATGTTTTAAGCATATTAAGCAAAACACGGTTTTTTTTTGAGTCAAAACAATCTTCTACGTCAAAAACTAAAGTGAAATCTTGAAGATATCGCGATCTTCTACGTCAAAAACTAAAGTGAAGATCGTGACTGCAGTGAATTCAGACAATTCTGGTTATTTTGTTTTGCGGGTTTTCTGGCAATATATCGCTTGAAAATTGTCGGATGCTAAAAATTATTGCAGTTTGCAATAAAAAGAAATATAATTTTCGACTTTTTCGACAAAACAGGTGTTTAAAGCAAACCAGTGTAAATCGAGAACATTGGGTTTTCCAGTCAAAACAATATTCTGCGTGAAGATATGGTGAATTTAGACAATCACTTTGTTTTTAGGTTTTCTGGCAATATATCACTTCCAAATTGTCAGATAACTAAAAATTCTTGCAATTTTTTTTACCTCATCAAGCAATTACTCTATTTAAAAAACTTATTTTTTTAGAAACACCGAATAAAACACTTACTTATAATGAATTACCATGTAGTAACGGTCGCAACCATCACCATGATTGTTTTTTTAATTAAGATTTTTATATTGTAATTTATCAACCAAAAAAACATCTTCTGGTAAAAGAATAAATAATACGGGTACATTTATTTTAAGTAAAATTCAAAATTAAATGTTCAAAAAGAGTTTCAATTAAGAATCTTACAGTAAATAATTTTTTTTGCAATTTTAAATGCTTCGGTAAAGTAATCAAACGCTTAATTAAAAAAGATCAGAATTACAAATTAATCTTATCAGTCGCTAGAAGAAGACGCCTCTTACGTCGAAAACTTTCAATTCAATTCAATTCAATTCAGTTTATTGGTTTAGACTTTACAATCTTTACACAAGTCAGAAATTTAAAATTGATAAACTTTAAAACTTTAAAATCGTAGTACAACTGCGTGTGTAAATGTAACCATGGCAACAGATTTTGTATATTTTTTTTGTATTTAACATAGACATCAATTTTCGATTTACACGCATTAAATATTTGTTGTGGGTGTATTTGAAATAAAACTCTTGTTATGTATTATCAATAACATGACACCAAACAAGAGTTTTATGTCAAATATACTCGCGCGTATATCGAAAATTGATGTCTATCTTTATCGTTTTTATACTTAAAATAAAAAAAGTTTTATTGCCAAAGTTGGACGTTTTTTTGGCCAAAAACGTGTTTTTTTTTTGTTCGGGGGTTGAAGGGTTCGAAAAAGGATCATTCCAATCTGAGTTTGAAGAATTTTTTACCGAAAGAATCATTAAATTTGGCTGAAAAGTCACTGAGTTATCTAAAAAAGTTTTATTTCAAGTATTCCTACAATTGTGATTTTGCTTCATCAATTAATTTCTTGAATTTTTCTAATTGCAGAATGAAACGTACCGGTATTATCGATGATAATCTGCACGGGCCTCTTCTTCAGCGGGCAGTGGCTGTAGTTCTTCGCCATGATGGTGACGGGCATCTTCTCTACCATAACCACACACACTCTCACAAAAATAATCCAAAAAAATCGTCACTCGTTTCACTCGGAAGAAGAAAAGATACTTCTACGTAAGGCACAGTCTTCTCAAAAAAATACTAGTCCAAGGAAGGAGAATTCGGAGGTAACGTGCGGTTCGATCGCTGCGTCGAGTCTGAGGTAAGCAGCGGGCGTCTGGGGGTTTATCAAGGGCTCCCACCACGTGTTGCACGTGCCGCCCGGCCAATGGGCGCGCGCTCCCATTACCGCCGGCCAATCGGGCGCCGCGCGCGGTGGGGGAAACAGGTGTGTGCGTGTTCGGAGTGCTACCGATTACATGCTCGCCGGAATAGCGTAACGCACCGGAATTTCGACGATTCCGGGGCACCGGCTTCGCGATGCTGTAGCAATAAACACTTATATATATACAGGGTGTCTCAGACATGACTCCCTAGGCCTATAACTTTCTTATTTTTAAAGATAAATATAGAAAACCATATATATTTTTAAATGGAAGCAAATTCTCTTTAAAATTATAAGAATACAATTTTCAAAAATATCTGCTCATATTTTGACAGTGATGTTCAACTTTTTTTTTATATTCTTATTATAATAGTTATAGGCCTGGGGAGTCATGTCTGAGACACCCTGTATATTTATTTTATCCTATAATGTTATCATGTCAATAACTCCTTAGCAACGAGTAACGTTAAGGTACCTTTAACAACACTAGTGTTGTTATATGAATCTTAACGCAACTCGTTGCTATGGAGGTATTGATAAACAAACATGACGGTTTTCATTAAACATTTTTCAAATTAAAAAAATAGAAATAGGATAAAATAAACCGTGTTTACATTTAAAAGCACTCGCTCGTGTTTTTAAACTTTTCTCTCGTAATGTAAAAACCTTCATAACGTTACTTGTATCGTGAATTACTATTACATTCCTCACATTCTTTACATTCTTTACGCTCAAGAGTTCAAAGAGTAAATTTGCTTTAACTCTTTACTCGAAAATTTCAAACTTTTCTCTTTTCTGTAAAAACCTCGTATCGTAAATTACTATTTCAGTTTCCTGACATGTGTTGTAATTTTTAATTTTTATCATTGTATATCCTCTGTTAAAGGTTACATTTTATCAAAACACGTGTCTAGCAGGGGCGGCTCGTTATGTAGAGCCAAGGAGCCATGGCACTACCTGTAGTTTCAAGCTCAGCAAGAATTTTTCATTAATTAATTTTTCGCCAGTTTGGTCCAGGAAGATAAATCATTATCTCTTCAAAAAAGGTGTATAAGTGGCTCTACCATCAACACGTTCCACGAGCCGCCACTGGTGTCTAGTAACTGAAATTTTAAATATAAGACATGACACGTGTTTAACAGCGGCGTCTCGTGGGCGAAGATAAAGATGTCTCTCTTATAGAGGAAGATAATGTTTCGATCAAATTTTCTTCTTTCTTTCGAACATCCACGAGCCGCCACTGGTGTTTAGTTAAAAAAACTACCGAGTGTTTGCTTTATTATCATCAATGTTAGCATTTTCCGTATATATATAGAACACTTTGGTTTTTAATACATCCTTTGATGATGGTTACATTTAACCGAAACACGTGTCAGGAAATTGAAAATCTAAATATGAAACGTACAAGTGTTTAATTGCCAAAAGTGCGTTAACTTGAATTAATTACATCAATGTTAATAAACCCAAACATTCCTGCAAATATTATTGACACGTGTCAAAAAGTTACACTTTAATTTTTGCTGAAAATAAACACCGGTTGAACGTTATATGAAACATACCGAGTGTTTAAAACGTTATAAAATCTTTCTTGCTAGAAAATGAAACGCATTTACATTTTGACAAATCCAAAAATTGGTGAATGTTTATGTCATCCTGCGAAAAATGGCAACCTCGCTGCCGATCTATTACATACCATGTTGTCAATTTTATCGTTAATAATAATTATACATCGTACCGGGCCTAAATTCGATCCCCGTGGGATACCATTCGCATGGAAATATTAAAATAACTTTTTTATTTTAAAGTTTACGGAAAAATTTTTCCAATAAAATGTCTTAGGTTAGAAGTGCTTTACACAAATGTCGTATTAAAATTTTCCCACGTCATCACGTATAAGCGTAATGATGTACAACTTGTTTTTTTTTTAACGGTAACTTCTGTTTTGAAATCAGCAGGTTTTTTTTATATTGTCAATATATTAATACAATTTATAAATATTAACAGGCACAAATTCGATCCCTGCGGGATACCATTCGTATCGAAATATTGATAAAACTCTTCTATTTTAAAGTTTACCGCAAAATGTTTCGAATCAAATTTGTTTTTAACACTACAGTTTTATATTTCTTTCTTAATTTTTTTTAATCTGCCTGTGGTGCAAAAAAGGAATACACAAAATTTACATAAGACATTATTATTCGAATATACAGGGTGTTTCAGAGAACGGTCAATCACCTGCTTATTTTTCAAAATTTCGAAAAATGTTTTATACAAAAGTTGTGTATAATAGTGAGCTGCACGCCCTAAAAATATTTAAATTTATACAGGGTGTCTCATTACAAAGTTACAGACCAAACTTATGTTTTTTTTAATGGAACACCCTGTATTTTTTGTCATTTTTGAATTATATGGAGCAAATAAAGGTGAGTTACTTCACTACTCCCTATACCTATTGTTTGCCGTTTTCGAAATATTTGAAGATTTGTTGAAATACATTTTATTTTTGCCCCAGTGATTGACGTTGAACGATTAAAATCATTTCTATTATTTGCTTGAAGGTTCGAACTATAGAGCCAACCATGATTTCATACAAAAAATTATACAGGGTGATAAAAAAATGCGGTAGAAAAACCGAACTTATAAAGTTAAATAACTTCGTTTTTTCAAATGGCACACCCTGTATTTAGTAACGTATTCTCAAGTAGAATCCAATTATCTTTCGCCGCCGCTGCAAGTTGTCAATTTTGTAAATATTAGCGACCCTAAATTCGATCCCTGTGGGATACCACATCTCTATGGAAAAAACGGCGAAAATCATAAAATGACCAAAATATTTTTTTTCTAGAAAATAATTACTCTACACGCTTTTGCTGCCATTAAGAACCGTCATGAATTTTTTTCAAATTTTTCTGAGACCCAATAATACTATGGAAAAAATGGCGAAAATCATAAAATGAACAAAACATTTTTTTTCTGGAAAATAATTACTCTACACGCTTTTGCCTGTTATTAAGAACCGTCATGAATTTTTTTAAAATTTTTCTGAGACCCAATGATACTATGGAAAAAAGGCGAAAATCATGAAATGGCCAAAAAAATTTTTTTCTAGAAAATAATTACTCTACACGCTTTTGCCTGTCATTAATAACCGTCATCAATTTTTTTCAAATTTTTCTGAGACCAAACATTTTTTTCCTGAGTAATACTATTGGAAAAAATGGCGAAAATCATGAAATGACCCAAAATTTTTTTTTTGGAAAATAATTTCTCTACACGCTTTTACCCGTCATTAAGAACCGCCATTATTTTCTTTCTAATTTTTCTGAAACCCAAAATTTTTTGCATGTATTTTTTTCCTGAGTAATACTATGGAAAAAAAAACGTTGAAAACTAACGAACGACGAAAAACCGTCATGAATTTTTTTCAAATTTTTCCATATTTCATAAGAATGAAACTTTGTCATTCGTTTTAAATTTTTATATAATTTAACTTCATTGTTTCATATTTGTTTTTTCAATTTTTCTCACTAAGCGCTTTCACAACACAATTCAGATTTTTTTTTAACAATTTTAACTCACCTTAAATTTGGAGTATTTTTATAAACCAAAATATTTTCAAAAGAATAAAACCTTTGTAACACCCAGTTGTTTTTAATTTTTGCATAATTGAATTTCATTGTTTCACATTTCTTTTTGATTTTCTTCATTGAGCGCTTCCACGACACAAATCAGATTATTTTTTAAAAACAATTTTAGCTCGCGTTAAATTTGAAATATTTTCAAAAACCAAAATGATTTTTTTAAAGAATAAAACCTTGCCAGTTGTTATGAATTTTTGCATAATTTAATGTGGTTGTGTCATATTTTCTTTTTTTCGATTTTTTTTTCACTTCGCGCTTCCACGACACAAATCAGATTATTTAAAAAAAAATCATTTTAACTCGCCTTAAAATTGGAATATTTTCAAAAACCAAAATAATTCCTAGAGAATGAAAAATTGTCAGTTGTTTTGAATTTTTGCATAATTTAATTTCATTGTTTAAATTTTTCTTAGAAAGCGCCTTCACAACACAAATCAGATTTTTTTTAAACAATTTTAGCTCGCGTTAAATTTGAAATATGTTTAAAAACCAAAATGATTTTTAAAGAATAAAACCTTGCCAGGAATTGTTGCATAATTTAATGTGGCTGTGTCATATTTTCTTTTTTTTTTTTTTTTTCACTTTTTTTTTAAAATAATTTAACCTTGCCTTAAAATTGGAATATTTTCAAAAACCAAAATAATTGCTAAAGAATGAAAAATTATCAGTTGTAATGAATTGTTGCATAATTTAGTTTCATTGTTTAATATTTTTTTCACTTGACGCCTTCACAACACAAATAATTTTTTTTTTAAACAATTTTAATTCGCCTTAAAATCGGAATGTTTTCAAAAACTAAAATGGTTTCTAAAGAATGAAACCTTTCAATCCTTTTTAATTTTTGTATAATTTAACTTGTTTCATATTTTTTTTTCGATTTTTTTCACAAAACGTTTCCATAACACAAATCAGATTTTTAACTTTTTAGCCTAAAAATTGAAACATCTTCAAAAACAAAAATGATTTCGAAATAATAAAGCCTTCTCGGTTGTTTAAAATGATTGCGTAATTTTATTTCGAAATTTAATGTTTATTTTTCAACTTAAATCAAAATGTTTTAAATATTCGTAAGTAACTTAAAAATTGACGTATCTTCAAAACGCAAATTATTTGTCAAGAATATGACCTTCTAGTTGTTAATTTTTGCATAATTTAATTTCAGATTTTGTTGGAGTGTTTTCAAAAACCTAAAGTTTTATTTTGAATTTTTGCATACTTTTATGCCGACATTACATATTCTTTTAGGTTCAATTTTTTTCCGCAACTCAAATAAAAAAAATTTAAACATTCATAACTCAATTCGAACAAAATTAAAAAAAAAAAACGAAACTGATTCAAAATATTTTTGTTTGTTTTTTTGCTTCTAAACTTATTTTCCACATTGAATAATATTTGAGTAGATTTTATTGATTATACAGTGTTTCAAAAAGAAATTAATCGCAGTCACCTGACTAACGTTGTTATAAAAATTTTTGAATTGACAATTCGTAGTTGTCATTCAGACAGTTAACCTCAAAATTTTTGAGGTTTAATCAGAGACACCATGTTTTACATTCTATAATGGACTAATTTGTTTTGTTAATAAATGAACCAATTAAGGGCATTACCCGTTTTGTTTGTGTTTCCAAAGATGTAAATCTGGTGTGAAATCATTACGCAAATGAGCGGAATTAGCATGCATAATGGGCAATGGGCCAGGTTGGGCGAACGCACGTTTGCTTCCTCTTTTTACACACACACACACATGTGCAGGGGAACATGTGCTGGTGCGCTGGTGAAAAGCAAAGGGCGGTAAAGCACGGGCACGCGCTCAACAGCTGCGTCCACCGAAACGGACCGTTACAAACACCCTTCATTTTCATTTCATTTATAAAAGGGCCACAAAGCGCCCCTCGCCTCCCCTCCTTTTCCGCACCACCTTTACCTTCGCGTTCAGGTGTGCCCTCAGACCGACGACCCTTCATCCACACCGGTGCTATATGTCTGCAACATGTGCAGATATGCCTAGAGAGAGAGAGAGATAAAGAATTGGTTTAATTTCTAGCGCCATCTCACCGCTTTCCACCAACTGGAATTTGGTCATCGTCGTCGGCGGTATCTAATCAGCCCTTTTTCACAGGTGTGTTGGAGTCGTTCGAGCGTTCACTCTCCATTTCCGATATTGATACATTCATTAGTGCACTAAAGCACAAAAAATATAAAAACAATTCCAAAAACCTTGAAACTTCTCAAATTAACTTAAAACTGACTGAGCTTCACGATTTTGCAAAAATCTAAAACCACCCCTCCACTAGATTCCGAAATAATTGCACGCGAACGGAGCTTATAGTAATTCTAAAACCGAAAATTTTAGAAACGATAGAAAAAATATAAAAACAATTCCCAAAATCTTGAAACTTCTCAAATTGACTAAAAACTGACTGAGCTTTACGATTTTGCAAAAATCTAAAACCACCCCTTCACCAGATTCCGAAATAATTGCGCGCGAACGGAGCTTATAGTAATTCTAAAACCGAAAATTTTAGAAACGATAGAAAAAATATAAAAACAATTCCCAAAATCTTGAAACTTCTCAAATTGACTAAAAACTGACTGAGCTTTACGATTTTGCAAAAATCTAAAACCACCCCTTCACCAGATTCCGAAATAATTGCGCGCGAACGGAGCTTATAGTAATTCTAAAACCGAAAATTTTAGAAACGATAGAAAAAATATAAAAACAATTCCCAAAATCTTGAAACTTCTCAAATTGACTAAAAACTGACGGAGCTTCACGATTTTGTAAAAATCTAAAACCACCCCTTCACCAGATTCGGAAATAATTGCGCGCGAATGGAGCGTATAGTAATTCTAAAACCGAAAATTTTAGAAACGATAGAAAAAATATAAAAACAATTCCCAAAATCTTGAAACTTCTCAAATTGACTAAAAACTGACTGAGCTTTACGATTTTGTAAAAATCTAAAACCACCCCTTCACCAGATTCCGAAATAATTGCGCGCGAATGGAGCGTATAGTAATTCTAAAACCGAAAATTTTAGAAACGATAGAAAAAATATAAAAACAATTCCCAAAATCTTGAAACTTCTCAAATTGACTAAAAACTGACTGAGCTTTACGATTTTGTAAAAATCTAAAACCACCCCTTCACCAGATTCCGAAATAATTGCGCGCGAATGGAGCGTATAGTAATTCTAAAACCGCAAATTTTAGAAACGATAGAAAAAATATAAAAACAATTCCCAAAATCTTGAAACTTCTCAAATTGACTAAAAACAGGTTAAGCTTCATGATTTTGCAAAAATCTAAAAACACCCCTTCACTAGATTCCGAAATAATTACGCGCGAACGGAGCTTATAGTAATTCTAAAACCGAAAATTTTAGAAACGATAGAAAAAATATAAAAACAATTCCCAAAATTTTGAAACTTCTCAAATTGACTAAAAACTGACTGAGCTTCACGATTTTGTAAAAATATAAAACCACCCCTTCACCAGATTCGGAAATAATTGCGCGCGAATGGAGCGTATAGTAATTCTAAAACCGAAAATTTTAGAAACGATAGAAAAAATATAAAAACAATTCCCAAAATCTTGAAACTTCTCAAATTGACTAAAAACTGACTGAGCTTTACGATTTTGTAAAAATCTAAAACCACCCCTTCACCAGATTCGGAAATAATTGCGCGCGAATGGAGCGTATAGTAATTCTAAAACCGAAAATTTTAGAAACGATAGAAAAAATATAAAAACAATTCCCAAAATCTTGAAACTTCTCAAATTGACTAAAAACTGACTGAGCTTTACGATTTTGCAAAAATCTAAAAACACCCCTTCACCAGATTCCGAAATAATTGCGCGCGAACGGAGCTTATAGTAATTCTAAAACCGAAAATTTTAGAAACGATAGAAAAAATATAAAAACAATTCCCAAAATTTTGAAGCTTCTCAAATTGACTAAAAACTGACTGAGCTTCACGATTTTGTAAAAATCTAAAACCACCCCTTCACCAGATTCGGAAATAATTGCGCGCGAATGGAGCGTATAGTAATTCTAAAACCGAAAATTTTAGAAACGATAGAAAAAATATAAAAACAATTCCCAAAATCTTGAAACTTCTCAAATTGACTAAAAACTGACTGAGCTTTACGATTTTGCAAAAATCTAAAACCACCCCTTCACCAGATTCCGAAATAATTGCGCGCGAACGGAGCTTATAGTAATTCTAAAACCGAAAATTTTAGAAACGATAGAAAAAATATAAAAACAATTCCCAAAATCTTGAAACTTCTCAAATTGACTAAAAACTGACTGAGCTTTACGATTTTGCAAAAATCTAAAACCACCCCTTCACCAGATTCCGAAATAATTGCGCGCGAACGGAGCTTATAGTAATTCTAAAACCGAAAATTTTAGAAACGATAGAAAAAATATAAAAACAATTCCCAAAATCTTGAAACTTCTCAAATTGACTAAAAACTGACTGAGCTTTACGATTTTGCAAAAATCTAAAAACACCCCTTCACCAGATTCCGAAATAATTGCGCGCGAACGGAGCTTATAGTAATTCTAAAACCGAAAATTTTAGAAACGATAGAAAAAATATAAAAACAATTCCCAAAATCTTGAAACTTATCAAATTGACTAAAAACTGACTGAGCTTCATGATTTTGCAAAAATCTAAAACCACCCCTCCACTAGATTCCGAAATAATTGCGCGCGAACGGAGCTTATAGTAATTCTAAAACCGAAAATTTTAGAAACGATAGAAAAAATATAAAAACAATTCCCAAAATTTTGAAACTTCTAAAATTGACTAAAAACTGACTAAGCTAATGATTGAAACAAAATAATTTTTTCTTGAAAATCACATTTTCGAATTTTGGAGATGGATATCGATACCCTCAAAAAATTGTCGTCACCAAATTTTGAAAATTCTCGGTAAAAAAAAAATGCTGTACCACCGCAATAGTTATCGGTACACCCAAAAAATTAATTGTTTCGTGTTTATTTGACAATTATTTTTGAGCGCATCGCCAAATTTTGAGGATTCTTGCTTGTACTACCGGAGGTTTCGATCTTATTCGAAACATTTTTCGGTAAACTCTAAAATAAAAAAGTTGTTTCAACATCTCAGGTAAAAAAATGCTGGGTCTCAGAAAAAATTGAAAAAATTTATGACGGTTCTTAATGACAGGCAAGAGCGTGTAGAGTAATTATTTTGTAGAAAAAAATTTTTTTGGTCATTTCATGATTTTTGCCGTTTTTCCCATAGTATTACTCAGGAAAAATGTTGGGTCTCAGAAAAATTGGATAAAATTCATGACGATTTTTAATGACGGGGAAAAGTGTGTGAAGCAATAATTTTTCGGAAAAAAACAGTTTTTGGTCATTTTATGATTTTCGCCATTTTTTCTACTCGGAAAAAATGCATGCAAAAAATGTTGGGTCTCGGAAAAATTTGAAAAAATTCATGACGGTTCTTAATGGCAGCAAAAGCGTGTAGAGTAATTATTTTTCAGAAAAATTTTTTTTTGATCATTTCATGATTTTCGCCATTTTTCCGTAGTATTACTCAGGAAAAAAATGTTGGGTCTCAGAAAAATTTGAAAAAATTCATGACGGTTCTTAATGACAGGCAAAAACGTATAGAGTAATTATTTTGTAGAAAAAAATTTTTTTGGTCATTTCATGATTTTCGCCGTTTTTTCCATAGTATTACTCAGGAAAAATGTTGGGTCTCAGAAAAATTGGATAAAATTCATGACGATTTTTAATGACGGGGAAAAGTGTGTGAAGCAATAATTTTTCAAAAAAAACAGTTTTTGGTCATTTTATGATTTTCGCTATTTTTTCCACTCGGGAAAAAATGCATGCAAAAAATGTTGGGTCTCGGAAAAATTTGAAAAAATTCATGACAGTTCTTAATGACGGGCAAAAGCGTGTAGAGTAATTATTTTCTAGAAAAAAATTTTTTTGGTCATTTCATGATTTTCGCCGTTTTTTCCATAGTATTATTGGGTCTCAGAAAAATTTGAAAAAAATTCATGACGGTTCTTAATGGCAGCAAAAGCGTGTAGAGTAATTATTTTCCAGAAAAAATTATTTTTGGTCATTTCATGATTTTCGCCATTTTTTCCATAGTATTATTGGGTCTCAGAAAAATTTGAAAAAAATTCATGATGGTTCTTAATGGCAGCAAAAGCGTGTAGAGTAATTATTTTCCAGAAAAAAAATTTTTTGGTCATTTCATGATTTTCGCCATTTTTTCCATAGTATTATTGGGTCTCAGAAAAATTTGAAAAAAATTCATGACGGTTCTTAATGGCAGCAAAAGCGTGTAGAGTAATTATTTTCCAGAAAAAAAATTTTTTGGTCATTTCATGATTTTCGCCGTTTTTTCCATAGTATTATTGGGTCTCAGAAAAATTTGAAAAAAATTCATGACGGTTCTTAATGGCAGCAAAAGCGTGTAGAGTAATTATTTTCTAGAAAAAAAAATTTTTGGTCATTTCATGATTTTCGCCATTTTTTCCATAGTATTATTGGGTCTCAGAAAAATTTGAAAAAAATTCATGACGGTTCTTAATGACGGGTAAAAGCGTGAAGAGTAATTATTTTCTAGAAAAAAATTTTTTTGGTCATTTCATGATTTTCGCCTTTTTTTCCATAGTATTATTGGGTCTCAGAAAAATTTGAAAAAAATTCATGACGGTTCTTAATGACGGGTAAAAGCGTGAAGAGTAATTATTTTCCAGAAAAATTTTTTTTGGTCATTTCATGATTTTCGCCGTTTTTTCCATAGTATTACTCAGGAAAAAAATGTTGGGTCTCAGAAAAAAATGAAAAAATTTATGACGGTTCTTAATGACGGGGAAAAGCGTGTAGAGTGATTATTTTCTAGAAAAAAATTTTTTTGGTCATTTCATGATTTTCGCCTTTTTTTCCATAGTATTATTGGGTCTCAGAAAAATTTGAAAAAAATTCATGACGGTTCTTAATGACGGGTAAAAGCGTGAAGAGTAATTATTTTCCAGAAAAATTTTTTTTGGTCATTTCATGATTTTCGCCGTTTTTTCCATAGTATTACTCAGGAAAAAAATGTTGGGTCTCAGAAAAAAATGAAAAAATTTATGACGGTTCTTAATGACGGGGAATAGCGTGTAGAGTGATTATTTTTCAGAAAAAAATGTTTTGCTCATATCATGATTTTTGGCTTTATTTTTTACATTTTGCATGTAAAAAATGTTTGGTCTAAAATTTTATGATTTGCGTCAGGAATTATAAATTTCGAAAATGTTTCACAATTTGTATCAGGAGACTAAGAACGAAAAGAGGTAACTTCGAAAAAAACTTATGCCTTATAAATTGTTAATTTCGGCATTCTCTGTTAAAAAGTTTTTCTTTTTTTTTTCTTGAAAATCAAGAAATTTATGAAATAAATTTATCCACAAAATAAGTGCAGTTCTTTGTTATTTCCAATTATATTTGACATATTAAAAAAAAGAACAAAAACCCTAGCCGTGTGTGCCGGTATGGCTCAGGCCTAGAAAAAAAAACGGTTGAGATGGAATTTGTACAAGCAAACATTGTTCTTTCGAAATTCCACTAGTTTAAAAAAAAGTTAATAAACAGGCAAAATATATTTATTGCATCCAACGTTGGATTATAATTTCGGCGGGAAAGTGCGTTAACGTACGTAAGAAATCGGAATTACCTGTGCACTTCAGGGGTGTCCCGTCCCTTATTCATTCATGCGAAACCAGGGCGAAAACTCGCAAACCCAGCTGGGCTACCTTTTCTTAAGGTGGTTGGTATACATTCGAATAATAATGTCTTTTGTAAATTCTATGCAAATCGAAATGTACAAAAAGCGTGAATTTAAATCCACAGGCGACTTCCGTTAATTTACCGTATAATATAAACTGATTGGTCCAAATTTAGAACCTTGAGGAACCACACTTGTATGGGGATGATTTCAACAATCTGTTGACGATTAGAAAATTTACAATGCTATCATTAATTTCCAATGATTTGCGGCATTTAGCCAAAGGTCTAGGAAATATCTGAATAAATTTTGCTTACAATAATATATTTTGAACGAAATATTCAGTATTTTTTGTTTGTTTTCTGTCCCATACATTTACAACTTTAAATAAATATTAACCCTACAAAAATAAAAGACAGTTTAGAGTCGAGTTTAAAATTCTCGACTAGTTTTGCATTTGGAAGAGACTCATATTATTTTAAAACACCTAGTTTTTTCTATATTCATTTGTATTGACTTAATTTTGTAGAGTTACGAACAGGTTGAATATTCGTCTTTTCTGAATTTTTTTCTATATTCATCATCAAATTTTAGATTCTGGGAAGAATTTAATGAAAAGTTAAATAGCACAAAAAAAAACATTAACTTTTTAAATTAATCAAATAAGTAATTTTATTTTTTAAACGTCACCACTGACATTTTCGTAAAGCTCACGGCCAACCCACGATGTCCTCAACATCAAAAATTGTATTACCGTAATTATCTATAATCTGGTGTCGGATTTATTGGGGGGGGGGGTGATCTTTGCGCACACCTTTCGACTTTCACAGATGCAATAATACAACGCACTCTTAGATTTCCCATCTGGACCGTCGTACCGCTTCCTACCTGCGAGGATTGTTTTACGGCCGGGAACTCCGCAAACCGGGTTTCTTATGGGAACACGAGGGGGAAACACGGAAATTGAATTGAAGTTGCGTTTCCGAAAAATCCCGAAAACGAACAATGCCGTAAACTGTGGGATAATTTTTTTTTTACCTGATACACCGGTTGCGTTTTTTTATTTGCGTTTAAATTGCGCCGCCGACGACGAGCGTGTCTTTGTGTGTGTGTGTGCAACGAGTTCGCGGTAAGAGATTAATTATTCATTGGGTTTAACTAGAATCGAAGAAATTGTGCAGTCTTGTGTGTGTGCGAGTTGAAAGTTGAAAAAATAACGGGCGCACGTGAACAGTTTTCGTCTATCTGCCCACTTATTCTCGATATAAACGGACTTGTTAGAGCCTTGAACGGCGCCGTTTGTCCAGATCTCTAATCGTTCCGTTTTCATTCATTTATTTTATTTGTCGTAAAACCGCGCTCATGTTCGCTCTTATTCCGGCGAGACGGAAAAATCAGGCAATTCTCGCGAACGCGAACAATGCCCCTTTTGCAACAACATTAATTCCGGATGTTGCAATCCGTGTCTAAGTTGCGTTTACAGAATCGGTAAAACTAATAAAACCTGAAACAATTAACTTATTTTTCACCTTTATCCATTTTCAAAATTTGAAACAAGTCCAGACAAAAAAAATATTCGAAAATGCTTGAGCTTCCCTATAAAAAAAACAAACTTGCTTGTTAATACCACAGTTTTTCGAATGATCACTATCAAAGTCAATAATTGCCATTTTCGGCGCCAAAAATCGAACTCAGACTTGTCAATTCTACAATTTTGCTAATGATCAAAAATGACCATTTTCGAGCCAAAAATCTAACTCGAGCTTCTCAATTCCACAGTTTTGCAAATGACCAAAAATGACCATTTTCGGAGCCAAAAATCAAACTCAAGCTTGACAATCCCAAAGTGTTGCAGATCAACAAATGGAGAAAACGTGAATTTTTGATAAATCCGAAGATTGTACATACCTCCAAACTTTTACAAAATTATTCACTAATAATTAGTCTTTAATACTCCCAACAACGTTAATTTAAATGACCATTTTCGGAACCAAAAATCGAACTTAAGCTTATCAAACCAACAGTTTTGCAAATGACGAAAAATGGCCATTTTCGGCGCCTAAAATCAAACTCAAGCTTCTCAATTCCATAGTTTTGCAAATGACCAAAAATGACCATTTTCGGAGCAAAAAATCGAACTTAAGCTTACCAAACCCACAGTTTTGCAAATGACGAAAAATGGCCATTTTCGGCATCTAAAATCGAACTCAAGCTTCTCAATTCCAAAGTTTTGCAAATGATCAAAAATGACAATTTTCGGAGCAAAAAATCGAACTTAAGCTTATCAAACCAACAGTTTTGCAAATGACCAAAAATGACCATTTTCGGAGCCAAAAATCGAACTTAAGCTTATCAAACCAACAGTTTTGTAAATGACGAAAAATGGCTATTTTCGGCATCTAAAATCGAACGCAATCTTGTAAATCCCACAGTTTTGCAAATGATCAAGAATTGCCATTTTCGGCATCTAAAATCGAACTCAAGCTTGTCAATTCTAAAGTTTTGCAAGTGATCAAAAATGACCATTTTCGGAGCCAAAAATTGAACTTAAGCTTATCAAACCAACAGTTTTGCAAATGACCAAAAATGACCATTTTCGGATCCAAAAATCGAATTTAAGCTTATCAAACCAACAGTTTTGCAAATGACGAAAAATTGCCATTTTCGGCGCCTAAAATCGAACGCAATCTTGTAAATCCCACAATTTTGCAAATGATCAAGAATTGCCATTTTCGGCATCTAAAATCGAACTTAAGCTTGTCAATTCCAAAGTTTTGCAAATGATCAAAAATGACCATTTTCGGAGCCAAAAATCGAATTTAAGCTTATCAAACCAACAGTTTTGCAAATGACGAAAAATGGCCATTTTCGGCGCCTAAAATCGAACTCAATCTTGTAAATCCCACAGTTTAGCAAATGATCAAGAATTGCCATTTTCGGCACCTAAAATCGAACTCAAGCTTGTCAATTCCACAGTTTTGCAAATGATCAAAAATGACCATTTTCGGATCCAAAAATCGAACTTAAGCTTACCAAACCAACAGTTTTGCAAATGACGAAAAATGTCCATTTTCTCGGCGCCTAAAATCGAAGGCAATCTTGTAAATCCCACAGTTTTGCAAATGATCAAGAATTGCCATTTTCGGCACCTAAAATCGAACTCAAGCTTGTCAATTCCATAGTTTTGCAAATGATCAAAAATGACCATTTTCGGAGCAAAAAATCGAACTTAAGTTTATAAAACCCACAGTTTTGCAAATGACTAAAAATGGCCATTTTCGACGCAAAAAATCGAACTCAATCTTGTAAATCCCACAGTTTTGCCAATGATCAAGAATTGCCATTTTCGGCACCTAAAATCGAACTCAAGCTTGTCAATTCCAAAGTTTTGCAAATGATCAAAAATGACCATTTTCGGAGCCAAAAATCGAACGTAAGCTTTTCAAACCAACAGTTTTGCAAATGACGAAAAATTGCCATTTTCGACGCAAAAAATCGAACTAAATCTTGTAAATCCCACAGTTTACCAAATGATCAAGAATTGCCATTTTCGGCATCTAAAATCGAACTCAAGCTTCTCAATTCCATAGTTTTGCAAATGATCAAAAATTACCATTTTCGGAGCCAAAAATCAAACTCAAACTTGTCAATCCCAAAGTTTAAAGATGATCAAATTTTTTTTTTAAGTCCGTAGATTGCACATACATCCAAACTTTTACAAAATTATTCAATAATAATTAGTCTTTAATACTCCCAACAACGTTAATTGAATGGCCATTTTAGGCGCCAAAAATCGAGAGAAACAAAAAGATTGAACTTTTACAAAAATATTCAGAAATAATTAGCCTTTCTTATACCCAAACACGTTAATTACATTTTAGCCATTTTTGGCACTTCAAAAATGCGTATTGACTGCACTTTCAAATTCCAGGAAACATAAGCAGACTGCCCTATAGTTATTATGTCAAACCCAAAAATGGTCATTTTCGATACTTAAAATCGAAGTAGTGCCAATATCGTTCCATTTTTACAGATTTATTTCGAAAGGTTTTTTATTTAGATACGCCGCCGCGTATGATGAACTGTATGCAACCCAATCTGCACGTTTGCGTCTAAAAATAGACGGCCCGCCTGTAACACACAGTCCGCAAAGTGTCTACAAATAGACGCTCCCTCTCAAACTGTTTTATTTATAACAAATTATAAATAATATAGGTCCCAAATTCGATCCCTGTGAGATACCACAAAGTATCGAAATATCGAAATTATTATTTTAAAACGTCTATAACATATATTTCTACGAACCCAACCCAATTAGCCACCTTAATACCATAATGGACCCCTCATTGTTCAATCGATCCGCATAGTGCACACAACACAATCTTCCTTATTAAAAACATGTCATCTCTAGGAGCGGCACCATCCACCATCTACCATCAATCCAAGTGCACACACACACACACACATGCCAACATTTATTACACAAGGTGTGTACAGCCGGATGTCGTCAACTCTTTTCCGCTTCGCGAACATCTCCGCTCCACCATATCGAAATGGTGGTACGTCTTGGGGGCAGGTTAATTACAATTTCAATCGGTGACTCATACCGACGCTCCGGGAATTGAAGCGGGCATTATTAGAGGACCACTTTTAGGCAGCGACAGGATGCGCTCCCTTTCGAGAATATGAATAAGGAATTAGCACACCTGTGCCCTTCAAAATCGCGCAAGAGCAAGTGAGCGAGCGAACTGGTATTACGTTCGAAAATTGTACGCAAAAACTTGACCTCTGTACAAATTAGATGCGATTGTGAATCATGGAACTAAAAGGGAGGGTCGGCAACTGATTTAGAAGGCGATGGACGTTGGAATTGAATTTAAGTAATTTTTAGTTGGTCAAACGTTTTTTAATTCAATTTATTATTATGACCTAAATTTCACCGTAATTCTATAATACAAAATTCTAATAACGATCAAACATGATCTGATATTATTTGATAATAGCAGGTTAACAAATTTCTCCACTGCATTGGAATTCTTTAAATAGAATCGTTTAAACGTTGAAATCATTAAATCCCTGTTATTACAACTGACCATTGATCCGTGTTAACGCGTGATTACCAATGATTACCTTCGATTACCTAACGCAGACATGTGTCTCTTAAACTGTTTTAAAATAACACCCCTGTTTAATGATGGTGTATGTAGATAAAGTAGGCGGATCCGGATGGGTTTTTGACGGTTTTTGATGGGCAGATGCGTCCAGCTTTGATTACCTTCAGATGTGGAGTGATCAGGTATCGATGTCCTGCAGCGCAAGGCGGGAGGCCGCATCTGTCCTGCTGTGGGTGGATCGTGGTGGAGATCGTCTATCGATTCGTTTTGATTGCTTTTACGTATTATTCACCGTTTAACACCTTCCGATTGAAAATTACCACGCATTATGTCGATACAAGGTGTTCGGCTATACGGATTAATTTATTCAAAATATTTAAATTGTTAAATTAGACCAGACGTAATCATCTTAATGGTTTTAACACCATCTCAAACGAATATTTAAATAATTTGTAGTATAAATTACTTTATTTATAAGAACCTACGAATATGTCCAACTGGTTGCATTGTAAGATGGAGACCACCCACCACCCTTCATTTCCATTTACACCTAAATCACAAATTTAAGTTTAAAATACAATTTCTTAATTCATTCATTCATTCATTCATTAGAACAGTAGTATTGTAAAAAAATCACGCGAAACAGTGGTTTGTAGTTTGAGCTAAAATGGATCTAGAGGTTGGAGGGTGGGCACCAGTGACGGTTCGCGGGTTTTTTTCTGGTACGGCCGAGGTAACAAGGGTGTCAATACAGATAGGTAGGGTCGGTTGTAGCGTGACCACTCCTATCTGTATTGCCACCTCTTGTTCCTCGGCCGTACTAGAAAAACCTCGCGAACCGTCACTGGTGCCCACCCTCCAACCTCTAGATCAATTTTAGCTCAAACTACAAACCACTGTTTCACGTGGTGGGCACTATCCGACAATCCAAAGTGTTGAACTTAAAACAAAGGTTTTATTATTAATATCATTCTAGACTTCCTATTTGTAGTATTAATTAGTTCATTCGTAAAAACCTAATTCCCACCCACCGCCGATTGTAAAAGAGGACCCACCCACCACCCCTTGTTTTCATTTACATCTATACTACAAATCTGTGTTTCAAATGAAACTTCTTCATTATTTATAAGAATGATGGTATTTTAAAATTCCACAAAAACAGTGTTTTGTAAAGTCTGGCCGCGCTATGAAGGCATCCGAGGAGCTATCTGTAACCTTTTAAAAACCACTGTAGTATAAATAGAAGCAGTTAGTGCACCAATAGCTAGCAAGTAAAGTGTAAACATCTGTGAATGTAAAGTAACAAAATATTCAATCAGTCCTGATGAGGGCGGTCCTTCCGACCTTTTATTCACCTCAGACGCCTTCACAGCGCGGCGAGAGTATAGCTAAAGTTTTGATTTTTGGATTTTAATCTTGAAGCAGAATCGATTTTAAGTAAATTTTGAAAATTTCGAATCTGTGGCAATTGTTTTGTATTATTTTCATCAATCAGAAATTTCCTGCTTCGGGATAAGTAAAACCTATCTTCACGCAGTGGCGGCTCGTGGAACGTGTTGATGGTAGAGCCACTTATACAATATACTCTCCTTCCTCCGCCCTTCTTTGAAGAAAGAAAGATCAAAGTAACTGAAGAAAAAGTGTTAATCAAAAATTCTTGCTGAGATTGAAACTACAGGTAGTGCCATGGCTCCGCGGCTCTATATAACGAGCCGCCCATGCTTCGACAGCAAAATATACTACTTCCGACAGCTGAAAAATACAATTTTTGACAATTCAAAAATGTCGAAAAAAAATATTTTTATTGAAAAATACTGTTTTTGGCAGCTGAAAATACCATTTTCTACAACTTGAGACAGCTGAGAAATACTATTTTCAACAGCTGGTGATTACCATTATTGACAGCCGAAAAATACCATTCCCGACAGCTGAAACATACCTAAAAAATACAATTTTTGACAACAAAAAAAATCAATTTTTGACAACAACAAAAATCAATTTTTGACAGCTGAAAAATGCCATTTTTACAGTTAAAAAATGTCGAAAAATGCTGCTTTTTATAGCTGAAATATACCATTTATATAGGTGGGGATAATGCCATTTGGCAGTTGAAAAATATCATTTTTGACAGCTGAAAAATTACATTTTTGACAGCTGAATAATACAATTATTAATAGCTGAAAAATACCATGCTTGATAACAGTAACACACTATTATTGGCAACTGTATCATACCATTATCGCCAGCTAAAAAATACAATTTTTCAAAGCTAAAAAATGCCATTTTTGACAATTAAAAAAATGTCGAAAAATGCTGCTTTTGATAGCTGAAAAATACCATTTTTATAGGTGGGAAATACCATTTCCGACAGCTGAAAAAATGTTATTTTTGACAGCTGAAAAAAGTAATATTCGACAGCTCAAAAATATCATTTTTGACAACTGAAAAATATCGTATTTGACAACTGAAAAATATCGTATTTGACAACTGAAAAATATCGTATTTGACAACTGAAAAATATCATTTTTGACAGCTGAAAAATATCATTTATGAGAGCTGAAAAATTTCATTTTTGACAGTTGAATAAATACATTTTTTAACAGCTGAAACATACCATTCTTAACAACTGCAACAAACCATCATTGACAACTGTAACATACCATTATTGTCAGCTAGAAAATACAATTTTCGACAACACAAAAAATGCAATTTTTGACAGCTGCAAAATGCCATTTTTGACAATTAAAAATGTCAAAAAATTCTATTTTCAATAGCTGAACAATTCCATTTTTATAGATGAGAAATACCTTTTTGACAGAGGTAAATGGTATCATTTTTGACAACTGAACAATATTATTTTTAACAGTTGAATATTTTTAAGATTTTTACTCAAATATAAAGTACAATTGCTTTTGTGTCAATTTGGAAAGTTTCAAGTCAGTGGCAATTGTTTTTTTAATTTTTTTCATCAATTTAAAAAAATCCTGCTTCAGGATAAGTAAAAGCTATCTTCACGTGTGATTATCTTAAAAAACGGCAACGGGATTTTTAAGATTACTACTAAAATATAAAGTACAATCGGTTTTGTATCAATTTGGAAAGTTTTAAGTCAGTAGCAATTGTTTTTTAAAGTTTTTTCATCAATTTAAAAATTTCCAGCTTCAGGATAAGTATAAGGTATCTTCACTTGTGATTACCTTAAAAATCGGCAAAGGGATTTTTAAGATCTCTACTGAAATATAAAGTACAATCGCTTTCGTGTCAATTTGGAAAGTTTCAAGTCAGTGGCAATTGTTTTTTAATTTTTTTTCATCAATTTAAAAATTGCCTGCTTCAAGATAACTATAAGCTATCTTCACGTGTGATTATCTTAAAAATCGGCAACGGGATTTTGCAGATTTCTACTAAAATATAAAATACAATCGCTTTTGTGTCAATTTGGAAAGTTTCAAGTCTCTGACAGTGGTTTTTATATTTTTTTCATCAATTAGAAAATCAACCGAATTCAGGATGATTTTACGCTATCTTTTCGAGTGGTTATCCTGGCAGTTCCTTAAGTGCTTTTTTGAACTTTGACAGAATCATGAAGTGCTATCGATTTTGAGTAAATTTGGAAAGTTTCAAGTCTCTGGCAGCTGTTTTTATATTTTTTTCATCAATTAGAAAATCAACCGAATTCAGGATGATTTTACGCTATCTTCTCGTGTGGTTATCTTGGCGGTTCTTTAAGGGCTTTTTTGAATTTTGTTAGAATCATGAAGTGCAATCGATTTTGAGTAAATTTTGAAAGTTTCAAGTCTCTGGCAGTTGTTTTTATATATTTTTTTTCATTCATAAAAAAAATCGACCTAATTCGGGATGATAAGCTAACTCAATTTTTTTTTATTACAATTGAATGATAAATTATAATCAATTTTGAGTGAATTTTCAAAATTTTAAATAATAGTTTTTTCCTCAATCCGCATCCATTATCCATCTTACAAATTTTGGTGCAGGGATTTTAATTAAATTATAAAGTACAATAGATTTCAAATAAATTCTTCAAGTTTTAAGTTATGTTCATCAAGCAAGAAATTTGAGAATCTTTAGAAGACTTTTGTCAGTTTATCTCAAAAATTAGTGAAGATTTTGATTATATCATGAAGTAGTATCTACTTTTAACCAATTTAAAAAGTTACAAGTTTGTGGAAAATTGTTTTTACATTTCCTTACAGCAGTTATACGTAATTTAAAAAAAAATTGTGATGAAATTCAATTTCATTTAATTTATTTAACGGATTCACTGATTTATAGAATATAAATAAGATAATTATTAGTGATCAAACTAACTTAGTTTATTACTAATATTTCCCTTATTTTTAATTATCAAGTAATAGATGAGTTATGAATTGTTGAATTAAAGTTTATTTATTATCTTAAAATAAAATGTATTTTCTGGAAATGGCAAGATTTGTGTTACCAAAAAAACCTGCTGGGCCATTTCCAATGACTCAAACTTTACACTAAGAATTTATCTTATTGGCAGATAACAAATTCCCGAGATTATTTCGATGTATGTACGACAAACAAATATTCATGCAAAATTAAGTATTCACCGCACTTGTTCTGAAAAATAACGAATTAACGAGATTTACTATCTCACGCAGAGGGATCCCAGCGTGGACCGGTTGGAAAAAAAGGAGCAAATGCAAATCGTACCCACCCCTCATGGGAATTGCTACAAAAAAAGTTCTCGACGAGTAAATAAAAAAAAAGTGTAAAATTCGTTAACGTCTTTTCAATCGGTGGGTAAACGTTATGGGTATAATTTTTAGGTAATGGTGGTTGGTGGTGGGTGGGCCCTATCTTATAATCCAACCAGTTAAACGTAAAGCAAAATATTCTCAAATTAACAAATTCACAAAACATTTAATCATGGTGATGGTTGCGACCGTTACTACGTGGTAATTCATTATAGAAACACTGAATAAAACACTTATTAATTAATAAATTGTGGTAAAAAACATAGTAAGTGTTTTCAGTGGCGGCTCGTGGAACATGTTGATGGTAGAGCCACTTTTACAATTTATTAGATCGGATGATACTGGCGTTTGAAACGTTAAAATTATGAAAGATGGAAATGACAAATTATACAAATTAAATACTGGCAAAAAATCAAAAATCAATCACACACGTTAAAAATCTAAAGTACAGACCAATAAAAAATACGATCTTAATTAAAGTAAAAAAACTAAAATATTCGCCCAAAAGATAGAAAATTTAGACAAATTACGAAAATTCGCGGTTAAAAAAATGCAAAAAATTTCAACATAAAATTTAAAAAAAAATGGAAGGAAGAAATGAAAAATACAGGTCAAAAAAATCAAAAATGCTGGTCTAAAAATAAAAAATTCAAACCAAAAATTTGCAAAATCAAGGAAAACGAAAATAATTCGCCATTTTTAGCCCCCAAAATAACTCTTTAGCTCAAAATAAGTTGCCGACCAGAAACTCACAAACCTTAGTTTCTGGAAGTCCCACAATAAAATTTCATGGACAAATAGTGTCTTGAAAAAAAAAAACAAAAAAAAATTTTGAAAAAAAATTTAATTCAATCGATTTTAGTCAAAAGGCAACCAAACAGTAAAAAAATCGCCCATAAAAAATAATAATTAAAGTTAAAAATATAAAATCAAGGGTAAGACATCAAAAACCATCAAAATCACGTATAAAAATCAATCATTTAGGTTAAAAAAATCTAAAATATAGGATAAAAAATTCAAAACTTCGATCCTAAAAAACAAAATTGCGGACCAAAATATCGAAAATTTAGAGAAAAAAAAAAGCCTAAAAGATTAAAAATTTAGACCAAAATATCCAAATCCGGGCTTAACGATAAAAAATGAAAACAAGAAGATTGAAAATTCAAGTACGAAAATTGCCATTTTCAGTCAGCACTCGGGGTGATACGCCCCAGAAAACATAGGAAAAAACTCAAAATTTGCTCTGTAGCGAAGGAAATTTGCACTCGACGATTTGAAAAATTAAAAAAATTTATTACTTGAAGGTTTCGCTTCAAATAAACTTCAATTATTCAAAAATTAGTCTACTTTTAATTTCCTGAAAACAACGACATGCTCCTGCAGAAAACAAGGGAATAAACTCAAAATTTGCTCTGTAGCGAAGGAAATTCGCACTCAATGTTTTGAAGAATTGTAAAAAATTAATCACTAGTAGAATTTGCTCCAAAATTACTAAAAATGTGCAGAAAGAGTGTACTTTTCATTACTTGTAAAAATATTTGCAATATTGCTACTGAAAACAACAGGAATTGACTGGAGGGAACGGAAATTGCACTCAATGTTTTGAAAAATCCTAAAAAAATAATCACTTGCAGAATTAGCTCTTAATTAAGGTAAAAAACTAAAATATAAGCACAAGAAATCGAAAATTTAGACGAATATCAAAAATTCGCGGTTAAAGAAATGCAGACCAAAAAATCCGAAAATTTCAACAAAAAAAAAAACAAAAAGTTTAACCAAAAATAAAGAATATTTCGGGCAAAAACTCTAAAATTTGGAAAGAAGAAATGAAAAATACAGGTCAAATATCTACAAAATAGGCTAAAAAAAAAAACAAAAAAGCTGGTCTAAAAATAAAAAATGCAAACCAAAAAAATTGAAAAATCGAGGAAAACAATTTTCAGCTCCTAAAATAACTTTTTAGCTCAAAATTAGTTGCCGACCAGAAACTCAAAAACGGCAGTCAAAAAGTAAACAAAAAGTAAAACAAATTCACCCATAAAAATAATAATTCAAGTTGGAAAATCTAAAACAAAGGGCAAGAAATCAGAAACTGTACTTGAAAATATCGGCAAAAAATAAAAAAAGTTGCGTATAAAAAGCAATCATTTAGGTCAGGGGTCTCCAAACTACGGCCCGCGGGCCAAATGCGGCCCGCGACCTCATCGAGTCCGGCCCACGACAAGCAGTTACATTTTCCGTAAATGTCACATTTTAAAATTCCATAACAATTTTTTGTTTTTTTGTTGTTGAAATTAGTTATAAAATTGATTATATCTTCGCCCACTAGTTTATGAAGAATTGCATGTATGGTCCGCGTTGGAAACAGTTTGGAGACCCCTGATTTAGGTTAAAAAAATCTAAAATATAGGATAAAAAATTCAAATCCTAAAAATCAAAATTGCGGACCAAAATATCGAAAATTTTAACAAAAAAATCGAAAATTTAGAAGAAAATTATTTTCTTTGGAAATTTGTAAAGACACATTATTCAAAATTAGTCTGTCAAAATTTCAACCATCTGTAGCAATAAATGTAGAATCGCCATGTGAATTTCTAAAAAATCCGCTTTTTTTTGTTGTTGTGGTAAATTTGTGATTATTTTCTGAAGAAATTTATAAAGGGACATTATTCAAAATTGGTCTGTCAAAATCTGTCGAAGGAAATGTGAAATTCTCAAGTGAATTTCTGAAATAATTGCCTTTTCGGTGATCAAAATTTGCCTTTTAGTGAAGCCATTTTTGTTGTGGTAAACTTGCGATGATTTTCATTGAAAATTTGTAAAGACGCATTATTCAGAATTAGTCAGTCAAGGTTTAAACCATCTGTTAAAATAAATGTGCATTTGAAAAATGCGCCTTTTCGGTCATCAAAATTTTCTTTTTAGTGCAACCATTTTTGTTGTGGTAAACTTGCGATTGCTTTCTTCGGAAATTATTCAGAAATAGTCTCTCAAAATTTTAACGGGGTTACAGGTGTACATTTAAAAAGTTTTTTTAAGAATCAGTTAAAAAATCTTGCTGACCTTGAAACTACAACAGGTAGTGCCATGGCTCCGTGGCTCTATATAACGAGCCGCCCCTGAGTGTTTTATTCAGTGTTTCACAAAATATTTATTTTCTTCGTTCTCGCTTGATTGTGGATGTTTTACTTTTGGGCGATTTTTTTATTGCCGAATGTATTTTTCTTTTCTTCTCCTCAAGTTTTTGTTTTCAGCGTTAGTATGGGCAGGTGTTGTTTTAATGTTTGAAAAAAATGGGCTTCTAGAAAGTCCGTGTAAAACCCCTTTTTGCCGTTATTTGTAATTTTTAGCCATTTATTTTATGTAAACCTGCAGTTTGAAACGGCGCAATTAAACTTTCGCGAGTTCACACAAAACAAACGAACGTCGGCGTCTCTCTCTCTCTCTCTCTCGACATAACCCAATATTATCATTTATTGTGATTGTGAAAAGGTTAAAGTCGTTACGGGAACGAAAAAGTCGACTTCTGAACGGGCACAGACATTAAAAAGCATTAAGCACACAGAGATGATTTCATAGATACATTTCAGCCGGGATGTATTTATGTTATGGCCGTTTCACGATATGAGCTCGTTTAATATGTAATTCAAAGGTGAATATAAATTGAAATTATAAGCGGGATAATGATTCCGACTTGTACATACACATAGACGTCCGTGTGTGCACAGCAAAAACCACCTAAGAGATGCAATCGGTTGTATAATCCGTCTGCTGTTTTTATTTAATTGCATAAATTAATTTCAGACTCCGTTTTGCATAGATAAGACGGTGCCGTTAAGGTTTTATCTATTTGTGGTACGGCTTATCGGAACGGCAATTTGTATTAAGCGTACTTTTTCAAATACTAATACGCAAACATCAATTAGAGCAAATGGCTTTATTTGCGATTTGTATTAATGATTTCAGAGCTCGGAGCTAATGTTACAATCAATTACAGTCAATTACCTGCGCTTTTAAAAAATATGGTATACGAATTATAATTTCAATTAGAAGATGTAAATATTTATTTTTCATTCCATAAAATGAATTTTGAGCAAACGAGTAAACAAACGTTTTGGAGCTAATTTTCTTAATTGAGGTAAGCAATACGTCACGAAAATCAGCATAATATGTTGTTTGTTTATAAAGAATGTCCCGAATTGAATAAGACAAGACAGGTAACTTTCTTCAACATTCCAAGACAAAATTTTTGTTTCGCTATTCGTTTTGCAAACGAAGTGTTAAATACAATAATTTACAAACTTTTCGGTAAATATCCATAACCAAACAGTTTTAAACAATTTCGCTAAAGCTGGCTACAAAATTTAAAAAAAAAACAATTGACTCAATTTTGACTTATTTCGACTACTCGATATAACGTTTGATGACGTAAACATTAGTAATGGTTTAACGGTTTGTGTTGATGATTAGCAACGTGAATGGTATTCAGCTCGCACACATTATCTCCAATATTTATTATTTTCACTTAAAGTGTAAGAGTGTAAGAGCGTTTAACGAGCGGTCAACGGTGGAACCTACATAAGTATTCCATTATATCATAGGGAACAGGTGCCATTATAAAAATCGCCGGAGCCCACGCAAAGGTTCCGATCCACTGCTTTTCAACTGCACACACACATGCATTTGTCTGTCGGCTCTCTTACCTTTAGCAAAGAGACGATATGACGTGATCCCTCAATCGCCCCACGACGTTTACAATGCGATACCATTTCTCTAATTAAATTTATTGGGCCCGCGCGGACACGCGGGGAGCGGGGGATGGGAGACTTATCTAGGAATGTATCTTTTAAATTTACAACCATGGGCATGTTAAGTTGTTTAGTCACGGTTCGTTTATGCCATGTTTGTTTTTGCCTTCTTTCATTTGCCTCTGTACGTTGTTAGTCGTTTCTTGCAAAATGTTACTAATGAAATTGAAAACTACAATTTAAGAAAATACGACAAGGATTGTATATTTTGTACTAGGGCAATAGCCCCAAGCTTTTTCACCCGCTCGTGCGTCTCAAGAGGAACTGGGTTAGTGGCCCGGCCAACAGTGATTGGCCAAAAAGGTTAGATCATAGTAAAGTTAATAATGCAAGTACACCCTTTGCTTATACCTCTATTCCATTGATTAGTCTCGCCATAATACAAATTGGTAAATCTATATCTTCAGCCATTATCTCAGTAATTCTGAATACTATTTGTCTATAATTTTTTTTGTGGGATTTCCGGGTACGGAGATACACAAATTAACTTTTTTCATAAATAGTGCTTAAACCGACTGGAAACGCCTAAAAACCGAAAAAAAAAATTCTTAAAAATAATTCTATTTTTTTTTTCATGTCTAAAACCTTATTCTGTACACTATTTGTCTTTAAAAAAAGTTGTGGGACCTCCAGGAATGGAGATACACAAAATGACCTTTTTCGTTAATAGTGCTTAAACCGACTGGAAACGCCTAAAAACCGATTTAAAAAAAATTCTTAATAATAATTCTATTTTTTTTTCATGTCTAAAACCTTATTCTGAACACTATTTGTCTTTAAAAAAAGTTGTGGGACTTCCAGAAACGGAGATACACAAAATGACTTTTTTCGTAAATAGTGCTTAAACCGACTGGAAACGCCTAAAAACCGATTAAAAAAAATTCTTAATTTTTTTTTTTTTTTTCATGTCTAAAATTATTCTGTACACTATTTGTCTATAAAACATTTTTGTGGGACTTCCAGGAACGAAGACACACAAAATGACTTTCTTTTTTTTCGTTAATAATGCTTAAACCGACTGGAAACGCATAAAAAACGATTTAAAAAAAATTCTTAAAAAAAAAAATTCTATTTGTTTTTTCATGTCTAAAACCTTATTCTGAACACTATTTGTCTTTAAAAAAAGGTATGGGACTGGAATCGCCTAAAAAAGATTGAAAAAAAATTCTTAAAAAAAAAATTTCTATTTTTTTTTTTCATGTCTAAAACCTTATTCTGAACACTATTTGTATTTAAAAAAAGTTGTGGGACCTTCAGGAACGGAGATACACGAAATGACTTTTTTCGTAAACAGTGCTTAAACCGACTGGAAACGCCTAAAAACCGATTTAAAAAAAAATTCTTAAAAATAATTCTATTTTTTTTCATGTCTAAAATTATTCTGTACACTATTTGTCTACAAAACATTTTTGTGGGACTTCCAGGAACGGAGATACACCAATGACTTTTTCCGTAAATACTGCTTAAACCGACTGGAAACGCTTAAAAAACGATTAAAATAAAATTATTTTAAAAAAAATTCAATTTTTTTGATCATGTCTAAAACCTTATTCGGAACACTTTTTTATCTATACTTTTTTTTGTGGAACTTCCAGGAACGGAGATACACAAAATGACTTTTTTTCGTAAATAGTACTTAAATCGACTAAAAACGATTTAAAAAAAAATTATATTTTTTTTTCATGTCTAAAACCTTATTCTGAACACTATTTGTCTATAAATAGTATTTTTTCGCGGATTGATATGAAATGTAACATTTATCGGACTAATTTTAGGCCGTGAAATTACTTTTGTGGACTGAGCTTTAAAAATGCTTATTTATGCCTAGGCTGTAAAAGTAATGAGCCAATCAGGTGAGACTTCACGGCCAATCAGATGAGACGCCGCGTCGACCAATAAAAGCCTCTTGGAAATTTGTTTGACATTACAGTGTATTTTTCGCTTAATTGGGACTTGCCTTAGAATTTCCTATACCAAAAAGGCCAAAAACAGGTCCCCGAAGTTTTAATAACACCACGTGTGTTTTCCTCGACCCCATGCGAGTCCCTTACTTATCCACGCACAAAAATCGACGCCTAAAAATGATTTAAAAAAAAAATCTTAATTTTTTTTTTAATTTGAGCGCTCATTTTTCGAAGAATCGAAGTTGCGAAGTCTCGAAATTTCCGAATTTTTCGAAGATTCGACGAATCTAAGTTACGTAGTTTTAAAATTTTCGAATTTTACGAAGATCGAAATTGCGAAGTTTCGAATTTTTCGAAGAATCGAAGTTGCGAAGTCTCGAAATTTCTGATTTTTTCGAAGATTCGATAAATCCAAGTTGCGCAGTCTCAAAGTTTTTAAATTTTTCGAAGAATCGAAGTTGCGAAGTCTCGAAATGTCCGAATTTTTCGAAGATTCGATGAATGTAAGTTGCGTAGTTTCAAAGCTTTCGAATTTTTCGAAGAATCGAAATTGCCAAGTTCCGAATTTTTCCAAAAATCGAAGTTCTGTCTCGAAATGTCCGAATTTTTCGAAGATTCGATGAATCTAAGTTGCGCAGTTTCAAAGTTTTCGAATTGTTTGAAGAATCGAAATTGCGAAGTTTCGAAATTTCCGAATTCTTCGAAGATTCGATGAATGTAAGTTGCGTAATTTCAAAGTTTTTGAATTTTTCGAATAATCGAAATTGCGAAGTTTCTAGTTTTCGATTTTTTCGAAGAATCGATGAATCTAAGTTGCGCAGTTTCAAAGTTTTCGATTTTTTCGAAGAATCGAAGTTGCGAAGTCTCGAAATTTCCGAATTTTTCGAAGATTCGATGAATGTAACTTGCGCAGTTTCAAAATTTTCGAATTTTTCGAAGAATAGAAATTGCGAAGTGTCAAAGTTTTCAAATTTCTCGAAGAATCAAAGTTGCAAAGTCTTGAAATTTCTGAGTTTTTCGAATATTTGATGAATCTAAGTTGCGCAGTTTCAAAGTTTTTTCGAAGAATCGAAATTGCGAAGTTTCTAGTTTTCGATTTTTTCGAAGAATCGAAGTTGCGAAGTTTCAAACTCCCGATTTTTTCGAAGATTCGAGGAATCGAAATTGCGAAGTTTCGAAATTTCCGAATTTTCTAAGATTTTATGAATCTAAGTTGCGTAGTTTCAAAGAATCAAAATTGCGAAGTTTAAGAATTTTTCGAAGAATCTAAGTTGTTCGATTTTTCCAGTCCCAAAACCCTAAACAGTTAAAACAGATTTCAACTTTTATCATATTATATTTATGATATATTTATTACATATCTTGCAAACTTAATAATTTTTGTTATCATAGTTAGTTTATAAGTTAAAATAATATAATGTAAATAAACTTTTTCATTTGTCAATATTCGCGAAATTATACACAATATTATATTTTAAACGCAAATCGTTTAGTATAAATTTTAATAAAAATATATATTTTTGTTTGTATTTCGCACTCTGAACTAACAATTCTGAAACAGTGGAACGAGAGAGACAAAATCGGCTCACTTTAAGTTCAGAAGGCGCCATATAGCCCGAATTTCGATTAAATCTTCAAAACTTAAAATCTTCGATTATTTTCCATGACTTCGAATCTTCGAAATTTTGGAATTTCCATCTTTGAAGATTTTCTATGATTCTTCGAACCTTCGAAACTTCGAATCTTCTAATCTCCGAAATTTTGAAATTTCTATCTTTGAAGATTTTCCATGACTCTTCGAATCTTCTAATCTTCGAAATTTTGAAATTTCAATCTTCGAAGATTTTCTGACTCTTAGAATCTTCGAAATTTTGAAATTACCATCTTCGAGGATTTTCCATGGCTCTTCGAATCTTCGAAATTTTGAAATTTTAAAATTTCAATTTTCGAAGATTTTCTATGAATCTTCGAAGATTCAAATTTCAAAATTTCGAAGATTAGAAGATTCGAAGTGTCATGGAAAATCTTCAAAGATGGAAATTTCAAAATTTCGGAGATTAGAAGTTTTGAACATTCGAAGTTTCTTAGAATCTTCGAAATTTTGAAATCACTATCTTCGAAGATTTTCTATGACTTCGAATTTTCGAATCTTCGACATTTTGAAATTTTAAAATTTCAATTTTCGAAGATTTTCTATGACTCTTCGAACCTTCGAAACTTCGAATCTTCAAAACTCCTAATCTCCGAATTTTTTTAATTTCAATCTTCGAAGATTTTCTATGACTTTTCGAATCTGTGAGACCTCGAAATCCAAAGTAGAAAAAACAGTATATTACACTTATTGTGGCACTCGTTCCATTAGAGCACTCGTGCCATAATGGACCATCTTATTAAACTTGTAATGTATGAACTTTTTTTTTTACAATTATCATTATTATTATCAATAAAAATTATATTCCGTCGAAACGATTCGTATGAAGATGAAAGGAACTACGTCGGCGACTAAACACCAGTTTAACGTCGTAAAAAAATGAAAGGCCGAGAGCAAAAAGTGCTTATTAAATTCGGGGTGCCTTTAACCCCTAATTTCACCTTCACCAGGTGCGCTCCCAACTTGACGACCCAACCTGGTTCGTGTACCGGGCGCTACCAGAATACCAGAATGCCCACCAGGTGCTCCACTTGTATAAAACAAACCACCGTAAACCCCTCGCGCACACCCTTTTTTTTCGAAACATCTTTTATGTGCTATAATTTACACACAAAAAATCTGTGTCAACTTTATTGACCGCACATTCCGGTTTTTCGTGGTTTTATTAAAATATAAAATTTCATTTGGAAATACTTTTTGATGTACAAATAGTAGAGGGAGGTGCAAAAATCACGTTCCACTTTTCTTAAAAAAAATAAATAAAAAAAATTCTGATAAATAATTATATTTAATAACAGTTTTGAATATTATTCTTGAGCTCTCGATGATGACATAAACTTTCCCCAAAGGAAAATCTAGAGACCTAATTTTTGTTCCACGTGAAATGAATCTAATCTATTGTTGCTCCAGCAGGACGGGGCAATTGCCTCATCCTTACCCTCATTTCAGTTGCGAGAATATTTGTACATGCATCTTCTGTCTTTAATCTGCAAAATGGATTTTTATTGTAAAGTTCAAGCGTCGTATTTGGTGCAAGTTCAAAGATATAATATTTGCAATATCGTGAGACCGTTTCCCCCGAGATCTCGTAAGGTGGAATGCCATATCAGGTCAATTTATCAAATAGTTCGGTACACGAATACATTGAAACTGTCAAATGCAGACAATGCGCTTAATTAAATCAAGTTGTTATCCAGGCTCTAGAAGGCAATTCACAAACGGATAGTTTGCCTTTTATAATTAATTCCGTGACAGGTCGTGACTTTACGCCACAATAAAAATTGCACACGAAAAATCCGGACTGACCTTTTTCCTACAGCAAACAACAACTTCTGTTGATCGAACGCGATCGAAGAACAATTAAATGGATCGATAAGGTGGTCGCACGAAATTAATTGTTTCTCGATTTCATGCAAGGAAAAATGTTTATCTTGTGGGAATTGTAATGCGAACAAGGTTACGAGGTGGTGTGGTGTGGTGTGGTGTTGTAGCCCGAAACGAGGATAGTCCGCGCGCGATATATTTTTTTGATTGTCGGTAGCTGAGGTTGCGAACAAAGTCCGCCCGCACGTGCGTAGAGAAAGGTGCATGCAAATCAGCGAAAGAAGTTGGAAGTTGCGCGATTTATCAAACGAAATCAATTCCCGCCCCGGGCCGTACGCACGGTATTGCGCACCGACTTAAATGCCAATTCGAACATTTATCATTTATCAGAAACTGGTGCTGTATTGGGTGTAGTTCAAATCGATTCAATAAAATTATTATATATAAACAGCCTTTGCTAGAATTTCTGTTTCTCATAATCTTTTTTTGGGTTTCACGAAACAGTAAAGTCATTCCAAAGAAGAGATTAAGAAATATTTGGGCCTAAACATAACCACCAGCTTTGGATAACTCATGTGTGCAGGTGCACCGTCTTGCTGAAAAACATATCTTTTTTCGGAGATCGTAATTTTCATCCACGGTTTCGCCACGTCCATCAAAACGGTAACCGATAGCCAGTTTTGGTATAAATAGCGCCATCCTGCTGAAAAATCTACACAGAGGATTCTCCCAAAATTTCGATTACAATTGTTTTTATATTTTTTAAAAAGCGTTTAAACATTTTTTTATTTTTTTACCAAACAAGTGCTCCGTTTGCAAGGAATTAACTCAAAATCTACGGATGGGGTTTTTGTAAATTTTTGCGGAAATATCATCACCAATGCGTTTTGAGTAAATTTAGAAAGTTTGAGATCGATTGCAATTGTTTTTATATTTTTTATAAGCGTTTCAACATTTTTTATTTTTCTACCAAACAAGTGCTCCGTTTGCAGGGAATTAACTCAAAATCTAGGGATCGGGTGTTTGTAGATTTTTGCGGAAATATCATCACCAATGCGTTTTGAGTAAATTTGGAAAGTTTGAAATCGATTGCAATTGTTTTTATATTTTTTTAAAGCGTTTAAACATGTTTTTATTTTTTTACCAAACAAGCGCTCCGTTTGCAGGGAATTTACTCAAAATCCAGGGATCGGGTGTTTGTAAATTTTTGCAGAAATACCATCACCAATGCGTTTTGAGTAAATTTAGAAAGTTTGAGATCGATTGCAATTGTTTTTATATTTTTTAAAAGCGTTTAAACATTTTCTTATTTTTTTACCAAACAAGTGCTCCGTTTGCAGGAAATTAACTCAAAATCCAGGGATGGGGTGTTTGTAAATTTTTGCAGAAATACCATCACCAATGCGTTTTGAGTGAATTTAGAAAGTTTGAGATCGATTGCAATTGTTTTTAAATTTTTTAAAAGCGTTTAAACAATTTTTATTTTTTTACCAAACAAGTGCTCCGTTTGCAGGGAATTAACTCAAAATCCAGGGATGGGGTGTTTGTAAATTTTTGTGGAAATATCATCACCAATGCGTTTTGAGTAAATTTAGAAAGTCTGAGATCGATTGCAATTGTTTTTATATTTTTTAAAAGCGTTTAAACATCTTTTTAATTTTTTTATCAAACAAGTGCTCCGTTCGCAGGGAATTAACTCAAAATCTAGGGATGGGGTGTTTGTAGATTTTTGCGGAAATATCATCACCAATGCGTTTTGAGTAAATCTGGAAAGTTTGAGATCGATTGCAATTGTTTTTATATTTTTTAAAAGCGTTTAAACATTTTCTTATTTTTTTACCAAACGAGTGCTCCGTTTGCAGGGAATTAACTCAAAATCCAGGGATGGGGTGTTTGTAAATTTTTGCAGAAATACCATCACCAATGCGTTTTGAGTGAATTTAGAAAGTTTGAGATCGATTGCAATTGTTTTTAAATTTTTTAAAAGCGTTTAAACAATTTTTATTTTTTTACCAAACAAGTGCTCCGTTTGCAGGGAATTAACTCAAAATCCAGGGATGGGGTGTTTGTAAATTTTTGTGGAAATATCATCACCAATGCGTTTTGAGTAAATTTAGAAAGTCTGAGATCGATTGCAATTGTTTTTATATTTTTTAAAAGCGTTTAAACATCTTTTTAATTTTTTTATCAAACAAGTGCTCCGTTCGCAGGGAATTAACTCAAAATCTAGGGATGGGGTGTTTGTAGATTTTTGCGGAAATATCATCACCAATGCGTTTTGAGTAAATCTGGAAAGTTTGAGATCGATTGCAATTGTTTTTATATTTTTTAAAAGCGTTTAAACATTTTCTTATTTTTTTACCAAACGAGTGCTCCGTTTGCAGGGAATTAACTCAAAATCCAGGGATGGGGTGTTTGTAAATTTTTGCAGAAATACCATCACCAATGCGTTTTGAGTGAATTTAGAAAGTCTGAGATCGATTGCAATTGTTTTTATATTTTTTAAAAGCGTTTAAACATCTTTTTAATTTTTTTATCAAACAAGTGCTCCGTTTGCAGGAAATTAACTCAAAATCCAGGGATCGGGTGTTTGTAAATTTTTGCAGAAATACCATCACCAATGCGTTTTGAGTGAATTTAGAAAGTTTGAGATCGATTGCAATTGTTTTTAAATTTTTTAAAAGCGTTTAAACAATTTTTATTTTTTTACCAAACAAGTGCTCCGTTTGCAGGGAATTAACTCAAAATCCAGGGATGGGGTGTTTGTAAATTTTTGTGGAAATATCATCACCAATGCGTTTTGAGTAAATTTAGAAAGTCTGAGATCGATTGCAATTGTTTTTATATTTTTTAAAAGCGTTTAAACATCTTTTTAATTTTTTTATCAAACAAGTGCTCCGTTCGCAGGGAATTAACTCAAAATCTAGGGATGGGGTGTTTGTAGATTTTTGCGGAAATATCATCACCAATGCGTTTTGAGTAAATCTGGAAAGTTTGAGATCGATTGCAATTGTTTTTATATTTTTTAAAAGCGTTTAAACATTTTTTTAATTTTTTACCAAACGAGTGCTCCGTTTGCAGGGAATTAACTCAAAATCCAGGGATGGGGTGTTTGTGAATTTTTGCGGAAATATCATCACCAATGCGTTTTGAGTAAATTTAGAAAGTTTGAGATCGATTGCAATTGTTTTTATATTTTTTAAAAGCGTTTAAACATTTTTTAATTTTGTTACCAAACAAGTGCTCCGTTTGCAGGAAATTAACTCAAAATCTAGGGATGGGGTGTTTGTAAATTTTTGCAGAAATATCATCACCAATGTGTTTTGAGTAAATTTAGAAAAATTGAGATCGATTGCAATTGTTTTTATATTTTTTAAAAGCGTTTAAACATTTTTACTTTCTCCGTTACGAAGTACGAGAAAGTATTGTGATCGTGATTTTTTTTCAAAAATTTTTTTTACGGAAATATCCGTTTTGGGGTCCCTAGATGCCATTTCAACAATTTTTGGAATTTTTTTTTTGTGTCTGTGTGTGTGTGTGTGTGTCTGTGTGTGTGTGTCTGTGTGTGTGTGTGTGTCTGCTGTGTGCGCTGTATCTCAAAAACTTATAGAGCAATTGATATGAAACTTTGAACATCCATCTTATTTGATAATCTGAAGAACTGAAAAGCTTTTGCTAAAATTTCGTACACCGGAAGTGGGCGTTTACCTTAACTGTTTTCTTGTTTTTTGCCAATATTTTCTTAAATATGAAATTTTTTTTAAAAACATTCAAACAAACTTTGAAGACAACAAAGAAATGAACAGCTTTTGCTTGAAAACATTTTTCATAAAATCATTTTTATTCGAGAAAAAAATGTATTATTATTTTTTTAATTTTTGGTTTATAATTATAAAACGATAATAGTTACAGAAAAATTATGTGATTAATAATTGTACATAATGCCAAAATGAACAACTTCTAAAGAATAAGTTTTTTTCTAAATCTCGTTAGTTCTTGAGTAAACCGAGTTTTTGAATTTGAAGTATAATTTTTACATCTTTCATGATTTTGACGTTTTAAACGTCAGTTTCATCCTAGTTTACGCAACGCTCGATGCACATTTAAAATATGATTTCAATTGAAAATAAACCCATGAAAACGTAAATATAAAGTCGGAGAAAGTAACATGATGGCCACATCACCATTTTTTAATTTTTTTACCAAACAAGTGCTCCGTTTGCAGGGAATTAACTCAAAATCTAGGGATGGGGTGTTTGTGAATTTTTGCGGAAATACCATCACCAATGCGTTTTGAGTAAATTTAGAAAGTATGAGATCGATTGCAATTGTTTTAAAAATTTTTAAAAGCGTTTAAACATTTTTTAAATTTTTTTACCAAACAAGCGCTCCGTTTGCAGGGAATTTACTCAAAATCCAGGGATGGGGTGTTTGTAAATTTTTGCGGAAATATCATCACCAATGCGTTTTCATTAAATTTAGAACGTTTGAGATCGATTGCAATTGTTTTTATATTTTTTGAAAGCGTTTAAACATTTTTTTAATTTTTTTATAGAATGTTTGTCCTTGCGTCTTGAAGTGTTTTACATGAAATTTTTTTAAACTTTCTCCAATTTGAATTTTCTCGAAAAATCTTTCATAATCACAATCGAAAATACGAAATACCATTAATATGTGCTGAAGCCGTTTCTAAAAATAAGAGAATCTGCGGCAAAATCCAGTCATAAAAGGCATCTCGCTTCCCTTTTGCAAAAACAACAACATTGTCACGTGTGTCTGTCTATCTTTAGAAGTGGCGTTCGCGTGAGCGGCACGCGCGAGGGTGGACTGGTTGTCTGTCCCTTCTTCTTTCTTCCATTCCGCCATCCACTTTACCAAAACAAGCGTGTCTGCACCACAAGAAAAATTGTAACCGGCGTATAATCATCAATGGAAATTACTAAATCCCATTTAATTACCCACCACCTTCTGTTTTCCGGTAAATTATGGTTCTTGGTACGAAAAACAAACCATCTGCCAAAAACGGTGGGACAGACCGCAAATTGATCCGTCCAGTAGGCGCTGACCATCCTAGAGATATTATCTCTTTGTCTATTTCTCACTTCTGTCAACTCATTACTTGTGTGGTCTCAAATTCGGGAGTGAAAAATTATTTTAGGATTTTTAAAAATTCGTAGAGTAATATCTAATTTTCTAAAATGTACACGATCTAAGCAAAGATATTTCGCTATTTTAAAAGGCACGAAGAATTGTAATAAATTAACAAACCAATGCCATTCGCAGTTGTTTTTTTTTTTAAATAAAACTTTTATGAACACAAAATCACGATCACGATAAATTAAATGCAATTACACATCGTATTTTTTTTGCTTCAGCTCAAATTCCAAGTTGATGTCTATTAGCAAATATATTCAAGATCAAGTTGAGCATGTAACAATTAATAACTCACGTCCCTCCAGTTATTGTCAAACATGGCATTGGCACACAAAACAATTATTATAACATAACAATAAACTTATTATAATCGAACGGCATTTGCATTACAAATGCGTCCATTTAATGCCCACCGTTTTCTGCATTTCTCAGAATCTCTATCTCTTCATGTGTGTGTGTAAATATTTACATAATATAACTGTAGGTGCGTGCTCGTATCTATTGTTTATTAAGTTATATCCCTAATAACTATATCTCTAACTTTTCCAGCGATTTCATTAAGTGTTGCGAGTCTATAAAAATTGTTTCGTGTTTATGTGGGTTTTACTTGGAAACAATGGATCGATTTGTTTTAAATTTTACTGCACGATTTGACGGATATTACTGTTGATTCAAAAACAATTACGGAATTAAATAAATTTAAATTTTTGACGAATTTCATGATTTAATAATAATAAGCAGGTGTAATGTGCGCTCCTACCTGTACACGGATTTCTCGCTTTGTTCGGGTTTTTCTTAAACGAACGAGCGGACCAATTCAAACGGAACCCTGGAACCCCTTTACGTGCCCGCCGAAGGGTGCGAGAGTTCCTCTGGCCGATGTCAGATCCTTCAGACGGTATTGTTCGAAGGTATTTAGTATTCAATGAGATGCCTGTGTTCACCATAAAAAAGTCGAAATTTTATTGTAAGCGCACATGCTGAATGGAACCGACCCCCTTCTTTTAATACCAATTGTGAATTTAATTGGAAACAAGAATAAGTCATGAACCGCACGTAAATAATTTGGAAGAACACGTGTTGATGAAATGAAATTCGGAGGTAGCAGTGTTTCAAAAGTTGTCACGGAGTCCATAAAGATTCACAATGGTCAAATAGTTCTCCAGCAGTTCAAGAAATTCGCGTCCAAAATCCATAAAAAAAAACCACTGGTACGAATTGGATTTGATCACCTTCTTGGACAAATCCAACAAACGTTCGGCGTTTAAATAAATGACGCAATATTGTCATGTTTGAATATTACAATCTCGTTTACATTTTGCACTTGCGTGAATGGACCCTTTATCCGTCGAAAAGCAAGCGGGTTTAGCCTTTATCGCAAGACAGGTTTGCACCTATGTTTGCCCTTAGGCGATTTCCATATAAAATTCCAGCGCAAACTAACCTCATTCTAACGCTTGGGGTCCGCCGATTGTTGACTCGGCTCGTTATCGAATATGCGGAAAACGTTGGTTGGAAGGGTGGAACATTCAGAATTTCATATATGCATCGCGCATTTTGATTTATTCATAACTGCACCTTACTTTACTATTATTGCTTGGGTCGGTTTAATGCGCAGGTGAGTCATGCATGCAAATATCGAGTGCCTCCGATTTTTGCCCAACTGCTCCTATGACTAATTACATTGTTGTCTACCGCGGCTAAGGAAGAGAAACGAGAGAAGAGATTCGCAAAGGAAGCGATTTGTGCCGTGTTTACTGTTATTGTGCATTAATAGTAATAAGGCATTGTTTGTGTTGTTTTTAGTGGAGATGATTGAGGGATTTCATGGCGCACCGCCTCTTCGTGATAAACGAGGGCAGATGGTAAAAAGCATCTGTCAACGGATCCTTCAATTATCCCATCGATTCCTTGCGCTTAATTGAGCTGACTCATAATTCTACGTACTTCCTTTTAAATGCTCACGAAATCAGCGCTGTTGAAAGGTTAATATCAATAACTTACAAACACAAAAGTCTTGGGTAAAGACTGTGAAGTAAATGATCTTGTGAACAGAGCGTTAAGTTGCAAACAAAAAATTTCAAAATGCATTTTTAGATTTTAAGAGGAAAAATTCAAAACACTTGACTTGAAAAAATTATAAAAACATTTGCTGGAGATTTGAGAAATTTTGCAAAATAAAAAAAAAACTCATTTATAATTAAGATTCTGCAATAACCTACAAACACTCTAAGTAGAATTTCAAATAATCACTTGCACATTTTCTCCACCGACTCGAAATTTTCTAGAATTACCCAAAATGCATTAAAAAATATTATTATGCAAAAATCTACCAATCCTAGATTTTGAGTTAATTCCCTGCAAACGGAGCACTTGTTTGGTAAAAAAATAAAAAAATGTATTTATTCATTTATGTACTTAAGAAATATGTAATCTAACAAAATACAATTATGATGGCCACGGATAAAAATGTATTGAATTAAAATCGGAGCCGTGACAATGCATCGTAGATAAGCACTGATAACAGGCGACGAAAGAACGTGTTTAGACCGGACGCGAATTTCCCCCGGGGGCAAACGTCCGATGATAAGGCGACGCAACACGTCGAAATTTTCCAGTTCCGCGCGCGAGTTCGCCGCTAAAAGAGTCAAAGAGTGTTGTGTGGTGAATTTTCGTTTCTGGATTTGCGACAAAGTCAAATTTGAAGGATGGATGAGGTGTGGATGTCGTCTTGTGGATATTATTTCAATAAGGTTAGTGTATAGAGCTCGAAATGTATCGTGTACTGGACTTGACCCCTCGACATTGTCCATTTTCTCAAGCGCTTGTATTGAACGATTTTAAAAACTTAAAACGGCAAAATCCAATCGCAATTTTGTTTTTATAAACATTAGAATTCGAATAACGATGTTTGTTCACGAAAATGTTATAATGTGCGCATTATTTAATTGTATGGGCAACATTAATGGGGTACATTTAACATTCAATTTCATTGCAAATGAAATGCGTGTTTAATAACCATATTAATTCGCGCTTTAATTCACAGAACGCAATTTATGATAATATTTTGTTTACCCTATTTAATACTGATTTTAACTTTGATTTTAATTTTTTTTCAATTGTAATCGTAATTACAACTTTAATTTTGATTTTGATTTTAATTTTGATTCTAACTGTAATTTTAAATGAAATTTTGATCTTGATTTTAATTTTCGTAAACAAAGTATATTGTACAACTCGCATATAATGGCTATTAATCACTCAAACGATTTGCTCCACTCGCCTACGGCTCGTTCCGCAAACATTGTTCTCATGATTAATAGCCATCATTATATGCTCGTTGTACAATATACTATTTGTACATTGACATATTTTTTTTGTTGAATTACATCTCAACATTTAAAATTTTTTGCTCACAATTTTCCGACGACTCGAAAATAATAGAGATCAAAAATGCATGACTTTTTTTAAATTTCGATATCTTTTGAACGGTTGAAGATAATTACAAAATTATTTCAAATTCTGATTCTCGAGTCCAACAAGAAGATAAATCACCAATAAAAAAAATCTTGTTCATTTGTTTTTTTTAGCATATAGGTTGATATCTCATAAACGGTTGGAGATAATTGAAAACTTACTTCAAATTAAAATTCTTGGGTCCAATAAGTTGATAATTCAACAATAAAAAAAATCAGGTTAATTTGTTTCTTGACATATATGTCCATATCTCGCGAACGGTTAAAGATAATTGCGAAATTATTTCAAATTCGGATTCTCGAGTCCAACAAGATGATAATTCATCACAAAAGGCAATTTCTTGTTCATTTGTTTTTTTTGCATATAGATGGATATCTCTTGAACGGTTAGAGATAATTAAAAACGAACTTCAAAATCAGATTCTTGGGTCCAATAAGTTGATAATTCAACAATAAAAAGAAATCAGGTTCATTTGTTTCTTGACATATAGGTCGATATCTCTTGAACAGTCAGAGATAATTGAAAACTAACTTCAAAATCAGATTCTTGGGTCCAACAAGTTGATAATTCAACAATAAAAAAATGTCTTGTTCATTTATTATTTCAAAATAATTTCAAAATAATATCCAACAAGACACAAAATTGGATATCTTTTGAGCGGCTAGAGATAATTGAGAATTGATTGCTTGTGTGTACCTCGCATCACAGTTTACAGGTCTCTTCATCGATCTTAATAAACGTGATGCGCCGTGTACGCAAGGATGGCGCGAAAAAGGGAAAAACGATCCGGAGCCAAATAGGTTATGGGAAAGTGCACTCGTTTATGTTTTTTTTCTTCTTCAGTTTTCACTGCAGCATAATTTATGGATTACACTTGAACCTCATGATGAATTTTATCGGATGCTAATAGCCATCACACACGGTGAAATATTATTTCTAATTCATGCGGCGCACAAGTGTAACATTATTTCTCACGATTCCATGTTTTCCATATTGTATATGCAAGAGGTAAGATTAATTGTGCATGCTCGTATTCTAATTAAATATCGCGTGTGGTTCATTTATATTGCGGCATCAAATTTTATTATTTTTAATGTTCGTTGCGTTTTTATGTTTTGTACGAAAATCGATTTTCAATCGTCATTTGTTTTTGAGTAATGACGTCAGCCGTTTTGTTTTTAAGTGGCGACACCCTATTTTTATTCTTGATTTTAAAAGATCTTTTCAGTAGTATAAAAATGTTGCCATCTTACATAAGAAATTTTTCGAGTAAATGAAAATTGAAGGTGAGAACTTGATATTTAGAGTTTTTGCAAAATGACCTTGTTCCAGCGCTTGTAGTAATTTTTCCAAACAAAAATATCTTGACCTTCCGTATAATACAATATGGTTTCAGCAAGACGGCGCACCTGTTATAAGTACTGTTTTTGAAAAGGAGAATCAGTGAATAAATATAATACAATATGGTTTGAGCAAGACGGCGCACCTGTCATAATTACTGCTTTTGAAAAGGAGAATCAGTGAATAAATATAATACAATATGGTTTTAGGAAAACGGCGCACCTGTCATAATTACTGTTTTTGGAAAGGAGAATCATTGAATACATAAATAAATAATTGTAATTGTGGATGTCTCAAGCAGGGGCGGCTCGTTATGCAGAGCCAAGGAGCCAAGGCACTACCTCTAATTTCGAGGTCGGCAAGAATTTTTTTCGTTCTGCAACTGCATTAGGAACCAAATAATTTCTGGCTCCGCTCATGCGCACGATGACGACGTGCACTTGTCAGTCGTATTTCCGCGCCATCCACGATGAATGAAATTAGTTAATTACCGAATACGCCTTTTTGCTCATGTAGTATAGAGGGCACTTGAAGATTATGAATTTTAGTACTTGAAAATGTCTTTTTCGGCACTTTGCATAGTTGAAAATTGTCATTTTGACACTTGAAAGTTGCCTTTTATGACAGTTGAAAATGGTTATTTTTGAACATTGAGAATTGTCATTTATGGCACTCGAAAATGATAATTTTTGATAGTTAAAAACTCGTTTTTGACACTTGGAAAATATATTTTTCTGTACATGAGAATGGTTATTTTGCACAGTTGTAAATGGTAATTTTTGACATTTGAAAACTGTTTTTTTGACACTTGAAAATTGGCATTTTTGACAGATGGTAAATGTATTTGTTGGCAGCTGAAAATTGCCATTTTTTGGCAGTTAAAAATTGTCATTTTTGGCACTTGAAAATTGTCGTTTTTGACAGTTGAGAATGGCCATTTTTCAAACTTGAAAATTTTAATTTATGGCACTCGAAAATGATAATTTTTGACAGTTAAAATGATCGTTTTTGACAGTTAAAATGATCGTTTTTGACAGTTAAAATGATCATTTTTGACAGTTAAAATGATCGTTTTTGACAGTTGGAAAATGTTATTTTTTGCACTTAAAATTGTCAATTTTGGTACTTGAAAATGTCTTTTTCGGCACTTAAAAATGGTCAGTTTGCACAATTGAAAATTGCCTTTTTGACACTTAAAAATGTCAATTTTACACTTTTGGTAATTGCCCTTTTTAATAATTGAAAATTGCGACATTTGGCAATTAAATTTTTCATTTTTGGCACTTGAAAATTGTCGTTTTTGGCAGTTACGATGGTAATTTTTTAACCATTTATGGCATTTGAAAATGATAAATTTTGACAGTTGTAAAATGTCAATTTTGGCACTTGAAAATGTATTTTTTTGCACTTGATGATTGTCAAGTTTGGCACTTGAAAATGTCTTTTTTGGCACTTTGTACCGTTGAAAATTGCCATTCTTGACATTTGAAAGTTGTCTTTTATGACAGTTTTTGAACCTTGAAAATTGTCATTTATGGCACTCGTAAATGATAATTTTTGACAGTTTGAAACTATCGTTCTTGAATCTTGGAAAATGTAATTTTTAGCCCCTTGAAAATTGAGTATTTTGACTTTTTTGCACATGAAAATGGTTATTTTGCATAGTTAAAAATGGTCGTTTTTAAAACTTTAAAAATTAAATTTATGGCACTCGAAAATGATAATTTTTGAAAGTTGAAATGATCGTTTTTGACAGTTGGAAAATGTCATTATTTGCGCTTGAAATTGTCAATTTTGGTACTTGAAAATGTATTTTTTAGCTCTTGAAAATGGTCGGTTTGTACAGTTAAAAATTGCCTTTTTGACACCTACAACCGTTCATTTTAGACTGTTGGTAATTGCCCTTTTTAACAGTTAAAAATTGTGACATTTTGTATTTAAAAATTTTCATTTTTGGCACCTGATAATTGTCTTATTTAGCAGTTGACAATGGTAATATTTGAACCATTTGTGGCATTCGAAAATGATAATTTTTGGCTGTTGGAAAATGTTGTCAATTTTGGCACTTTAAAATGTCTGTTTTGGCACTTAATGATTGTCAAGTTTGGTCTTTTGGAAATATCTTTTTCGGCACTTTCCACGGATGAAAATTGTAATTTTGCTACTTGAAAATTGCCTTTTTTAACAGCTGAAAAATAGCCATTTTTGAACCTTGAAAATTGTCATTTATGGCACTCAAAAATGATAATTTTAACAGTTGAAAACTATCGTTTTTGACACTTGGAAAATGCCATTTTTGGGGCTTGAAAATTGTGAATTTTGACTTTTTTTGCACATGAAAATGGTTATTTTGCACAGTTAAAAATGGTCATTTTTGGCACTTGAAAATGGTCAGTTTGTAGTTGTTTTTGTAGCACTTAAAAATGTTCACTTTAGACTGTTGGTAATTACCGTTTTTAACAGTTGAAAATTGCGAAATTTGGCAATTCAAATTTTTCATTTTTGACACTTGAAAATTGTCGTTTTTCGCAGGTGACAATGGTAATATTTTGAACCATTCGAAAATGACCATTTATGGCAGTTGGAAAATGTCATTGTCAATTTTGGCACTTGAAAATGTCTTGTTTGGCACTTAAAAAGGAGGTAATGTTACAAAATACAATTCGTCGTTTAATTGATTTTCGTGGACGAAGAACGATGTTACAGATTAAATGCGGGGCTATTTTTCGTCTTTATTTAATTCTTTTAGTGCTTCTGCAACAAGTAAACGTTTTTAATGGTTGATTTTTCTTTCCTCAAAAAGGAGGCGGTAAGATATATTGTGTATGCCAAGTGGCTCTACCATCAAAATTTTCCACGAGCCGTCACTGGTCTCAAGATTCAATGGATTTTTACATGATGGAAATGAGTCGACTGAGATCGTATTGTATGAATTACCACTGATTAAAATATCCGTAACGTTCCATTAATTATGTTGCAAACTTGATTGTTCTGCAAACATTAAATCTCTCGGCAATTATAATTACCTTGAGCAATTCCCAAGTTGAGTTACGATGTCTCATTCCGGGCGAGCTCAAACAATTATTTATAAATTATTAGCATTGCCGAGTAGGTGGCTGCGAAAAATAACGAAAAAAACTTTCCACTAGAACACAAAAACTGGTTCATTTATGAATGTACACACCCAAATTTAATCTCGCGACCAATCGCCGGCGACGAAACGATTATTAATGGCATTAACTGTTCAATTGAACACACACACACACACATACTGACATTGACCTTAAAGTTGACACAACGCATTCCTCGCGAGTCTAATTAAAATAATTAATAAACAAACGAGAAATGGAGAAATCAGTTCCTGAATCCGGTTTATGCACTTATACACATTATAGCCTTGTGTGATTGCAATTTTTTCCCAATCGACTCTCAATCGTGTAACCTTTTCACTTGAACTTCTTTATGCATGTGTTGCGGTGTAATTATATGCATAAGTGATTTTTGCCGGATTTTTTTTTTCTCTCAGTCGGAGAGATATGCTTTGTTGTGATTTATATTGAACGGGCAATAGGCAACAGCAACTTTTGCACAATTATCATTGCGCAACGCTGCCGCTATAAATTATTATACGAGTCGGGCCGTGATTGATTTTTTTTTCCTTAATTGAATGAACTGAAAATCGTTCGAAATGCTGAGGTCGATTTGCATAGGTTTCGATTTTGAGATAATTACTTCACTGTTTTCGTTATATATGGCGCGGCGCCTAAACCATGACATATAAACAAATATCAGACTTAGTTTAAATAATTGCGATTTGTATTAATAGAAACCTGCTTGTTGTTTAATGATTTAAAAAAAAACGGCGACCTTAAATAAATGAATAAAACTCGAATTGACTAATATGAAGAATAAAATGGCTTCATGGTTATTCCATACATAATTATCCGTTCTTTGCCGTATGATTTTTTTTCTTTGTTACTTAGTTTCTGTTTTATAGGCAAAATTAGAACTAAGTGTTCGCTATGTTATGTTCAAACGCCCGCCATTTTGTCAAAAATCTATATTTTCAAAATTGGCTACGACAAAAACTACATTATAGTATCTAGTTTAATAATCTTTTTGGTTTTCTGTTTGAGATGATTTTTGAAGAAACGCCAATGGATACCGTTTTTATGTTTTTTGCGACGCTCCGAAAAAAATACCGTAATACCGACAATTTGGGAATTTTTTTAATAAAAAGAAATTTAAAGTACTCCTGAGTGTTTATACTTTTAGATAAAAAAACTCCAGATCCAATATTTCAACTACTTTCTCTTAAAAAAAATAAAAAAATAACCCCTTTCCGGCCCCTGGATGTATATCTCCCCTTAATTCATCGGTAAAAACTCTGGGTTATGTTTTACCGGTTGGATTGTAGAATAGGGCCCACCCACCGCCCCTAGTTTCCAATTAAACATAACCAATTTAATTTAATTTCTATATCATTTCATCTGTTTTGTGAAACATTTAACAATTACTTATAAACAGTGTTTTTTGGTTATGTTTTAAGTTAATACTAAGGGCGGTGGGTGGGCCCTGTCCTACCCTACAATCAGCAAAACCTACGCGAGGGTTTCACAATTGGAAAATCTTTCTGTTTTTTTTTTACTTTCAATAATTAATTTGTAGAAACCTTTGGTCGTGTTTTACCGGTTGGATTGTAGGATAGAGCCCACCCACCGCCCCTAGTTTCCATTTAAACATAACGTACAAACCTATGTTTTATTTAATGTAATTTTTATATCATTTCATTTGTGTTGTGAGAAAATTAACGATTATTTACAAACAGAGGTTTTTTGGTTATGTTTTAAGTTAATACTAAGGGCGGTGGGTGGGCCCTATCCTACCCTCCAATTAGAAAAACCTACGCGAAGGTTTAACAATTATAAAATCATGAATTAATAATTGAAATGTTGAGTTTTTGTTTTCTCTCCTTAATTTAGCAATTACCTACAAACCAAGATTTTTAGGTTATGTTTTATGTTAATACTAAGAGCGGTGGGTGGTCCCTGTCCTACCCTCCTATCAGTTAAACCTACGCGAAGGTTTCACAATTAGAAAATCATGAATTAATAATTGAAATGTTGACTTTTTATTTTTTTTTCCTTAATTTAACAATTACTTACAAACCGATTTTTTTCGGGATGTTTTAAGTTAATACGAAGGGCGGGGGGTGGGCCCTGTCCTACCCTCCAATCAGCAAAACCTACGCGAGAGTTTCACAATTAGAAAATCATGAATTAATAATTGAAATGTTGACTTTTTATTTTTTTTCCTTGATTTAACAATTACTTACAAACCGATTTTTTTCGGGATGTTTTAAGTTAATACGAAGGGCGGTGGATGGGCCCTGTCCTATCCTCCAATCAGCAAAACCTACGCGAGGGTTTCACAATTAGAAAATCATGAATTAATAATTGAAATGTTGACTTTTTATTTTTTTTCCTTGATTTAACAATTACTTACAAACCGATTTTTTTCGGGATGTTTTAAGTTAATACGAAGGGTGGTGGGTGGGCTCTGTCCTATCCTCCAATCAGCAAAACTTACGTGAGGGTTCACAGTTAGAAAATCATAAATTAATAATTGAAATGTTGACTTTTTATTTTTTTTTCTTAATTTAACAATTACTTACAAACCAAGGGTTTTAGGTTATGTTTTAAGTTAATACGAAGGGCGGTGGGTGGGCCCTGTCCTACCCTCCAATCAGCAAAACCTACGCGAGAGTTTCACAATTAGAAAATCATGAATTAATAATTGAAATGTTGACTTTTTATTTTTTTTCCTTGATTTAACAATTACTTACAAACCGATTTTTTTCGGGATGTTTTAAGTTAATACGAAGGGCGGTGGATGGGCCCTGTCCTATCCTCCAATCAGCAAAACTTACGTGAGGGTTCACAATTAGAAAATCATAAATTAATAATTGAAATGTTGACTTTTTATTTATTTTTCTTAATTTAACAATTACTTACAAACCAAGGGTTTTAGGTTATGTTTTAAGTTAATACGAAGGGGGGTGGGTGGGCCCTGTCCTACCCTCCAATCAGCAAAACCTACGCGAGGGTTTCACAGTTAGAAAATCATAAATTAATCATTGAAATGTTGACTTTCCGTTTTTTTTTCTTACATTCAATAATTCATTTGTAAAACCTTGGGTTGTGTTTTACCGGTTAGATTGTAGGATAGAGCCCACCCACCACTCCTAGTTTCCAATTAAACATAACGTACAAACCTATGTTTTCAGGGTTTCACAATTAGAAAATCATGTATTCATAATTTAAATGCTGACTTTTTGTTTTTTTTTTCTTAATTTAACAATTACTTACAAACCAAGGGTTTTAGGTTATGTTTTAAGTTAATACGAAGGGCGGTGGGTGGGCCCTGTCCTACCCTCCAATCAGCTAAAACCTACGCAAGGGTTTCACAATTAAAAAATCTCTTTTTTAATTTAAATTAAAGAAGACAATTTTACCTAAAAGTAACTTTTTTAACTAATTTTAATAGGCTACGCACGGACGACGGCGCAGCGCAGCGGAGCCGTCGTTCGTTATTAATTAAAAAAATGTAAAAGAAATTAAAAATATATTTACAAAATAATTTAAAAAATAATTTAAAAAAATTAAAAAAGAATAAAAATTTAAAAAAATTAAGTTGTTTTTTAATTTAAATTAAAGAAGACAATTTTACCTAAAAGTAACTACTTTTTTAACTAATTTTAATAGGCTACGCACGGACGACGGCGCAGCGCAGCGGAGCCGTCGCTCATCACCAAGTAAAAAAATGTAAAAAAATATTTAAAAAATATTTAAAAAAAATTAAAAAAGAATAAAAATTTAAAAAAATTAATTTTCTTTTAAATTTAAATTAAGACAATTTTACCTAAAAGTAACTTTTTTAACTAATTTTAAAAGGCTACGCACGGACGAAGGCGCAGCACAGCGGAGCCGTCGTTCGTCACCAATCAAAAAAATGTAAAAAAAATTAAAAAAATATTTTAAAAATATTTACAAAATATTAAATTTTTTTTTTAAATAATTAAAAAAAATTAAAAAAGAATAAAAATTAAAAAAAATTAATTTTTTTTTAAATTTAAATTAAGACAATTTTACCTAAAAGTAACTTTTTTAACTAATTTTAATAGGCTACGCACGGACGACGGCGCAGCGCAGCCGAGCCGTTATTCGTCACCAAGTAAAAAAATGTATAAAAAATTTAAAAGATATTTTAAAAAAGTTTTAAAAAAATTAAAATTAAAAAAAATCATTTTTTTTTAAATTGAAATTAAAGAAGACAATTTTACCTAAAAGTAACTTTTTAACTCATTTTAATAGGTTACGCACGGACGACGGCGCAGCGCAGCGGAGCCGTCGTTCGTCACCAATTAAAAAAATGTAAACAAAAATTTAGAAAAATTGAAAAAAAAAATGAAAATAAAAAAAAAATATATATTTTTTTAAATTTAAATTAAAGAAGACAATTTTACCTAAAAGTAACTTTTTAACTAATTTTAATAGGCTATGTCACCAATTAAAAAAATGTAAAAAAAATTAAAAAAATATTTTAAAAAAATTTAAAAAAATTAAAATAAAAAATTTTTTTTTTTTTTTTTAATTTAAATTAAAGAAGACAATTTTACCTAAAAGTAACTCAAGCTTGGACAACTAGTTAATTAATAACTGAAATGATGACTTTTAGTTTTTTTCCCTTAATTTAACAATTACTTACAAACCGAGGTTTTTAGGTTATGTTTTAAGTTAATACGAAGGGCGGTGGGTGGTCCCTGTCCTACCCTCCAATCAGCGAGCGTTTCACAATTAGAAAATCATTAATTCATAATGTAATCTGTTACATTACATTTTTGTTACATTCAATAATTCATTTGTAAAAATCTTGGGTTATGTTTTACCGGTTGGATTGTAGGATAGGGCCCACCCACCGCCCCTAGTTTCATTTGTAGAAACCTTGGGTTATGTTTTACCGGTTGGATGGTAGGATAGAGCCCACCCACCACCCCTACTTTCCAATTAAACATAACCTACAAATGTAATTTCTATATCATTTCATCGATGTTGTGATAAATTTAACAATTACTTACAAACAGTGTTTTTTTTTTGGTTATGTTTTAAGTCAATATAAAGGGTGGTGGGTGGTCACTATCCTACCCTCCAATCAGCGGAACATAAACAAGGATTTTATAGATGAAATGTAAGCGACGAACGAAAGAATGAAACGCTGTTTCTGTTTGTTTCTTTGTACATTAGTTTTCGTGAATAATCCTTGTTTTATGTTTAATGGATTGGATTGTAGGATAGAGCCCACCCACCACCCTAAGTATCCAGTTAAACATAACGTACGAACTCATTGTTTAATTTAATACAATCGGTCATTTCATTTGTGATGTAGGAAATTTAACAATTTAACAAAAACAGAGGTCTGTAGGTTATGTTTAAGTTAGTAAGAAGGGCGGTGGGTGGGCCCTGTCTTACCCTCCAAGGCGGTGGGTGGGCCCTGTCCTACCCTCCAATTAGGAGAACCTACACGAGGGTTTCAAAATCAGAAAATCATGAATTAATAATTGAAATGTTGACTTTCTTCTATTTTTTCTGACATTCAATAATTTATTTGTAAAACCTTGGGTTATGTTTTACGGGTTGGATTGTAGGCTATGGGCCCACCCACCATCTCTAGTTTCCAATTAAACACAACCAACAAACCCATGTTTGATTTAATACAATTTCTACATTTCGTCAGTATTGAAAATTTTTGTTTTTTGTTTTTTTGGCATAGGTTTGACCAGCCACTAAAAAAAAATTGTAAAAAATTATTTCCTCAGAATGTTTTTCAAATTTTCTCAAATCCACATAAAATAAACCTAGTTTTAACATTATTAAAAAATAATTAACAACACAAAAATCTTTGACTAAAAAATGCGAAAATGCATTCAACGATTTGAAAAATTGTAAAAAAATATTTTATTTTTTTTAATCCACAGAAAATTAACAGCTCAAAAAATCTCAAAAATATGTAACCAAATGAGACAATAGTCCGAATCAAATTTGTTTATTCCATCGCCCGCATTTTAAGATTCAAGAAAGTGTCTTTTAAATTGCAAAAAGGTAACGGTTCACCCGACCCGGTAATTATTCCAGTCCCATCCTCATTTCAATTTCGTAAACTCTTACGGTCCACAATATAAATTTTAATTTATTTAAATGCCCATTATTCACCGTCGTCGGACCGTTTTTTTTTTCTTTCTTTCTTTCTTTCACGTTCCCCGAAAATGTTATGCGTCCGTCTTGAATGACGCAGTAATGAGACCACAATGGAAAAAAAAATAGATAAAACTCACATAGATAACGAGATAAGGTTAACATCTTGTTGGTGGTGGTTTTTGTTTGGACACCATTGTGATGTAATTGCTGTAACAGGACCCCCCCCCAACGGTTCCATTTTGAAAGTCTGTTCGTGCCCGGTGGTGTTATCCGTTGCTTAGCCTTTATGGCCGCCTGCGATTTTACAAGTGTATTTCCCAAATTTGCTTAATTTTGACAAAGAGATTAACACGTAATCTCATTACGGGATGCTAGGGACCGGCCTAGGAAATTCCCAACGGGGCAGACTTGCCGGGGATGGGGAAGTCCCGATTCAACAGGTAATTTGGGATTTGCATGTTGATAGGTTTTATTACGAAAATTTCCCATGTCAACAATAGGCCTAATTTAAGCTGCCAACATTTGACGATTTTCATCTCAGCTGTAAATGATTGAAATTTCACGTTTGCGCAAATTGGAACCGAAAAAATATTAATTCAACAAAATTGTACATTATTGTACAAAACGTCCTTGGTTTTTGAGCTATATGTCAAAAAAAAACAAATAAACAAGATATTTTTTTATTGGTGAATTATCTTCTTGTTGGACTCGAGAATCCGAATTTGAAATCATTTTTCAATTATCTTCATTCGTTCACGAGATATCGACCTATATGTCAAAAAACAAATGAACAAGAAATTATTTTATTGTTGAATTATCATCTTAGTGAACCCAAGAATCTTAAATTGAAGTCAATTTTCAATTATCTGTAACCGTTCAAGAGATATCCGCACATATGTCAAAAAAACAAATGAACAAGATTTGTTTTTATTGTTGATTTATCAACTTGTTGGACCCAAGAATCTGAATTTGAAGTAATTTTTCAATTATCTTCAACCGTTCACGAGATATCGACTTATATGCCAAAAAAAAACAAATGAACAAAAATTTTTTTATCGGTGATTTATCTTCTTGTTGAACTCGAGAATCTGAATTTGAAGTAATTTTTCAATTATCTTCAACCGGTTACGTGATATCGACCTATATGCCAAAAAACAAATGAACGAGAATTTTTTTTATTGGTGATTTATCTTCTTGTTGGACTCGAGAATCTGAATTTGAAGTAATTTTTCAATTATCTTCAACCGGTTACGTGATATCGACCTATATGCCAAAAAACAAATGAACGAGAATTTTTTTTATTGGTGATTTATCTTCTTGTTGGACTCGAGAATCTGAATTTTAAGTAATTTTTCAATTATCTTCAACCGTTCACGAGATATCGACCTATATGCCAAACTCACACATTATCAATTAATTCACGTAGGCACGGTTAATAAATGAATTCATTTAAATTGGAACTGTTTTTTTTTTGTTTTGTTTGTTTTTCTTTGAATGGATCTCAGGATGCGCATTAATGGGCATGTGACCTCGGCGGCGGCAGCTGGCCGAATCAAAACGCGCATTAAGGTACCGGAAACGTCCCTTCCTCGCTCACCTCTTAACCTCTTTAACGCAAGACGAAGGTAGATGACCCATTAATGCGGCCCCCTCGGGTCGCACACATCACCAAGTCCAAATTACGTGCGGCAGATCGAACGAAAATTGGGGGAATTACCGGACGAGAATTGATACACTGCACCGTTGTGTGTGTTTTACAAGAATTAACTTCACGCTTCATTACCGAAACTTACCTGCCTAGACCGCAATTTGTTGTTTGTGCATTAAAAGTACATTTGCGGTCGGTTTTAACTTTTTTTTTCGAGGTGGTTAATGTACCCTTACTAAACGGACGAATTACGAGTTACAACCGAAAATTAATTCAATGAGAATAAATACTAAGGAAGTTCGCTGGTATCAAAAATTTTTCACTTTATTGTGACTGGTTTCGTCCTATTCGGACATTATCAAACAATATACTGGTTGCTATTACAATTAAATAAAGAGAATAAATAGTTTTAATTGTTTGAACGAGACTAGGATCTGATTTATTTATAAAATGTACGTCTCTGCAGTTAAAAATAAGTGTTAAATTTCAGACGTTTTTTTTTCATGTATATTCTTTGACTGTTGAGAAATGGTTTTAAACAATATACAGGGTGGTCCATCTTAGAGGTAACAAAGAGACAGTTTTTAAAGGTCGAAATATGGAAAATCTGATTTTTTTTAACTTTGGCGCCCTCTGTCTTTTTTGGAACTAACTACATACAGCTCGGACTTTGGAATTCTGAAGGCAAAATCCAATTTCACTATTCCCAGTATTTACTAATTTAAAAATGAGTTTAATTCCTTTTCATAACTTTAAGACACAAAAAAGGTCTATTCAATATTTTTCTATCCCACGCCGGGTGACAAACGCGCCGCACTTGTTTATTTTACGTATTTTTAAGCCCGTTTTACATTTTACGCCATCGTCGGGCCGATTCATCGAGTGATTGAACATCTCCTCATCCTTCGTGTCCTGCCACTGAACTCTCGATTCGATTCACGAGCACGAACTCCTCTCCAGTTCTCCATTCATGCCCTTAAGAAGGAACCCAACCTTCCGCTCAGGTGCTCGAGATGCGTGTGCAGCAGGAATTTTCATTTATATTGAAATTTCATTGTTATTTCGTACGGTATACAAAAAAAAAATTGTTTTTTTTGTTTCACTCTGATAAAGAATTTAATTTTCGAAAATTGATAACTCATATTTTTTCGAAACAAAAGAACAATATTTTGGACTATAAATTTAAATTTTAAAAATGAGTACCGCCATTTTTAAAATTTTTATCGATTTTTTGCGAACTTTGAAAAATTTAGTTTTTACTTTTATTCATAAATTATATAGAATTTTAAGTAATCTTTAAAACAAAAGTAATTTCGGAAGTGAAATATTTTGGACATTGAATATATTTTTTTTAAATTCATAGCCCCATTTTTTATATATTTTTTTAAATTTATTCCAAAAATTTTTGAAGAATTTAATTTTTTTAAATTCATAACTCGTACAAAAATCAAAGTATTCTTTTTTTGAAACAAAAGAACAATATTTTGGACTATAAATTTAAATTTTAAAAATTAGTACCGCCATTTTTAAAATTTTTATCGATTTTTTGCGAACTTTAAAAAATTTAGTTTTTACTTTTACTCATAATTCATATAAAATTCTAAGTAATCTTTAAAACAAAAGTAATTTCGGAAGTGAAATATTTTGGACATTGAATATATTTTTTTTTAATTCATAGACCCATTTTTTATATATTTTTTAAAATTAATTCCAAAAATTTTTGAAGAATTTAATTTTTTTAAATTCATAACTCGTACAAAAATTAAAGTATTCTTTTTTTGAAACAAAAGAACAATATTTTGGACTAAAAATTTAAATTTTAAAAATTAGTACCGCCATTTTTAAAATTTTTATCGATTTTTTTGCGAACTTTGAAAAATTTAGTTTTTACTTTTACTCATAACTCATATAGAATTCTAAGTAATATTTAAAACAAAAGTAATTTCGGAAGTGAAATATTTTGGACATTGAATATTTTTTTTTTAATTCATAGCCCTATTTTTTATATATTTTTTAAAATGTATTCCAAAAATTTTTAAAGAATTTAATTGTTTTAAATTCATAACTCGTACAAAAAACCAAGTATTTTTTTGAAACAAATGAACAATATTTTAGACAATAAATTTAAATTTTAAAAATGAGTACCGCCATTTTTAAAATTTTTATCGATTTTTTGCGAACTTTGAAAAATTTAGTTTTTACTTTTATTCATAAATTATATAGAATTCTAAGTAATCTTTAAAACAAAAGTAATTTCGGAAGTGAAATATTTTGGACATTGAATATATTTTGTTTAATTCCTAGCCCCATTTTTTATATATTTTTTTAAATTTATTCCAAAAAATTTTGAAGAATTTAATTTTTTTAAATTCATAACTCGTACGAAAATCAAAGTATTTTTTCTAAACAAAGTAATTTCGAAAGAACAATATTTTGGACATTAAATTAAAATTTTAAGAATTTCTACCCCCGTTTTTTATCGCTAAACGGCAGCAAATTTTGAAAAATTAAATTTTCACATAAACTCATTTGAAAATTTAAGTATTTTTTAGAACAAAAGTAATTTCGAAAGTGAAATATAATTTCTTAGAGTTTCTACCTTCATTTTTTTGATTTATTTTGTTCAACCAGACCAAATCTTAAAGAATTTAATTTTAAAAAAATCATAACTCATACGAAGTATTTTTTAAAACAAAAGTAATTTCCAATGAAGACATTAAATTCATTTTTTTTTAGAATTCCTTCCCCAATTTTAAAATATTTTTTAAATCATTTTTTCCACTCTACCAAATCTTGAAGAATTACATTTTCTTAAATTCATAACTCGTAGGAAAAAAATTTTTTTTTTAAACAAATATAATTTTGAAAGAAAAATGTGTATTTTTTCTAAACAAAGTAATTTCGAAAGAACAATATTTTGGACGTTCAGACCAAATCTTGAAGAATTTAATTTAAAAAAAATCATAACTCATACGACTATTTTTTAAAACAAAAGTAATTTCCAAAGAAGACATTAAATTCATTTTTTTTAGAATTCCTTCCCCAATTTTAAAATATTTTTTAAATCATTTTTTTTTCCACTCTGCCAAATCTTGAAGAATTACATTTTCTTAAATTCATAACTCGTAGGAAAAAACATTTTTTTTGAAACAAAAATAATTTCGAAAGAAAAATGTGAATTTTTTCTAAACAAAGTAATTTCGAAAGAACAATATTTTGGACATTCAGACCAAATCTTGAAGAATTTAATTTAAAAAAAATCATGACTCATACGACTATTTTTTAAAACAAAAGTAATTTCCAAAGAAGACATTAAATTCATTTTTTTTAGAATTCCTTCCCCAATTTTAAAATATTTTTTAAATCATTTTTTTTTCCACTCTGCCAAATCTTGAAGAATTAAATTTTCTTAAATTCATAACTAAGAAATTTTTTTGAAACAAAAGTAATTTCGAAAGAAAAAATGTGTATTTTTTCTAAACAAAGTAATTTCGAAAGAACAATATTTTGGACTTTTTTATATATTTTTAAAAATTTATTCCAAAAAATTTTGAAGAATTTAATTTTTTTAAATTCATAACTTGTACGAAAATCAAAGTATTTTTTCTAAATAAAGTAATTTCGAAAGAACAATATTTTGGACATTCAATTAAAATTTTAAGAATTTCTACCAAATTTTATCGCTTAACAGCAGCAAATTTTGAAAAATTGAATTTTCACTAACTCATAACTCATTTGAAAATCTAAGTATTCTTTGCGACAATAGAAATTTCGAAAGTGAAATATTTTTGACATTGAATATAATTTTTTTAGAATTTCTACCTTCATTTTTCATGCATTTTTTTAAATTTATTTTGTTCAAATCTTGAAGAATTTAATAAAAAAAAAAAATTATAACTCGTACGAAAATTCAAGTATTTTCTAAAACAAAAGTTATTTCCTAAGAAGATTTTCAATTTTTTTTTTTTTTTAATTCGTTTCTCTATTTAAAATATCTACCAAATATTGAAGAATGAAATTTTCTCAAATTCATAACTCGTACGAAAATCTAAGTATTTTTTGAAGCAAACGTAATTTCCAAAGAAAAATGTGTTGGACATTGGATTTTTTTTTACTTAACCAACAAATCTTGAAAATTTGCAGAGTTACGAACAGGTTGAATATTTATATATTCAGGCTATATTTCGTTTTTTGAATTTATTTAATACTTTCTGCAATAAGTAAGGTTGTTTCTATTTTATTTTGTTTAATAATATACTTAGAATTTCTTGTGAGTCCAAGTATATTTAACTTTATCAATTCTTGAAGAATTCGTATGAAAATCAAAGTCTTTTTTCAAACAAAGGTAATTTCGAAGGAACATTTTGGAAACATTTAAATTTTTGAAAGTTCTGCTCTTATTTTTTAAATTTGTTTTTATTTATTTTTTGCTTGATTGCACCGAATTTTGAAAATTTTAGTTTTCAATAACTTATAACTCCTATGAAAAGCTAAGTAGTTTTGAAAATAAACGCAATTTCAAATGGACATTGGATATAATTTTAAGAATTTCTACTCCCGTTTTTTTTTAATATAAAAAAAAATTGTTTAACTCTAACAAATCTTAAAGAATTTAATTTTTGAAAATTCATAACTCGTACGAAAAGTAAAGGATTTTTGAAAATAAACGTAATTTCAAATGGACATTGGATACAATTTTAAGAATTTGTACTCCCGTTTTTTTTAATATTAAAAAAAATTGTTTAACTCTAACAAATCTTAAAGAATTTAATTTTTTGAAAATTCATAACTCGTACGAAAAGTAAAGGATTTTTGAAAATAAACGTAATTTCAAAAGGACATTGGATACAATTTTAAGAATTTCTACTCTCGTTTTTTTAATATCAAAAAAAAATTGTTTAACTCTAACAAATCTTAAAGAATTTAATTTTTGAAAATTCATAACTCGTACGAAAAGTAAAGGATTTTTGAAAATAAACGTAATTTCGAAAAAGCGTAAATGACATTGAATATGATTTTTTGCGTTATTAAAAAAAAATCAGAATTTGTTTTTTTTTTGAAAATTCATAACTCGTTCAAAAGAACAAGAAAAGTTATTTCGTAAGAACAATGTCTAGACATTAAATGTAATTTTTTTAGGTTTTTACCTTATCCCTCGAATTTTCTTGCTTAACTGCGTTAAATATTAAAAAATCTAATAAAAAAAAATCATGTCATAATAAAATTATAGTAATTTTCAAAAGAAAGTGATTTTTAAGGAACAATATTTTACACATTTAATTTTTTAGAATTTTTAACTCACTTGTCTTAATATTATTTTCGATTTTCGATTGTTTAATTGCAATCTTTAGGAATTTAATTTTCAAAAATTCAAAACTTGTTTAAAAAAAAGTTGATTTTTTTTAAACAACGGTAATTTCGAAAGAACATTTAATTTTTTTTTTAATTTTTACCGCCAGTTAAAACTTTTTTTTTCGCGCAGAAGATTGTTTTGACTCAAAAAACCCATGTTCTCGATTTGCACGGTATTACACCTCTACGTTTAAATTTTAATGATCTCAGAAATTAATACATAAACCTGGATAAATGATCGACAACACGAGCCGTGGAATATTTACGTAAGCCGTTATGAATGTTTATTAGCGACCACGATAACATAATTTGGTGGCATTTATTAGTATGTATTAAAATTTAAAACGGTCGCAATGTACCAGCAGCGCGGCGATAATGTCAGTATTAACATAAACGCAGTGAGTAAGCCATTACCAGCACGTATTAACAACGTATTTCTTCGGCCATAAGAAATAATAAATATTGCAAGTCCCGTTCGTTCGGAATATTAGTCGAAACAATCAATAAACTGTGTCAGGGCGGCCATTATTCAGTGTGAAAAATTAGTGAACCGATAAATACATACAGAGTTTGCCCTCAACCCATCATCCAACCGTCGGCAATAATTCTTTCCGCTTAATTGGCACGAACAGAAAGACTTAATTGGCGCAAAGCTTAGCCTAACAAAGGGGAACCTACATCCATATATACAAATAACCGACGGCCATATGAATAAAATTATCCGGCAATTTGAAACTGCACACCGACCCGCAATAAATATCATAATTTCTATAATAAATTTGATAATGAAACAATGGCCAGCGCCTAAATGGTGCGCCGTATAAATAAACACTCCGTCTCTCTCCGCCCCGTTCTCCTTTTGGCGTCGAGTGTGGATGTAGATGAAGAGATATATAGAGATATTAAGAAACTACCGCACGCTTATGTAATATCGCGCCGGACTCCCCCGCTAGGTGGCACTCCCATCTCTCTCTCTGCGTATCGAAAATTATTCGAACCACTTTTCCTAATGCGATTATGTCATTTCGGGTATTTGCCAACAATCAATATTGTTTTAATTGATCATTAAATCTATTTTTCGTGCACACCCACTATTAACAAGAGAAATTCATTCAGAGCATTTGATCTATTCAAACCAGAACTGGCCTGATTGGTGATTTTTTACAATTCAATTTTTTTCATGTCGAAGATCTCATATTGAACACGATTTATCTATAAAAAAAAATTGTGGAGATACACAAAATGACTTTTTTTTACAGAAAACGAATAAATACGACTAAAAAAAATTTTCTTCCAAAATTTTTTTTCTTATCGAGTCTAATTCATTCTGAACACTTTTCGTTTAAAAAAATAATTTGTGTGACTTCAAGGAATGGAGATTTTCTTTTCTATTTTTTTTTCATGCCCAAGAACTCATTCTGAACACTATTTGTTTATAAAAAAAATTGCGGGACTTACAGGAACAGAAATACGCAAAATGACTTTAGTCGAAAATAGTGTTTAAATCGACTGGAAACGTCTACATTAAAATTCGAAACTCGAACTGAAGACAAGAAAATTGCATTTGGAAATTTGAAAAATTGTAAAAAAATTAATCTCTGCTGGAATTAGCTTGAGAATCTCAAAATCCATCGAAAATTAATCTATTTTTGACATCCGCCTGAAACAATTGACATATCACGGCAGGAAACAAAATGGCAACACTCGAAACTTGAAAACTCAGAAAAAAAATTACATTCAATAATTTGAAAAATTGTACAAAATTAATCTCTGCGCGAATTAGCTTGAAAATTTCAAAATCCATCCTAAATTAACCTATTTTTGACATCCCCCTGAAACAATTGACATATCACGGCAGGAAACAAAATGGCAGCACTCGAAACTTAAAAACGCAGAAAAAAAAATTACATTCAACAATTTGAAAAATTGTAGAAAATTGATGTCTGCTGGAATTAGCTTGAAAATTTCAAAATCCATCGAAAATTAATCTATTTATGACATCCCCCTGAAATAATTGCCATATCACGGCAGGAAACAAAATGCCAACACTCGAAACTTAAAAACGCAGAAAAAAAAATTACATTCAACAATTTGAAAAATTGTAGAAAATTGATGTCTGCTCGAATTAGCTTGAAAATTTCAAAATCCATAGAAAATTAATCTATTTTTGACATCCGCCTGAAACAATTGACATATCACTGCAGGAAACAAAATGGCAACACTCGAAACTTAAAAACTCAGAAAAAAAAATTACATTCAATAATTTGAAAAATTGTACAAAATTAATCTCTGCGCGAATTAGCTTGAAAATTTCAAAATCCATCCTAAATTAACCTATTTTTGACATCCCCCTGAAACAATTGACATATCACGGCAGGAAACAAAATGGCAGCACTCGAAACTTAAAAACGCAGAAAAAAAAATTACATTCAACAATTTGAAAAATTGTAGAAAATTGATGTCTGCTGGAATTAGCTTGAAAATTTCAAAATCCATCGAAAATTAATCTATTTATGACATCCCCCTGAAATAATTGCCATATCACGGCAGGAAACAAAATGCCAACACTCGAAACTTAAAAACGCAGAAAAAAAATTACATTCAACAATTTGAAAAATTGTAGAAAATTAATGTCTGCTCGAATTAGCTTGAAAATTTCAAAATCCATAGAAAATTAATCTATTTTTGACATCCGCCTGAAACAATTGACATATCACTGCAGGAAACAAAATGGCAACACTCGAAACTTAAAAACTCAGAAAAAAAAATTACTTTCAATAATTTGAAAAATTGTACAAAATTAATCTCTGCGCGAATTAGCTTGAAAATTTCAAAATCCATCCTAAATTAACCTATTTTTGACATCCCCCTGAAACAATTGACAAATCACGTCAGGAAACAAAATGGCAACACTCGAAACTTAAAAACGCAGAAAAAAAATTACATTCAACAATTGGAAAAATTGTAGAAAATTGATGTCTGCTGGAATTAGCTTGAAAATTTCAAAATCCATCCAAAATTAACCCATTTTTGACATCCCCCTGAAACAATTGACAAATCACGTCAGGAAACAAAATGGCAACACTCGAAACTTAAAAACGCAGAAAAAAAATTACATTCAACAATTGGAAAAATTGTAGAAAATTGATGTCTGCTGGAATTAGCTTGAAAATTTCAAAATCCATCCAAAATTAACCCATTTTTGACATCCCCCTGAAACAATTGACAAATCACGTCAGGAAACAAAATGGCAACACTCGAAACTTAAAAACGCAGAAAAAAAATTACATTCAACAATTGGAAAAATTGTAGAAAATTGATGTCTGCTGGAATTAGCTTGAAAATTTCAAAATCCATCCAAAATTAACCCATTTTTGACATCCCCCTGAAACAATTGACATATCACGGCAGGAAAGAAAATGGTAACACTCGAAACTTAAAAAAATTACATTCAACAATTTGAAAAATTGTAGAAAATTGATGTCTGCTGGAATTACCTTGAAAATTTCAAAATCCATCCAAAATTAATCTATTTTTGACATCCCCCTGAAACAATTGACATATCACGGCAGGAAACAAAATGGCAACACTCGAAACTTAAAAAAATTACATTCAACAATTTGAAAAATTGTAGAAAATTGATGTCTGCTGGAATTACCTTGAAAATTTCAAAATCCATCCAAAATTAATCTATTTTTGACATCCCCCTGAAACAATTGACATATCACGGCAGGAAACATAATGGCAACACTCGAAACTTAAAAAAATTACATTCAACAATTTGAAAAATTGTAGAAAATTGATGTCTGCTGGAATTACCTTGAAAATTTCAAAATCCATCCAAAATTAATCTATTTTTGACATCCCCCTGAAACAATTGACATATCACGGCAGGAAACAAAATGGCAACACTCGAAACTTAAAAAAATTACATTCAACAATTTGAAAAATTGTAGAAAATTGATGTCTGCTGGAATTACCTTGAAAATTTCAAAATCCATCCAAAATTAATCTATTTTTGACATCCCCCTGAAACAATTGACATATCACGGCAGGAAACAAAATGGCAACACTCGAAACTTAAAAAAATTACATTCAACAATTTGAAAAATTGTAGAAAATTGATGTCTGCTGGAATTACCTTGAAAATTTCAAAATCCATCCAAAATTAATCTATTTTTGACATCCCCCTGAAACAATTGACATATCACGGCAGGAAACAAAATGGCAACACTCGAAACTTAAAAAAATTACATTCAACAATTTGAAAAATTGTAGAAAATTGATGTCTGCTGGAATTACCTTGAAAATTTCAAAATCTATCGAAAATTAATCTATTTTTGACATCCCCCTGAAACAATTGACATATCACGGCAGGAAACATAATGGCAACACTCGAAACTTAAAAAAATTACATTCAACAATTTGAAAAATTGTAGAAAATTGATGTCTGCTGGAATTACCTTGAAAATTTCAAAATCCATCCAAAATTAATCTATTTTTGACATCCCCCTGAAACAATTGACATATCACGGCAGGAAACAAAATGGCAACACTCGAAACTTAAAAAAATTACATTCAACAATTTGAAAAATTGTAGAAAATTGATGTCTGCTGGAATTACCTTGAAAATTTCAAAATCCATCCAAAATTAATCTATTTTTGACATCCCCCTGAAACAATTGACATATCACGGCAGGAAACAAAATGGCAACACTCGAAACTTAAAAAAATTACATTCAACAATTTGAAAAATTGTAGAAAATTGATGTCTGCTGGAATTACCTTGAAAATTTCAAAATCCATCCAAAATTAATCTATTTTTGACATCCCCCTGAAACAATTGACATATCACGGCAGGAAACATAATGGCAACACTCGAAACTTAAAAAAATTACATTCAACAATTTGAAAAATTGTAGAAAATTGATGTCTGCTGGAATTACCTTGAAAATTTCAAAATCCATCCAAAATTAATCTATTTTTGACATCCCCCTGAAACAATTGACATATCACGGCAGGAAACAAAATGGCAACACTCGAAACTTAAAAACGCAGAAAAAAAAATTACATTCAACAATTGCAAAAATTAATTAATTAATTCTCGAATTGAAAAATTCTAAAAATTTATCTTTCGCAGAATTATATTCGAAATTTCCAAATATTTAATTTTTAATTTTTTCAGAAATCAAAGAGCTTATAAAATCTTAACATTATTTTCACTATTTAGAGACGAGAGTACATTACGTGCACCTAATTAAAATTTCTGAATCGGTGGAGTGCATAAAAGGTGAGGCAAGGATTTCATACGGAGGCACGTGCAGATGTGCAATTACACAATAGGCACGGCATCCTGTAACGGTCAATCTCGGTGCGCGTGCCGACGTCCTCCCCGGACCTTCGGCCCTAGGGCGCCCTCGCAGAAGGGCGGAAATCGCCCGAGAAGGCCCGCACATGTGCATTTTTCGTAGGGGTTGCATGGATTGTATGGAGACGGGCAGGTGGTGGTGTGCTCTGGCTGCCGTGCTTTACTCCACCATTCAATGGACTTTTGATGGTCGGAATCTCGCCCTTTTGACGACCGACACCCGCCACCTCTCGCTTCCCCATCAAAAAATCCCAACGTTCATAAATCACCTTGCACGGTGGTATTGTTATCTCCACCGCAGCTATTTATAATTTGTCGTGATGTTTATGTAATTTTGTAAGGGTTGGTTTGGTCTAATCATCTAATAAAAATTTACAAAAATTGCGGTGAAACGATTGATCGAGCAATTTTTGCAATAATTGTTATGTATAATTGATTTCCAACAAAGGTGTAGCTTTTGGTTAAAATTTTTAATGCAAAATAACTTCTTCATCAATAAAAGCAAATTTCCATCTACAGTCCGAACCGGTATAATATGGCATGGGAGTGAAGTGTCTTCCTCCTTAGTAGCCTAGAAGTCATTGGTGCGAGGTTTATCGGCTAACAATAATATTTACATGTGTGGTCGACCTCATTAATGCAAGTAATATATCAAGGGTTCTCGTTGCTTCGCTTGAGACTACGCTCCGCCCACCGTTTTAGTCTTTGACCTCGTTTTATAATTACCAGACATGCCAGTTTAAGTCACGTTTGCCTATACCAGACATGCCATGTTAAGTCACGTTAGCCTATACAAGAAATGCCATGTTAAGTCACGTTTGCCTATAGCTGACACACCACGTTAAGTCACGTTTGCCTATACCCAACATGGCAGTTTAAGTCACGTTTGTCTATACCTGACAAATCTATTGCGTGAATAAATAATAAGAGATATTATAATTTATAAAACTACGATGTAATGAGGGTATAAATCCGTTAGAGGAATTAAATGTTAAACAGGGGGAACTTTTGAGCACATGCTCGCACTTGAGTGGAGGCAAGAGGAACCCCTGGACCAGAACCGGGCTGCCTCTCTCCATACGAGCATATGTGTAGTCTGGGGGATGGACAGGTGATGTTTTCGCCGCGGAGGAACCTGCCGATCCGATCCTATCCCGGCGACTGCAAATCGGGTGCACAGCTGCCATTAACTTGGGGTAATGTACCCCCTGTTCAAAAATACTTGCACACACCAAAAATAGATACAAACACCCCAATGGAAGGAGAATTTAATATCCATTACAATTCATTCCGCTACAAAAAATTACAATGTTAAAACCATTTTTTTTAAGCATCAATAACTTGCTCCGTAGCACCTGATAAATTCATATTTTGGAGCCTCGCCTCCGAGGATTATAATTAGTAATTTTTTTTTACGTTCGTAATTACAAAGTGTTGAAGATTTTGCCATGTGATTCCTGGAACGATAATTCACGTGTTTAGAACGCCCACGCATTGCTCACACACGCATAAATTACGTGCACAGGCTTGAAATAGTAAATGAGCCGCTTATAAAATTAACACCCACGCTCGAGGATTAATTGTAGCCTTTTCTGCGGGTTGGTGCGTGTGTGTGTCGCTACTGGATACCCTAATTACACTAATCTTTCATAAATTGTTAAACTTTCATTACCTATTGCGGATATATTTGCCGAGATTTGTCAATGCCTCGGCAATAAATTTAATTTAATTCTTCGTACTTGATGGTGGTAAAGGTAATCCAGTAATCTCCGCGAAAACTAGAAATTATTTCAAACGAGAAATAGATATTGTTTATGCTGGAGGCTTCTACTTCGTTATACATTTTAAATATTATAATAAAACACTTTTAACTTTGTTTTGTATAACTTATATATTTATTTTTGTGACTTAAGTTTCGGTAAGATTTAGAAATGTATATCATAGAATTTAAATATGTAATAACAATACAATGTATCTTTATTTATTTTTTTATAGCTGTAGTTTTTAGTATACTAATGACAATGTAATACGCTCGAAGAGTGTCTGAATACAAATTAAGGTAAATGAAAAAATAAAAAAAAAGTACAGGACGGCAAATGTAAGTTGGCCAGACGTGCAGAGAGCAAGCGAAAGCTCTCTCTCTCTCTACAGCCGGCAGAGTATAGTCTCTGTAATAAGCAAGCACATTATCTTCGCGTGCGCTATTCATTTACAACTCTATCGGGCGCTATCCTCCACATAATTGAAGGTACCAGGCGCGCGAACTCTTCACGAAATCTTTCGAGAGCGCCCTTCGAAGGTTCCGCCCACAATTTTGCCACTGCGCAACGGCAAGTTACGTTTGCCGTCCTGTACAATTACCATTTTCAAACATGAAACTTCATCACAATTTTTCTAAACTATTAATTTTGAAATTTTGAAGATAATTCCGTGAAAGATAAATTTTCTAGAATGTTTGTATTCGAGAAATGCAAAATTCGCTACCTCTCAAGCTCCGAGTGTCTCCATTTTGTTTCCACCGTGTGAATATCAATTGTTTTTTTAGTATGTCAAAAATACATTATTCTAGGCGGATTTGGCAGTTTTGAAGATAATTCTGTGGAAGATAAATTTTTTAGAATTTTTTAATTCGGTCTTGTAATTTATGTTCCGAGTGTCATAATTTTTCTTCTAGTGAAGGGATGTCATTTGTTTTTCTAATATGTCAAAAATACATGATTGCCAGGGTTATTTGGAAATAGATAATTCCGAGAAATATAAATTTTCTAGAATTTTTTAATTCGAGAATTGCAAAATTCGCTTTTTCTCGTTGAAGTTCCGTGTGTCGCCATTTTGTTTCCATCGTATGAATATCAATTGTTTTTTTAGTATGTTAAAAATATATTATTTCTAGGCGGATTTGGCAGTTTTGAAGATAATTCTGTGAAAGATACATTTTTTAGAATTTTTTAATTTGGTCTTCTAATTTATGTTCCGAGTGTCATCATTTTTCTTCCAGTCAAGGAATATCAATTATTTTTTAGTATGTCAAAAATACATTGTTTCTAGACGGATTTTGAAATTTTGAAGATAATTCCGTAGAAGATAAATTTTCTAGAATTTTTCTATTCAAGAAATGCAAAATTCGCTTCCTCTAATTCAAGTTCCGAGCGTCGCCATTTTGTTTCCACCGTATGAATATCAATTTTTTTAAGTATGTCAAAAATACTTTATTTCTAGACGGATTTGGAAATTTTGAAGATAATTCCGTGAAATATAAATTTTTTAGAATTTTTTAGTTCGAGAAATGCAAAATTCGTTTTCTCTCGTTGAAGTTCGGTGTGTCGCCATTTTGTTTCCACCGTATGAATATCAATTGTTTTTTAGTATGTCAAAAACACATTATTTCTAGACGGACTTTTAAATTTTGAAGATAATTCCGTGGAAGATAAATTTTCTAGATTTTTTTCAGTACGCGAGATGCAAAATTTGATCTTTTAATTTATGTTCATAGTGTCATCATTTTTCTTCCGGTGGAGAGATATCAGTTATTTTTTAGTATGTCAAAAATACATTATTTCTAGACGGATTTCGATATTTTGAAGATAATGCCGCAAAAGATAAATTTTTTAGAATTTTTCAATACAAGAAATACAAAATTCGCTTTCTCTCATTGAAGTTCCGTGTGTCGCCATTTAGTATGTCAAAAATACATTATTTCCAGGTGTATTTGGAAATTTTGAAGATAATTCTGTGGAAGATAATTTTTTTAGAATTTTTTAATTCGGTCTTGTAATTTATGTTCCGAGTGTTATAATTTTTCTTCTAGTGAAGGGATATCATTTGTTTTTCTAGTATGTCAAAAATACATTATTTCCAGGGGTATTTGGAAATTTTGAAGATAATTCCGTGAAAGATATTTTTTTTAGAATTCTTTTAATACGCGAGATGCAAAATTCGTTTTCTCTCGTTGAAGTTCCGTTTGTCGCCATTTTGTTTCCACGGTACAAATGTCAATTATTTTTTAGTATATCAAAAATACATTATTTCTAGGCGTATTTGGAAATTTTGAAGATATTTCTGTGGACGATAATTTTTTTAGAATTTTTTAATTAGGTCTTCTAATTTATATTCCGAGTGTTGGAATGTTTCTTCTAGTGAAGGGATATCATTTGTTTTTCTAATATGTCAAAAATGCATTATTTCTAGACAGATTTGGAAATTTTGAAGATAATTCCGCTTAAGATAAATTTTTTAGAATTTTTCAATTCGAGAAAAGCAAAATTCGCTTTCTCTCATTGAAGTTTCGAGTGTCGCCATTTTGTTTCCACCGTATGAATATCAATTGTTTTTTTAGTATGTCAAAAATACATTATTTCTAGACAGATTTGGAAGTTTTGAAGATAATTCCGCGAAAGATAAATTTTTTAGAATTTTTCAATTCGAGAAAAGCAAAATTCGCTTCCTCTAATTCAAGTTCTGAGTGTCGCCATTTTGTTTCCACCTTCTGAATATGAATTGTTTTATAGTGTGTCTAAAACACATTACTCTATTATATTTTGAAGACAGTTTACTAAGTCATATTTTCAATTCGCGAGAACAAAATTCGCTTTTCATTTTGAAAAGTTTATAAAATCGAACTAAACAGCTCCCAATATTATTATAATGTACTCTGACATTTACATCTGCTGCAATCTTGTAATAACATTTTTATTCCTTTAAATAAATAAATTAAAAAAAAAACAATGATTTGTGGTTTTCGTATAATTTTTGGAGATTTTTATCTCCACATTTTATTTTTTTATTGCGTAACTGTACCAAAACGTGATTTCAAAAAATTAAAAATGCTTTCGAAAATCAACGTATTTTTCAAAAATTTAGATTATTTAAATTTAGAAGAAAAAAAAACTTTGGCCAAATTAACAAAAACCAAAAAACGCCATCAGAAAATCATCATTGGTGAAATTTGGCGTATGTTGCGTATTTCTCAACTGAACTTCCTATTATTTCAATTGTTCGTGATTTTATTTTTTTTTTCGGTGCAGCGTTTATTGTCTTATTGTTAGAAAGTGGCGAACGGTCAGAAAATCCGCATACGAATGTTTCTATTAAAACCGCGAAACACACATTCATATACGTTTTATGGCATTATTAGAATCGAACCGTTTTATTATTATGCAAATGCGGCGAGCGGCAATTGAAAAAATTCGAAAACGCATTCAATTCCGATTGCGCCTTCGCGCTGTCGCGAAAACTGTCGTTAGAAAAAACTTTGACGGTCTGCCGGAATGCGTTACACTTTGCTGACTTTCATATTGTTCTATAAAATATGTTTATATATATAACACCTAACGGTGATTTTCAATAAGTTCAAATGCATACGAATGGATATTTGATTAAATCCATCGTTTATTTTCGCGCGCCGACCTTCCTAATAACTGTCAGACGCCAGGACTTTAAAGTAAACACGGCGAAACGTGATTAAACAGAATTTTTCAATTATTTTAATTATGCTCATGAGAATATCGGTGATTTTTTCAGTACTTGAGGACGCGGAACGTATAAAATGTCACATTAACGTGCACATAACATTAATTTATTATCTGTGAAACGGATGCGGATGAAAGGGCGAACAATGGGGATGGATGCTAGAGGGCCCCGTTTGGGAATTCGGTGGTAACTTGTTCCAGTTCCGGTTTATCCGGACAAGATATTGAATTCGAGGTGCCGAATTGCGTTATAAAAGAGTTGCAACGGACGCTGCGGTCGATTTCAAAACTCATTTTAATAATAACGGCCGATAATGATGGAAAATGGAGATTTTTGTTTAAAAAAAATTATTTAAGAAGGTGAGAAAAACACCAAAATTTACATATATATATACACCTCACACTTCACTACATAGCAGCGTCCGTTATTTATTGCCGTTTTATATATATATATATACATATATATATATATATATATATATATATATATATATATATAATTGGCAGGAGGTAACGGACGCTGCAATGTAGTTACACCTCATACTTCACTATATATATATATATATATATATATATATATATATATATATATATATATATATATATATATATATCTGTTCGTAATTCTGAAAAAATCGTACTAAGGCCTCGAATTATCACGTCTAGTTGCGGTGACCAAAACGCGAACGTTTTCTCTGGTGCGTTCGGGTCCACCAGCAGTTTGCACCAGGCATTGTAAAACCGGGCATAAGACTAAATAAATCAAATTTTAAATTTGTTTGATTGTTGAAACCATTGGTTTGAAATGTATATTGAATTACTAAAGGAGATCGAATTAAAAAATAAACACTTCTTCTTCAGATTTATTTAATATTTATATAAATGATATATTTAACTCCTACATAACTCCACACGAATCTCTAAATGCCAGTAATGTCGAACCAAAGTTATGTCCCATTTGGACAGTGTTCGCCCACGATGCAGATATTGTTATTTTTTTTTTTCATGATTTATCGGAGTCATACGGCTCTCAATAGTTCACATGATTAGCATAAGGCGCCGACGGACAGCTAAAACCCAACCTGCCGCTATAAATATTTGTACGTAATTTATAAAAACATCAAATATCACGCCGTGTTGTATAATATTATTATGAACACGTATTTATTATTTTTTTTAAATGTAGTCAACCAGTTTTTCTACGCGTTTTATATTTTTTTCTGCGATGTTTTCATTCAAGTGCTCAAAAAAATAAACCTAAAATTTTCAAAAATTCATATCTCCGTTAAAAATTGTTGAATTTACAAAAACCAAATTAATTTTGAATAAACGATTCTCCGACCATGGAAGATATCGTTTTAAGGAATTTTTTCTACGCGTTTTATATTTTTTTTCTGCGATGTTTTCATTCAAGTGCTCAAAAAAATAAAACTAAAATTTAAAAAAATTCATATCTCCGTTACAAATTGTTGAATTTACAAAAACCAAATTAATTTTGAATAAACGATTCTTCGACCAATGAAGATATTGTTTTAAGGAATTTTTTTAACGCGTTTTATATTTTTTTCCGCGATGTTTTCATTCAAGTGCTGAAAAAAATAAAACCAAAATTTTCAAAAATCCATATTTCCGTTAAAAATTGTTGAATTTACAAAAACCAAATTAATTTTGAATTAACGATTCTTCGATCATTGAAAATATTGTTTTAAGGAATTTTTTTGTGATGTTTTCTTTCAAGTGCTCAAAAAATAAAACTAAAATTTTCAAAAATTCATATCTTCGTTAAAAATTGTTGAATTTACAAAAACCAAATTAATTTTGAATAAACGATTCTTCGACCAATGAAGATATTGTTTTAAGGAATTTTTTTAACGCGTTTTATATTTTTTTCCGCGATGTTTTCATTCAAGTGCTGAAAAAAATAAAACCAAAATTTTCAAAAATCCATATTTCCGTTAAAAATTGTTGAATTTACAAAAACCAAATTAATTTTGAATAAACGATTCTTCGACCATTGAAGATATTGTTTTAAGGAATTTTTTCTACGCGTTTTATATTTTTTTTCTGCGATGTTTTCATTCAAGTGATCAAAAAAAATAAAACTAAAATTTTCAAAAATTCATATCTTCGTTAAAAATTGTTGAATTTACAAAAACCAAATTAATTTTGAATAAACGATTCTTCGACCACAGAAGATATCGTTTTAAGGAATTTTTTCTACGCGTTTTATATTTTTTTTCTGCGATGTTTTCATTCAAGTGCTCAAAAAATAAAACTAAAATTTTCAAAAATTCATATCTTCGTTAAAAATTGTTGAATTTACAAAAACCAAATTAATTTTGAATAAACGATTCTTCGACCATTGAAGATATTGTTTTAAGGAATTTTTTTAACGCGTTTTATATTTTTTTCCGCGATGTTTTCATTCAAGTGCTGAAAAAAATAAAACCAAAATTTTCAAAAATCCATATTTCCGTTAAAAATTGTTGAATTTACAAAAACCAAATTAATTTTGAATTAACGATTCTTCGACCATTGAAGATATTGTTTTAAGGAATTTTTTCTACGCATTTTATATTTTTTTCAAGTGCTCAAAAAATAAAACTAAAATTTTCAAAAATCCATATCTCCGTTAAAAATTGTTGAATTAACAAAAACCAAATTATTTTGAATAAACGATTCTTCGACCATCGAATATATTGTTTTAAGGAATTTTTTCTACGCGTTTTATATTTTTTTTCTGCGATGTTTTCATTCAAGTGCTCAAAAAAATAAAACTAAAGTTTTCAAAAATCCATATCTCCGTTAAAAATTGTTGAATTTACAAAAACCAAATTAATTTTGAATAAACGATTCTTCGACCATTGAAGATATTGTTTTAAGGAATTTTTTCTACGCGTTTTATATTTTTTTCAAGTGCTCAAAAAATAAAACTAAAATTTTCAAAAATCCATATCTCCGTTAAAAATTGTTGAATTTACAAAAACCAAATTAATTTTGAATAAACGATTCTTCAACAATTGAAGATATTGTTTTAAGGAATTTTTTCTACGCGTTTTATATTTTTTTCTGCGATGTTTTTATTCAAGTGCTTAAAAAATTAAAACGAAAATTTTTAGGTTTTGTATTACAGAACAAAGCAAACACAATCAATTCCCTTGTTAATGACAGTATAGCATTACCAGTGTAGCAACAACCTGCTATGCACAATTCAACACATTCGAGGTGTGTAATTACAAATTTAAAAAAAACGTGCAAATAACTGCGTTCCGCGATAGTAAATGGAGATAAAGAAGTAAAGATGTCATTAGACGCTAATGATATATACGGTACGTACCCACGTGGGAGTACAATTTTATCCTTAGTGCGAGCGAGAAACAAGTGAGTGGACCTGCCTTCATCCGTTACATATAAATCTCTGATTATTAAAGCCTTTCGAAACTTTATATCTACAGCAGATACGAAATTATTACTTATAAATCAGATTGTTTTCTTTTGAAATTGATCATGTGGAAAGTCCAGTTTTTTTTTTCGATTCGTTTGGTGCTCATGCGGGAGTTGTACATATCTAGATTAGAAATTGTTCTTGGATAAACTCGCGGAGCATTTATTAATTAGAGACGCGGGAGTTGCGCAAGCCGGTGTTATAATTACACCATTAACTCGGTACATATTTCTTATTGTGATAACATTTTTATACCGTGCTTTCAATAATTCACCGAACACGGGGAACGCAGGAGATGCAGCCGGAAAATGAATGGTCGAGCGGACAAGTGACATCGGACATTTGCGAAACACCCCCGGCCTTTATGGCAACAATTAAACAAACAGCCGCAATCGCGCTTTCGGATCGAAACTGGAGTGCGGTACCGCCGAACACGTAACAAACAACAATTCTTTTCGAACGGCAAACATTGGCCATTCCTATCGGACATTCGTACTTAATAATAGCGCACCATTGTCCGTTCATTGTTCTCGCTTGCATAATTACACTACCGACTTTTTTTTTCGGCGCCCGATGTAGACACACTGGCTGGTAGTAGTTGGTAGCTCTCCGCAGGTGTCCGCCATTTCGTACCTTGCTGCCAGCTAATGCCGAACACACACATACACTTACCGATTTGTTATGTTTATGCTCGGATTAAGTTGCAGATTTTTTTTAAATATATGATTCATACAAGAATTTCCTTAGATTTGTACGCCTTCACTTCACACTTTGAAATAAATAAGATGGAATCAATACATCCTTGAAAACAGTAACATTGTTAAGGGTTTTACACCTTTCTAATGATTAACACAGTTAAATTTTATTGTATTTCTAGAATTACGAAATTAATCCGTATTCGTATGCAACCCAACTTGCACGCATTTTGATGCATAGTCGCAAAATGCGATTTTGTACTAATTTTAACGACAATTTGAGAAACGTGTGTCGCAAACAGTTATTCTCTATACAATGCAAGGGAACACACATGCTGTATCTTAATCTGTACGAACCAGTCAGCACCTGCGAATGGGGGTGCTCTACCGGGCGAAAGACACGCGTCAATCGATTAGCAGACAGCTGTTCGGGAAAGGCATATGTGTTTCCTCTTTCGGTCTTTCGGATCGCACCCCCGCCGCCGCCGCCGCCGAATCGAATGCGGGGACACGAATGTGTGCAAAGAATGAGAAGAGCCTTATCTTCGTTTTGTCAATGAGCGAACGAATTCCTCCGCTAGATGAAGATAAGTGACGGCGTGACCCATTATAACGGTGAACAGCTCCGAGGACCGCCCCATCCTCGGCGTACACCTCGCGAACACGTTACTGTTACATTGGACCCAATTAACGTCAGTAATAGATGCAGATGTATCTATTTTTTTTGCAATTGCATAATTTTTCAAAAAAAAATATTGCAACAATTACAATTTTGTACGCCCGAAGATGTCACAATTCAGAAAATCGCATATTATGGCTTCTCTTCCGAAATCAAATTTTTGTTATGATCGCGCACCTGACACCAAATTTTCCATTTATTTTTGTTATGATCGCGCACCTGGCACCAATTATCGCAGCAAACAAAATTTCAACAGCAATCATCCATGCTTGAATTGGGAAAACGGGAACACTTCCATTCGGCGATTTGAGAAATCGTCACAAAAAAAAATGTTGTGATTATCATTCAACTGTTAGCCGAAACATATCATTTCTCACTGTTTAAACGCGTTTTTTTGCAAATGTCAATCTTAATAGTCAAAATGGCAAAAAAAAATAATTATTGGAATAATGTCACTTTTGACCGTTGAAAAAAGTTGCTATTGACAGTAATTTTTGAGTACTTCTGACTGTAAAAATGCCATTTTTGGCTGTGGATATATCTAATTTTGACTGTTGATGAAAAGGTAGTTTTTGACAGTTAAAAAGTGTCATTTTTGACAGTAGCAACAAGGTAATTTTTGATAGTAAAATTGTGCAGTTTGACACTTGAAAATGTTATTTTTGACTTACAAATATGTAATAATTAACCATTGCATAATGTCCTCTTTAACAGTTGTACATTGACTGTTGAAATAATGTCAATTTTGATAATAGAAACAAACAAGGTAATTTTTGATGGTTAAAAAAATACAAAGTCAAAAATAACATTTTACACTTTAACTGTCAAAAATTGCAACAGTCAATTATTATATTTAAAAAATAACATTTTCAAGTGTCAAAAAGCACAATTTTACTATCAAAAATTACCTTGTTGCTACTGCCAAAAGTGACATTTTTTCAAAAGTCAAATGTCTCTTTACAACTGCCAAAAAAGATATGCATTTCTTTCTGACAGTTGTAAAGAGCTATTTGACAATTTACTGTTGAAAGAATATAAATTTTGACAGTAGCAACAGTGTAATTTTTGGCAGTTAAAAAGTGTCACTTTTGAAGCCTAAAAATGCTATTTTTGACTTACAACAAGTAATAATTGACGTCTTTAACACTTGTACATTGACTGTTGAAATAATCTCATTTTTGACAGTAGAAATAAGGTCATTTTTGACAATTAAAAAGTGCAATTATAACATTTTTAAGTGTCAAAATTTACACTTTAACTATCAAAAATTGCAACAGTCGATTATTGCAAATTTATAAGTCAAAAATAACATTTTCAAGTGTCAAAATGCACAATTTTACTATCAAAAATTACCTTGTTGCTACCGCCAAAAGTGACATTTTTTCAACAGTCAAATGTCTCTTTACAACTTCCAAAAAAGATATGCATTTCTTTCTGACAGTTGTAAAGAGATATTTGACTGTTGAAAAATGTCACTTTTGGCGGTAGCAACAAGGTAATTTTTGGCAGTTAAAAAGTGTCACTTTTGAAGCCTAAAAATGTTATTTTTGGCTTGCAAAAAAGTAATAATTGACTATTGCATAACGTCCTTTTTAACACTTGTACATTGACTGTTGAAATAATCTCATTTTTGACAGTAGAAATAAGGTAATTTTTGACAATTAAAAAATGCAATTATTACATTTTTATACGTCAAAAATTATATTTTTAAGTGTCAAAATTTACACTTTAACTGTCAAAAATTGCAACAATCAATTATTACACTTTAACTGTCAAAAATTGCAACAGTCAATTATTACATTTTTATAAGTCAAAAATAACATTTTTAAGTATCAAAATTTACACTTTAACTGTCAAAAATTGCAACAATCTATTATTACACTTTAACTGTCAAAAATTGCAACAGTCAATTATTACATTTTTATAAGTCAAAAATAATATTTTTAAGTGTCAAAATTTACACTTTAACTGTCAAAAATTGCAACAGTCAATTATAACATGTTTATAAGTCAAAAATAACATTTTCATTTAACTATCAAAAATTACCTTGTTGCTACCATTAAAAATTACATTTTTTCCTCAGTCAAATGTCTCTTTACAACTGCCAAAAACGATATTATGTTCTTTTTGACACTTGTAAAAAGATTTTTGACATTTTACTGTTAAAATACCATCATGTTTGATAGTAGCAACAAAGTAATTTTTAACTTTTTGTCACTTAAAAATGTAGTTTTTGACTTATAAAATTGTAATAATAGACTTTGGCAATTACAGACATTTGACTGTTTTTGGCAGTAGCAACAAGGCAATTTTTGACAGTTTAAGTGTCAATTTTGGCACTTAAAAATGTTACGTTATTCAATAATTGACTGTTGCATAATGTCCTTGTTGACAGTTGTAAAGACCATTTGACATTTGACTATAAAAAAAATGTAGCATCAAGGTAATTATTGACAGTTGAAAGGTGCACTTTTTGACGCCTAAAAATGTGATTTTTGACTTACAAAAATGTAATAATTGACTATTGCATGATGTCCATTGTGACAGATGTAACACTTGACTGTTGAGAAAAAAATAATTCTTCACAGTAGCAACAAAGTAATTATTGACAGTTAAGTGTTCTTTTTGTCACATAAAAATATAATTTTTGACTTATTAAATTGTAATAATAGAATTCTGCATAATATTATTTTTGGCAATTATAAAGTTTTGACAGTTGAAAACATGGCGTGCTGAAAACGTCATTTGTCACCATTAAAAGGGTAATTTTTGACAGTTGTGGCATTTTCGTCATTAAAGAAATTTAATTTTTGACTGAAAGATGTCGTTCTTGACTGCGGAAAAATGTCAGTTTTCACTATTAAGAAAGTAATTTCAGGCAGTTATGTCATTTTTGACATTAAAAAAATATCACTTTTGACTGCTTTTGACTGAAGAATGTCGTTCTTGACTGTTAACAAATGTCATTTCTCAATTCAATTAAATTTAATTAGAACATGTTATTTTTAATGGTTGACAACATGTAATACTGTTTTTTCACTGTTAAAAAAGTAATCTTTGATAATTATGTCATTTTCGACAATAAACAAATTTGATTTTTGACGTTCTTGACTGCGGAAAAAAGTCATTTTTGAGTGTATCATATTATCCACTGCCATATTTGACTGTGAAAAATGTCATTTTTGACTATTAGTAAAGTAATTTTTGACAGTAATGTCATTTTTGACTTAAAAATAAATGTCATTTTTGACCGCTTCTGACTGAAGAATGTCGTTTTTGATTGTGGAAAAATGTCATTTTTGAGTGTAGCTTTTTATCATCCTTGAATGTGGCTAAATGCTATTTTGACTTTGAAAAATGCCATTTAGTGAAAAATGACATTTTCCTAAGTCAAAAATAGCATTCAGCCGATAAAATGCTACACTCAAAAATGACATTTTTCTATTTTGCGTCTAAAACCGAGTCATTAACGCACTCATATGGGTTCGTTAATGGCTCGCCGAATGCTTTAATGATTTAATTTTTCAAGGTTGGCACCGTTGATTTTTAGAGCCGTCAACCTGTGCTAAATTTTCGGCGAGGTAGTTTTGAGGTTATGTGATGTGTGGAAATCGCAAAAATTTAAATGTCAATTATCAGTGTTACCAACCACCATGCAGTTTTCTAAATATGTATGGGCGATTTTTTAATGTAGAAATTGAATAAAAGGGGCAAAATAGAAAAAAATCTGCAAAAATCTCGTTCGTAAGGCATTCTTTCACACTCCTCTAAACTTGGACGCGTGCGAAAAAATCGCGCCTATTTTAATACACTATTTTCCACAATCAAGAACGACATTCTTTAGTCAAAAGCGGTCAAAAGTTACATTTGTTTTTACGTTAAAACAGTGAAGTTACATAATTTTGAACTTTAAAAAAATATAGTTTTTGACCGTTTTTCAACTGTGGAAAAATGTCACTTTTTTGTTGACTGTGGCAAAATGCCATTTTCAATATTAAAAAAAAAATAATTTTTGGCAATAAAAAATGTCATTTTTTGTTTGTTATTAAATTAAAGTAGTAAAAGTAAGTTTTTCCGCCCACAAAAATTTTAGCACCGATAACATCCGAACGCGTAATCCGCCTGGGGAGAATTCTATAAATAAAATTCATCAAAATAGCGCACCCCGGGCATCCCCCAATGCACAGGGGTTGGAGAGGGTAAATTCCGAGAAACGCTACCGCAGATCGGTGCACCTTTTCGTTTTCATTCTGCCAGCGAACATCTGGACTTGCTTCTTGTTTATCAAACCAACACTGGTAGTTCACCTTCCTCGTTCTTACCTGACGCAAACAATACGTTTCACTTAACGATAAAGCAAAAAAAAGTAAACTTATCTCATGCGTCCGACAACGAAACAACTTTAATGATTTTAAAAATTGTAGCGATATCGTAGTTTGTATGTTTAAGATGACATTTATTAATTGTTTATTTTCTATGATAAAACTATTTCAGCTCCTACTGCCGTATCGTTATAGCTCACTGTTATTACGGTACTAGTGCTGTAATAGCGTTGGGTGCATTTTTTTTTTGCTTATATTTTTTACTTTAAAAATAATAGAAATATAAGAGTCAAATCATCTACCGATACAACTACTTTCCTGGCTAGTACCTCGATGATTAATTGAATGATAGAGTAGATAATTTGTGTGTTAAAAATATTGACGATATCAAATTAACATAAGGTTGAATGTATTTATTACTGCAGAAATTAATTAAGATAAAAGTATGACAGAATTTTATTGTCGGGGAATTTTTATTTTATTGATAATAGAAAAAGATGATTTAGACAATTCTGGCGATTATATTTTCACGTGTTAAAAGGTTGCAGGCGGCTTCGGTAGTGAAACACTCAACTACACCCCCCGACATATACTTAACTCTTTAACTGCCGAAACATCTCGCTATATAATACTGGAAGTGTCTGCGGTGATTGTGAAAGTATTCTATTATGTAATGATAGGCTTTAACCCCTGCGAGTGCGTCAAATTACAGAGGGCTGGGGTCATCCATCATCCGGCAGATTGATGGAAGTAGAAGGCGATGAATGTAATTGGCCGCTCTTCGCTGGAGGGAATCCTCGTCGTCGTCTTCCTCTATCGAGCAGATGTGCGCGGCGGGCTTCTTGTTGTAGCGTACGTGTGTAGTAGGAGGTGCACACGTGTGGACACGCGTTCCGATGCGCGGCACACGTGGCCAGGATGCACCCCATCCGATAAGGGGTGGGACGGAACGGCTTCGCTTTTTCTGCTTCTAATGATGAACGTGCAATTCTCGCGGATGTAATAAGAAATTTTTTGTTCGGATTCTCAAAGCTTATATTCAAAGTTCTATGTTGATTCCTGTATTTGTTTTTGAATGATAGCGCGCACAGATAGTGATACAGACTCAGACACACAGACACAGACAGACACACAGACACAGAGACACACAGACACACAGACACACAGACACACAGACACACAGACACACAGACACACAGACACACAGACACACAGACACAGACAGACACACAGACACAGAGACACACAGACACACAGACACACAGACACACAGACACACAGACACACAGACACACAGACACACAGACAGACACACAGACACACAGACACACAGACACAGAGACACACAGACACACAGACACACAGACACACAGACACACAGACAGACACACAGACAGACACACAGACACACAGACACACAGACACAGAGACACACAGACACACAGACAGACACACAGACAGACACGGACAGACACAGACAGACACAGAGAGACACAGAGAGACACAGACACACAGACACACAGACGCACAGACACACAGACCCACAGACACACAGACGCACAGACATACAGACACATTTTTTTCCAGAAATCGTTGAGGCCTCAAAACGAATATTTCCGTTAAAAAAAAATTAAAAAAATTTCACAATCACAATACTTTCCCAAGAAATTGAAAAATTAGTTTATTGTTTATTTTGGCATTCTTTTTTGGTTTGTTTTATTGTAAATATTTTTTTTTACTAATTGTCCAGTACTAAAATTTTTCAAGCATTTATCAGTTAAACCAACAAATGAAAACGCATTTCAAAAATTATCACCCTCAACCCAGAAACAATATTGATTTTGATCCCAACGCCCTTATCGCCCAGACAACCGCGACGTATTTAACTTGTTTCTTCCGTTATCAAAAAATAATTCTTCGGATCAATATTTGCTCGGTATCTTGGCGCGCGTGACGGTTCAACTTTTGATTTATCGTAGGTAAAGGTCCGCACTTGTTCGCCTTCCTTACCTTTTTCTTTGATGACTCGAGGACATTGTTCGTTCGTCGCATTATTCCCGAATCTTTCGCGTACCTGATGATGATCGCTCGCGTATTGTTCGGAAATCAGCTGTTCGCCGTTTTTCCCTGTTTCTTTTTTCATTCTGCAGGGGATGGGGACATGTGTGGCTCCAGCATCTGTCGGTATGGCACATGCCTCACTTGCAGGTAGAAACGTCACCCTGTATATGCACTATATATTTTTTTTATTCATCCTTTATTCTGAACGTAAAATTTTCTTAGTGGGAGATTTTATATAATTTACGATATATTCAAATATCTTTAATAATAATAATAATAATAAACGTTTATTATTAATGAATTAACATCACCCACATTCAATTTCTTCACTTAATTAATTAATATATACTAAACGCGTAAGCCCCAAAATCCATTTGAATCTTTTGTAAAAAATCATAAATAATTCAATACAAATACTATTAAAATTTCAACCCCCTAGAACTACCACCTCAAAAAAGTGTTGCCAACCCTTCAAAAAATTTTTTTTTTCAAATTTTAATTTTTTTCCCGAAAGCTGAAAACGTCCTCTGAGAACCCGTGAAAACCGCAATTTTTCAACTCGCCCCTAGACTTGGGGGTGAATTTTAAAAAAATCGATTTTTCGCGATGCAGAGGTTCACGCCAAATGCTAAAGCTTTTTGGATTTTGCAGTTGGAACGTTTGGATACGGCTCAAAAAATCCCAAATATATGGGGGCACAACGGCCACTTCTGTGTTGGAAGTGCTCCTCTTCGTTCGCGAGCTGCAGAGGTCGCTTTTTTCGTGCTTCGGCAAGCGGGGTCGCGGCCCCTTTACAGTAGCGACTTTTTTTAATTTTAAGTTTTATAAAACAAAGGCATCTCTATATTTTATGTCTTTTACGAATTTTTGATATCTCCAACCCTTGAAGATTTTTTCGAAGAATTTTGCGATTTTTTTTTTGCGAAAATTAAAAATCTGACCGAAAAAAAAATTTTAATCCGTACCAAAGATCCCCATAAAGTTTTTCGATTCGATTTTTAGTTTTCGGGATATGACGTTGTATAAGGAAGGGGGAAGCGAAATTTAGCATTTCACATTTTTTTGTCCGATCGGAATTCTGATTACACCACCGGAAAGCCCTTCTCAAGCCCAACGGAAAATCCAAATAAAATTTCTTGATCCGACTCCTCCTTCTAATTTTAAAAATTCATTAAACTTTTATTTATTTTGCCGTTAAATATTTTCGATCGTTTTAAAATGAATTTTTCTATTCCTTTTTAAAACGCGAATCCAACGACGGATTGGTGCACGTAAAACAAACTTTGAATTTATTAACCGAGATATGAATATTTGAATTATTGTCAATATTGTTTTTGAACGTTAAAAATTTTCCCCGGAAAATCAATTGAGAAAAAAAAAATTTACCTAAAAGTAGCTTTAGCTTGAAAAACTAGTTGTACTTACTAAATACATAATAAATACAATGGCCATCGACCGGAGTCCTTCAGCCATCAAATATCTTTATTAATAGTAATTTACACATTTTTTTAAATCCAAAAAAAATTGGCGTCTTTCAGCCTTTCTTTTATCACAGTAAGATCAGAAAATCGAAAATAGTTGGCAGCACATTTTCCGAAAATCACTAAAATAATTTAAGTAATTTGATATTGGTTGCCTGAATTATTTCATTTGGATAGAAAACGCAATTCTTGAAAAAAAAAGTACTGTCAATTTTTTATCAACCACTGCAATAAGATGGCGTTCGTTTGAACTTTAGTTGAAGAAAGTGCATTCATTTAAGAATTTTTTTTTTGTTGTATAACAATACATGTCCATGTGGCCAGCTCTAAGTGCAGGAGCCATGGCACTACCTGCAGTTTCAAGCTCAGCAAGATTTTCTAATTAATTCTTTAAACACTTTTTTTGGCCTAGGAAGATAAATCGTTGTTCCTTTTTTTCTTTCTTCAAAAACGGAACTCTCCTTTTTTTTAACGGGGGTATGTTGTATAAATGGCTCTACCATCAACATGTTCCACGAGCCGCCACTGTGTACAAAAAAAAAGTTGTACCTGCCTTTCTTACTTTTTCAATTCTTCAACAATGTTATAATTTTCAAAGCAAATCTTAATTATCTCCACCGCAAATAAGATGGCGTTCGTTTACATCAGAAAATGAATTGTATTTAAAATTGTACGCACCATTACAAACTTTTCTTTAGAAATGTTCCGTTTTTATAATTATGAAATTTAAGAGTTGTCTTCACTCAAAATGAGATCGCGTTTGTTGGAAGTTCAAACTTCAAAAAGTCATTCTTTAAAAATAGTATTGCCAATGTTTTAACTAACTTCTAACTTTCCACGCTTCTCTAAAAAATGTAATTTTTATGATTTTGAAAGCAAATTTTGATTAATTATCACTAAAATTTAAGTGTTCGTTTGTTAAAACTTGGATTGAAAAAGTGCTTTTTTTAAGTGCGGTCAAAATTTTATCCACTGCAGCTGCTGTATTTTTTTCTAAAATGTTTTCTCATTTCATTTCATGTAATTTATGCATTTTTCTTTGTATTATTATTTTATATAGAGATTTCGTTAAATAAATAAATAAATAAAATCTCGACAATAAGAGATTAGGCGAAATTACCCTTTTTGCGAGTCCATCAAAAAGAGTCGACTCACGAGTCGGTTTCCGTTAAATACAACAATTAACAAGAATTTCTTAATTCCATAGAAAACAAGATCTTAATTTTTTTAGTTGAATGATACAATTGGCAAATTTACTTAGTAACTCGCCATATTTTAAACTAAAATGTTAATTTATTCTTCTTGTTACAGTGACATCCATCAGTGACTACGGTGAGTACTGTTTTAAACATTTATTTATTTTCCATTAGTGTTTTAGAAAATTTATCGGATTTATAGTTCGTAGCTGAAAATGCAATTTTTTATATTTGCTAGTTTATACCCGATAAACAAATGCATTCAGTCGTAAACACACAAGTTCATTTTTATTTATATTTTATTATTAAAATCACAAAATCTTAAGGCTATTACAATACACAAATTAGATTTACATTTACGATAGATTTGTTATCGTTTATTTCCTAACATCAATAAATTATAATAATAATATATATATTTACGGGATTCACCCTGTAAATTAAAGTATTAATTAGAATATAAAATATAAAACAAAATATAAAATAAAATATAAATATAAAATATGAAAATTAAAAATCTACCACTACTAATCATATTTGGTATCAGGGGCGGCTCGTTATATAGAGCCAAAGTGCCATGGCACTACCAACTACAGTTTCAAGCTCAGCAAGAATTTTTAATTAATTTTTTTCGGCGGTTACTTTGGTCCAGGAAGATAAATCGTGTGGGGGGGGGGGGTGTATATTGTATAAGTGGTTCTGCCATCAACATGTTCCACGAGCCGCCACTGTTTGGTATTATTTTGGTTTTTATTCGCAGTTCAGAAAGCGTTGCAAATATTTTGATCGTTATTCTAAAGCGCATTATTTACACATACTTTATCCACTTGATTTTTGTTTACTTTCCCACAGGTAAGTACCCAAAGATAACGCTCAATTTTTAACTCTATTTGCACATGCAACGGCACGATTGAATTTAAAAAAAAAAACTTACGTTGATTCGAATAATACAAAACTTATATACATGCGTGATAACTGATTTCCCGGCGGCTGAGGAAAAATTGGGGGTAGTCATTCGACGCACCTTTGGCTGAGTTTCAGGAAGAATTTCCTAACGTTCCAGTCGATACATCCTAGATTTTAAAACTATTTTATTTAAAAAAAAATTGAAACTTTTAAAAAATTTACTCAAAATCGATTCTAGATTACGATCCAATAGAAACCTCAAAACACCCCTTCCGTAGATTCCAAGATAATCTCACCAGAACAGAACTTGGTGAAATTTTGAGTTTGCTCATTTAACATTCGGCTAAAAAAAATATAAAAACAATTTCCAGATACTTGAAACTTTTCAAATTTACTCAAAATCGATTCTAGATTACGATCCAACAGAAACCTCAAAACACCCCTTCCGTAGATTCCAAGATAATCTCACCAGAACAGAACTTGGTGAAATTTTGAGTTTGCTCATTTAACATTCGGCTAAAAAAAATATAAAAACAATTTCCAGATACTTGAAACTTTTCAAATTTACTCAAAATCGATTCTAGATTACGATCCAATAGAAATCTCAAAACACGCCCTCCCTCCCAAGAATTCCTGATAGTCTCAAATTTGCAAATAAATTAATAGATATAATAAAATCTACCGTTTTATGCAATTAAATCGGAGAAAGTTACACGATGGCCGCATCCGACAGTATTTCTTCTGTGAATGAAACCGCCTGTTTCAATTTACGTCTTGGAGGAACGAACGAGATCACAAAAGTGTTCGTTTTTCCCCGAAATCGACCCTTTGCGGCGCTTGAATGGGACAGGTTGCCCATTGTGTCCAAATCGGGACGTTTTATTTTTACACGCTTTATTCGGGCTCCACCCTCGCACAATACACGAGACATGTGTCTATGTCTGCGATGCCAAATAAACGTGCCGCGCTATTTTTACCAAAAAAGAAAAGAAAAAAAAAACATACAAAGTGTTGGTTGATTGGTAGTGCTAAAAATAAGTCAAAAATAAATGGGGTGGAAAAATTGTATAAAATTAAAAATTAAAATTATGATTATTAATCGTTTGCCAGGATCTTTCATTTAAACCAAATTATGTTCAGATTTAAGAGAAATTGGTGTTTTAAAATTTTATTTATAAGTTACATTTAGAAGAAATGGATTTCTACTTAACATTTGTTTTGTCTTCCAACGCCACCAGTTTAATGTGTTTTGTCTGAAGTGTTGAGTTGTTTGCTGTTATGATTCCCCCTTATTTGCCACTTCTATTTTTGTCATATTTTCAGATGCTTGCAAATAGAATTTTCAGCATTAGAATAAATTTATTTGAATCAAACATTGTTTTGAAAAAAAGAGATTTAAAATATTTCAGTCACATTTTTTTTTAATAATAAAGGAATGTTTGACGGAATAGCGGGTTAGGGAGAGTGAACGATTAAGGCCAGTCAGGGGCGGCTCGTTATATAGAGCCGCGGAGCCTTGGCACTATCTGTAGTTTCAAGCTCAGCAAGAATTTTTAATTGTTTCTCAAAATGATTTTTGTTTGACGGTGAGGTTACGTGGACGAAGAATGGTGTTACAGATTTAGCGCATGTCTGGGACAAAATGTAAACGCACGATAAATCATATTTTCATCTTGTTTGAATTCGGCTGTTTTAAATTATGTACCTTTACTTTACAACTCAAAGTAATCTTGGATTATGAAAAGTAATCGTTCTTTCTTTCTTCAAAAAAGGAGGCGAGGGCCTCCCCATATTGTAAAACTACCATCAACATGTTCCACGAGCCGCTACTGAGAGTCATACTAACCAAGTAAATTGTTTTATTTGAATTATTCAAAATGTATTTACTAAATCTAAAGTTGTCGAAACTTCCGGCACAAAAGGTGATCCCAACAAAATTAATGGTTTTATTTAAATTCTTTTTAAAATTAGTTTCACTTTTTTTGAACAATTAAAGCGAAAATTAAAAAAGAAATATTTTCCTATTAAAAAAAAATTGAAAAATTATTTTGAACAATGGAGTGATTTTTAAGACTTATTTAAACAATTTTCTTACTAGAATATTCTGCATTTTTTTATTATTAAACCTGTATTTTCGATTGTTTTTTGGCTTAATTTTTGATCATTTGTCCTAAATATTTTACATTTTGACCTAAATTTTCGATTTAATTGTTGAAATTGTCGATTTTTTATTTTTCCGACAAATTTTTAATTTTTAAATTTTTGACCTGTATTTTCAATATTTTTGTTCAAACTGTCGGCCTAAATGTCCTTTATTTTGACCTAAATTTGCGATTTAATTGTTTAAATTTTCGATTTTTTGGCCCGCATTTTTTATTTTCCCGCCGAATTTTTATTTAGATTTTTGACCTGTATTTTCAATTCTTTTGGATCTGTTGGCCTTCTTTATTTTGACATAATTTTCGATTTAATTGTTACAATTTTCGTTTTTTTTTTTGGCGCTTACTATTTTTTCGAGCTGAATTCTTAATTTTTAGATTTTTGACCTGTATTTTCGATTAATTTTTTGGTCTAAATTTTTTATCTTTTGCTCTAAATATTCTTTATTTTTGCCTAAATTTTCGATTGAATTGTTAAAATTTTCGTTTTTTATTTGGTCCGTATTTTTGATTTTTCGAGCTAAATTTTTAATTTCTAGATATATGACCTGTATTTTCGATTTTTTTCTTAGTCTACATTTTTGATATTTTGCTCTAAATATCCTTTATTTTGACCTAAATTTTCGGTTTAATTGTTAAAATTCTTGAATTTTTGGTCCGCATTTTTTATTTTTCGGGCCGAATTTTTAATTCTAGTTCCCAATTTTTGATTTGATTTTGGTTAAAATATCTACAACCTGAATTATTGATTTATATGCGAGATTTTTTAAATTTTATCCGGTATTTTCGAGTTTTGTTTTTACTCTGCATTTATTATTATCTTTAGGCCCAAGTTTTCTATGTACTGTTTAAATTTTCGACTTTCTGGCCAACATTACAGGTTTTTATTATTTTTTAAATCTTTTGACCTAAATTTTTTTTTTTTCAATGTTATTGTTAAAGTTTTAGATTTTTTGATCCGCATTTTTGATTTTTCGTTTAGTCTACATTTATTATCTTTAGGCTCGAATTTTCAATGTACTGTCCAAATTTTCGACTTTCTGGCTAATATTATTGATTTTTATTATTATTTTTTATATATATTTATTTTTGATCTACATTTTTCTTTATTTTCGATTTTATTGTTAAAATTTTCGAATTTTTGGTCCCCATTTTTGATTTTTCGTTTAGTCTGCATTTATTATCTTTATTATGCTTTGTGTAAATTTTCGAATTTTCGACCATTTTAGATTTTAGTCCTATTTTTTTTTATTTGTCTGTTAAAATGCTTCTTTCCTTGGTCCACCATTTTTATTTTTAGGCCAGAATTTTAGATTTTCGGTCTCAATTTTTTATCGCATATTTTAGATTTTTGATCTATTTTAGATTTTTTAACTTGAATTAATGATTTTATGTCGTGAATTTGTTTTTATTTTCGAATTTCTGGTCAGAAACTTATTTTTGGCGGCAAAGTGGCAAATTATTTTACTTCTAGTCAGGTTTTCGCTTGTTCGTTCGTTCTACGTTTTTTATTTTTGGATCAGGATTTTTGATTCTTTAGCCCATATTTTAGATTTCTGTATTTTCGATTTTTTTTTTTGACCAAAATATTCGATTGGTTTGTAGAAATTTTCAATTTTTTTGTCTGCAATTTTTATCTTTACGCCCGAGTTTTCGATATTTTGTCTAAGGTGAAAACCTTTTTAGGCCCTATTGTAGATTTGAACTTTTTTGGCGTATATTTTGTATTTTCGATTATTTGGGTTTCAATTTTTGGTCTTTTGCCCGAAATTTTCTTTATTTCGACTTAAATTTTCGATTCGTTTGTTGGTCTACCACTTTAATTTTTGGGTACGTATTTTAAATTTTTGGTCTTAATTTTTTATTTTTTGTCCCATATTTTAGATTTTCTTAACTTGAATTATTGATTTTATTCTGCGAATTTTTTTTTAATTTTTATTTTTGCTATTATTTTCGAATTTCCCATTGGAACTTATTTAAACTTACTTAACCCTTTGGCCTACTTTCCTTACGTCCGAATGCGTGCACTTTTAATAGCGTTCCAGTCGCGACGTACGTGTACCGATTCAACCCATGCAGATGCGACGGAATAGCAGCAGAAACAAGTCCCACTGAGGCGTGCCCAATTGTTTGGGCACAAATTCATGCTTTTTCATGGCACAACTGAAAACGTAAAATATGGACTTCAAAAATTCTGTTTCGCAAGAAAATGCATTCATTGTGTAGCACTACTAACGCAAGCGCTGCGCCACGAGTTGAACTCGTGCTCGATGTGTTTGGCCCAAGCAGCGCGCCACGAGACATGCTCGTGGTCGTTGTGTTTGGCCCGAACATTTAAACACGAGTAGTACTCGTGGTTGTAGGTCAAAGGGTTAAGCTAAAAAGAGTTATTTTTGGGGCTGAAAATGGCAAATTATTTTTCTTGTGTTTTCAATTTTTTGGTCTGCATTTTTATATTTATAAAATACTTATAAAATACTTATAAAATATCAAAACATTTTCCGAGCGGCACAAATAAACCGGGTGGTGAATGAAACCATCATTACACGAAATCAAATCCACGTCCCATCGGCCTCTACTTGAGATTTTCCAAGCGGCAAAGAGTAAAAATTACAACAATTAAACGGGCGGTGAATCAAAACCAAAGCCGAAATTATCTCCGCGGTGGTCCCAATAATCAGTACGAACCACGAACGAAATAAATAATGGGCAATAATAATAATAATAACAGAACCGTACTCTCCTTTCTAAAGTCGGTCCCTTGTGACTAAAAAGCTAAAACGAAAATACCTGAGGAGCCCTACAATGGGCCCCATTGTCGGACGCTCATTGTTCGGGAGCGATTCAAGAATTTATCGCATGGAATACCTGCATTACTGATGACGGAGTTAAAAATCTTAAGATCCCTTGCACGCCGGTAATCATTCGCAAAGAGGGATTTTTTTTAACGAAATTGAATGAATGATGGTAATCTATACATATCGAATTTTTGTACGAAAATAATACGGTGAGAATTTATTACTTCCAACCCAAAAAAAAGTTAATTTTGAAATGGTATTGTATTTTTTTATCGCGGAATAACTTTACACTCCATTTATGTGCATGCCGTTTGTTAACCATTTGGTATTAACAGGAATAAACTGCTACTACTTCTTCTTTACGTTCCTATGATCATGTTACTCATGTGCCAAAATTTTTGTGAAAATTTTCGATGCATTTTATTATTAATTTTTTTTCCCGCCAAAATATCTCTTTACGTTCCTATGATCCTGTGACTCCTGTCAAAATTTTTGTGAAAATTTTCGATGCATTTTATTATTAATTTTTTTTTCGCCAAAATACCTCTTATGATCCTGTGATTCCTGTTAAAATTTTTGTGAAAATTCTCGATGCATTTTATTTTTTTTTTTTTTCGCCAAAATATCTCTTTACGTTCCTATGGCCCTGTAACTCCTGTTAAAATTTTTGTGAAAATTCTCGATGCATTTTATTATTATTTTTTTTTCGCCAAAATACCTCTTTACGTTCCTATGAAAAAAAAATTGTTGTGAAAATTTTTGATGCATTTTATTATTAATTTTTCTTCCCGCCAAAATACCCTGATCATATTACTCTTGCCAAAACTTTTGTGAAAATTTTCGATGCATTTTATTATTAATTTTTCTTCCCGCCAAAATACCCTGATCATATTACTCTTGCCAAAACTTTTGTGAAAATTTTCGATGCATTTTATTATTAATTTTTTTTCCCGCCAAAATTCCTTGATCATATTACTCTTGCAAACATTTTTGTGAAAATTCTCGATGCATTTTATTATTAATTTTTTTCCCCCGCCAAAATACCTCTTTACGTTCCTATGGCCCTGTGACTCCTGTCAAAATTTTTGTGAACATTTTCGATGTATTTTCGAAATACAAATTAGTAATCCACAATTAAAAAAAAAAATCTTTATGAATTGGTCGAAATACGAACCACTATCCAAACAATTTTCGATTTTTAATTCAAATTTCAAAAATCATCCTCTGGATTACTTTTCAGATAATTAGATCAGATCAAACAAAAATTTTATCGCACCAAAAATATTATCAGTTTGTCTTTTCACGTGTAAGAAGAGGGCACAATTTGTTTCTTCTTATCGTGTGACATATTTACATACCGATATCTCGGGTTTGGTTGAGGAGGGATCGGACTTGTGATTGATCAAGGAACAAGCATTATCGACGCACACACACACACTGGTTTATTTACGACGACAGATGCGCAAACAAGGAACGAGAAACTCGAAACGTAAAGACTCTCTTTATCGAAGAAAGCCTTTACCGTTTTCCCGAAGGCTTTAATGGCGAGCTAGAGATAGCAGGTGAAGGCGGACAATGACGATGATTGATTATGGGGCTTGCACCATTTTTATACGATCGTTTAATTGAAAGCCATTCATACGGATTAGGTATTATACGGCGGTGTAATTAAATTACACGAAATTTAAAGAGCAACCAACAGACTTTCAAAAAGACAAATGTTCAAATACATATATGTTATAGTCGTCCCAAAATATCGTGACACATTACGGAGTGAACATCTTAAATTTCAAGAGAGAGGACGCCGAAAACTCAACACTCAAATACAGTCACAGAATCGGTCGCGAAGAGACGCATAAATTTGTTATCGCATTTTCTCTATTTGCGCAAACTTTCCCCCCAGGTGTCACGGCATTTTGGGACGGCTCTACAATGAACGACTTGATTGACCAATTCGTTCAATTCTAACTCCCCTACCATGTCGCAAGAAAATTAATATATAGGAAAACAATCCACAATTCCGATTCTTTGCCGTGTTTTCAATTTTTCGTGTAACCTGATGATTTATGCTGTTAGATGATCGATGCACTGAATTAATAAAGTGGCGAGATCGCCTCGAGCGACCCACCATTTAGTGCTTTTATGGTAAACCGCGCGGCCTCTGATCGATTTCGGCAATAAAATAATAACAACGCGCTGGGAGAGAAACGGTTACGTTTCCAATTTAAAACGAGACGGCAATAAAGAATCGCCGGCCCTTATTGTTGCACGCGCACATGCTCAAGTATTTCCGGAAATGGGAGGTCGAAGGTAGGACGGTATTTTTTGTTTACCGTTGGTCCTCTTTCATAGGTGTGCAAATGAAATTCTGGATGAAGAAGATCGTGTTGCAGAGGATGTTGGGGAGGACCACCGCTTCCTCTCCTCCGTTCGATGGGTCGTGCACACGTGCCCCGCATCTCGACCCGTTTCCTGTCACGAGTGCATGTGCACACGCGGTGCACACTGGACGCGATATTATATTTCGTGTTTGTTTAATCAAATGTACTCCACAATGGAGGAAATTGCTGGGGAAGTTTACTTAATTTTTTTTTCTGAATTAGTTGGTAATGTAGGACTCAAAATAATCAATAATATACACGGTGTTGCATTTAGAATAAGAAAGCTGGTATTGGCTTCTGTTACATGACACACCCTGTATAAAAAGTTGCGCAACTAAAAATACTAATCGACGTATCCAAGCGTTTTTTCGAACACGCCCCCATTTATTTATTATCGAATTTATTCCATTTGACTGATATACCGCCAGAGGACGGTGATACCTAGATTTTGGAATGTAAAGAAAATGTAAAATTTTTACGATACGAAAACATACAAAAACAATTGCCATTAACTAGAAACTGTTAAAGTATTACTAAATACTAAACTAGAAAGAGATGCAAAGTAGCGGAATCTATTGCCAAAATTCTGTACTGAATTAAATTAAATGTACATTTATATTCCATCACATTTATGCGGCAGCATCATCGCTCAATTCCCCATCAGCAACTAACTACACTTTTCGGCGATCGAGAAGTATTCGCTCGGGTTCGTGGTTGTTGTATATGTCTTACATTACTTATTTCTTCATTTATTCACAGTTATTCATACAAAATACAAATACAAAAATAAGCCGTGTGTGACTGAATGGCTAAAGCCTAAGTCAAAAAAAAAAGAGACCTGAAAAGTCGAAACCGGTCTGTAGGTATTCTGATGGGGAACGTTTCGTTTTAAAGTATTTTCCCAGCAAGTTTAAGTAAAATCAATGTAAACACAGTTCGTGGACACGAATAGCTGCCAGTGGTAGATAAATAACCAAACACACGCTTTAACCCATATTATTAGTCTTAATTTGTTAACAATAAAATTATTACGGGCGAGCGGACAGGAGACACTTTCGAGATTTATCGGCGCCGCAAGTCGCAACTTGCAACAACTACTCTCGACTATTAGCCATTAACGCCAATGTATTACGACTCGCATTACACAAGTACACACAGAACGAAAAAAAAAAAAAGAAACGTCCGCGTCCGACACACGATAACTCATATTTATCGCGCTAACCGTATTATTGATGACTTTCTCAACTCACTTAGGCCAATTACGAAAATATTACACTTCAAGTCCGACTTTAGAAAAAATGGTATATCACGCCCGCACGCTCGAATACTGTCTTATTGTGTGTGCAATCTCGTTTATACATTGTTGGCGAATTGATTGTAAGTATCGATTTCTAATTTTGGTGATAAATGGGAATATTACAATTATTTTCCAGGTTCTTATTCTTCAGGATTAAGAATGATTTAAAAAATTGACTGGGTATGTAGTTTTTAAGGTCATTTGTATAGATTATATACATAATGGGGCCAATAATCAAACCTTGAGGTACACCACGATTTATTATTTTATCTGTTTAATGTGTTGTGGGGCCAGTAATCTAACCTTGATATATCAAGATTTATGATTTTATCCTTTTATGTTGGGATTTTGACGTGGGTACTTATATTGGGATTTTGCCGCAAAAAATTTCGATCGATTTCGTGAAAAAATTGAAAGAGATATTTTTCTTCTAACATTTTTAAAGGCTGTATGTCTTGAAATGCACTTTCAATAGATTTCTTTATTTCCGGTTCAGAATGCCCAACCAAAATTAGTTTTGAAAATTTTTCACAATTTGTATCAGGAGACCAAGGACGAAAGAAAGAAATAACATTAACATTATCAAATTTTTTTATTAAATGTCGCACAAAACTGTCCCACAAAATTGTCCAACAAAATTATCTCACAAAATTGTACCGCAAGACTGTCCCACAAAATTAGTTTTGTAGACACAAAATGTTCCCACAAAATTGTCCTACAAAACTGTCCCACAAAATGCTCTCACAAAATTGTACCGCAAGACTGTCCCACAAAATTGTTCTACAAAACTGTCCCACAAAATTGCCCAACAAAATTATCTCACAAAATTATTGTCCTACCAAACTGTCACTTAAAATTGTCCCGCAAAACTGTCCTACAAAATTGTCCAACAAAATTATCTCACAAAATTGTACCGCAAGTCTGTCCCACAAAATTGTTCCAAAAACTGTACGAAAATGAATTGAAAATTCGAAATAAATATCAGTTCATTATTGATTAGGATGAAGGACTGTTGGAAGAAATAAAATCAACGAAACAAAGACAACATGAAAATCTTAGAATTGTGAAGTTTTTTATGGTTCTGAAAAGAACTGATCAAATAATTTAAAACGTCAAGCCTGCTGGATGTCTTATGGGACCAATAATCGAACCTTGAGGTACACCAAGATATATTATTTCATCTAATGACGTGTACGAAGCTCGGTATTAACATTAATGCGCTCGATTTTTACACGTTGATGTTGTTGGCGACGAAAAAAATTTGTTACATTTTACAAACTTTCCAAATTTACGTAAAACGCATTATTCTTTACAGTTATACAAAAAACAGAAAATTTTCCTTCACCAGTTTTTGAGATAATTCCGCGAGAATGGAGTCTAATGTTACTCTGAACTTACGCATGTTCTCATTGCCACTTTTTAAAAAGTTTCCAAAATTATTCTTGACAGGCATGAAAAAAACTCAAAATATTTTTGAGATCGAGAATGGTCTTACACTTAAAATGTTTAAATGTCGGCGCCAATAAATAACGCAATTGGTAATCAATTAGCGGCGAGTGCAAAAATAAAATAAATTCTGTCATTGCGCAAAAACTCGCCAATAAATAATTCAGCGCGAGGCACAGAAAGACAGACCGCGCGCGATAAATTGCAGCGGGCGGCGGCGGCGGTAATTGGCCAACCTGCATCCCACATCCTCTTAAATAATTGGCACCACTGACTGAGACTTACAAATTGCCACGTAACCACATTACGTGCTTTAACAATCAAAGAAGTCCGGTACAAATTGTCTTCAAGATCTTCAAAAAAAACTTCAAATAATTCTCCAAGAATTACGGTTTTGTTTCTCTCACTCCTGAAACTTCGGCAGAGGGCGCTGCGGACGCAAACTTGCATCCGAGCGGTTGTTATGGAAACGCGTTGATCAAAAAATTGTTGATTTTGTTGTAAGTTGAAGATAAAATTGCGCACTTTGATTTTCGTTTTTCTAAGATTTTGGTTTTTCTAAGATTTTGATTTTTCTAAGATTTTGGTTTTTCTGAGATTTTGGGTTTTCCAAGATTTTGGTTTTTATAAGATTTTGTTTTTTTCTAAAATTTTGGTTTTTCCAAGATTTTTATTTTTCTAAGATTTTGGTTTCTCTAAGACTCTGGTTTTTCTAAGATTTTGTTTTTTCCAAGATTTTGATTTTTCTACAATTTTGGTTTTTCTAAGATTTTAGTTTTTCTAATATTTTGGCTTTTCTAAGATTTTGTTTTCTTTAAGATTATGTTTTTTTCCAAGATTTTGATTTTTCTAAGATTTTGGTTTTCCCAAGATTTTGGTTTTTCTTAGATTTTGGTTTTTGTAAGACTCTGGTTTTCCCAAGATTTAGGTTTTTCTAAGATTTTTGTTTTTTTAAGATTTTGTATTTTCTAAGATTTTGTTTTTTCTAAAAATGAGGTTTTTCCTAGATTTTGATTTTAATTTTTCTAAAATTTTGGTTTTTCTAAGATTTGGTTTTTTAAGATTTTGGTTTTTTCAAGATTTTAGTTTTCCTAAGACTCTGGTTTTTCTAAGATTTTGTTTTTTCTAAGATTTTGGTTATTCTAAAATTTAGGTTTTTCTAAGATTATGGTTTCTCTAAGATTTTGATTTTTCTAAGATTTTGTTTTTTCTAAGATTTTAGTTTCTCTAAGATTTTAATTTTTCTAAGATTTAGGTTATTCTTAGATTTTCGTTTTTCTGAGATTTTGTTTTTTCTAAGATTTTGTTTATTCTAAAATGCACGTTTTCCTAAGATTTTGGTTTCTCTAAAATTTAGATTTTTCTAAGATTTTGTTTTTTCTAAGATTTTGGTTTTTCTAAGATTTTAATTTTTCTAAGATTTAGGTTATCCTAAGATTTTCGTTTTTCTAAGATTTTTTTTCTAAAAATGAGGTAAAAATGAGGTTTTACTAAGATTTTGATTTTAATTTTTCTAAAATTTTGGTTTTTCTAAGATTTTGTTATTTTAAGATTTTGGATTTTTCAAGATTTTAGTTTTTCAAGACTCTGGTTTTTCTAAGATTTTGTTTTTTCCAAGATTTTGTTTATTCTAAAATTTAGGTTTTTCTAAGATTTTCGTTTTTCTAAGATTTTGTTTTTTCTAAGATTTTGTTTATTCTAAATTTTTGGTTCTTCTAAGATTTTAATTTTTCTAAGATTTTGATTTTTCCAAGATTTTGATTTTTCCAAGATTTTGTTTTTTCTTTTCTAAGATTTTAGTTTCTCTAAGATTTTAATTTTTCTAAGATTTAGGTTATTCTTAGATTTTCGTTTTTCTAAGATTTTGTTTATTCTAAAATGTACGTTTTCCTAAGATTTTGGTTTCTCTAAAATTTAGATTTTTCCAAGATTTTGATTTTTCTAAGATTTTGTTTTTTCTAAGATTTTGTTTATTGTAAAATTTACGGTTTTCTAAGATTTTCGTTTTTCTAAGATTTTGTTTTTTCTAAAAATGAGGTTTTTCTAAGATTTTGATTTTAATTTTTCTAAAATTTTGGTTTTTCTAAGATTTTGTTTTTTAAAGATTTTGGGTTTTTCAAGATTTTAGTTTTTCTAAGATTTTGTTTTTTCTAAGGTTTTGTTTATTCTAAAATTTAGGTTTTTCTAAGATTATGGTTTCTCTAAGATTTTGATTTTTCTAAGATTTTGGTTTCTCTAAGATTTTAATTTTTCTAAGATTTTGGTTTTTCTGAGATGTTTATGTTTTTTAAGATTTTGGTTTTTCCAAGATTTTGGTTCTTCTAAGATTTTGATTTTTCTAAGATTTTGTTTTTTTTAAGATTTCGTTTTTTCTAAGATTTTGGTTTCTCTAAGATTTTGTTTTTTCTAAGATTTAGGTTATCCTAAGATTTTCGTTTTTCTAAGAATTTGTTTTTTGTAAGATTTTGTTTATTGTAAAATTTACGGTTTTCTAAGATTTTGGTTTCTCTAAGATTTTGATTTTTCCAAGATTTTGGTTTTTCTAGGATTTTGATTTCTCTAAGATTTTGATTACTCAAACATCAAAATTTTCCTGTGAGTATCGTGGCTCAAAACGATTCAAGAGTTTTCTGTAAAACCTCTGGTGGTAAAATTGTGAATTTTATAATTTTATAATTTGTACATACACTTTCGTTTTTCTTAAGTTGTAGGTTTTAATTAACTCTGCAAACGTGCATCATCTTTCAAATCGTCTTGCGATAGTTCAACTCTTAAATGAATGACCTGATTACTTGTCAAATAAATTTATGTAATGTGAAACAATTTATTCGACATTTGTTTCCAGTTTACAGAAAATTTGCATACTTATCAGCAACTGAACTTTGGTATATAAACAAGTCAGCAAGTTCAACATATTGCTCATTTGATGATTAATACAACACTTGAAAATAACGCAAAATGTGGTTGTTCTTGGTAATATTTTGCAGTATCGCGTTAAGCTCGGCATCAGGTTAGTTTTTTGAATTTTTTTTTATGTTTTCTTTGATAATTATTATGTAAAAATATCTTAACTTATCCATAAACTGACTGATTGTAAGTCTGAGTAGACCAATTACAAATTATCTTTGCACTTACTTTTAGTTTATGAATGAAATAAATAAAAAATGGCTCTAAAATTGACCCTTGCGGAACACACAATGTTTATTTTATTATAGAGATTTGGTAACCTTTCCTCCCTTTACATAAAGTTCGATTTTACCTACAAAATGATATTTTTATAATTAAATTTTATATACGGGGTTAGCCAAAATTATTGGAACATTAAATAATTCTCCAACCGTAAGAAATTAAAAAAAAAACGTTACAAACAAAATTTTCTTAGATTTAAACAAGTTAGCGTTTGAATTTATTTTTAATGTAAAAAATGTTAATTTAATTTATAGAAATTTGGGATTTTTACACTTTTTATTTCTAAGATTTTTTTGTAGTTCTTAATATACATGGTGTTTGTTTATTATGGAGATCTGGTAGCCTTTCCTTCCTTTGGATAAAGTTTGATTTTACCTACAAAATTATATTTTTATAATAATTAGATTGCATATATAGGGTTAATCAAAATTATTGGAACAATAAATAATTCTCAATCGTAAGAAATTTAAACAAAATTTTCTTAGATTTAAACAAGTTAGCGTTTGAATTTATTTTTAATGTAAAAAGTGTTCATATAATTTATGGAAATTTTTAAATTTTTTGTACTTTTTAATATACAGGGTGTTCATTTTATTATCGAAATTTGGTAACCTTTACTTTTTCAAATTTCGGTGATGATTTGAAATAAAATCTTATTTTAAACACCACAGAAGTCTGCCCTGAAGATCAATCGTACGTCAGTCGACCATGCAACAAAATGTGCTCAGAATTATACTACGGATATCATTGCCCTGAAGATATTGCGCCCGGCTGTTTATGTGATGACGCCAAATTTATGACCAACGATGGAAAATGCGTTCACATGATGTCTTGCCCTATTGGTGAAAGTAAGGTTTTTCTCAGCCCCTCGAGTCCCAAGCAGCGCGATGGCGCTTTTGAGATTTTCTGTCAAAAAATCTGCAGTCACGCTCACCTAACGCGCATTTTTACGACGCAAAATAAGACGAGCGCTATCGCGCCGCTCGATGTTGCGACCATGTTTTTCCAGAAACACTTATTATGTTTTTTACCACAATGAATTACCACGTAGCAACCGTCACCATCATGTTTTTCCAATTATCCCTACGAGTCAAAGGGTTGATAAACTCGAGACAAATAATAATATTTTATATTTTCAGTACGTTGCCCGACCAATCAAATTTATTCTTGGAACAATTTGTGTCCGAAAACATGCGAAAGTCCTTACGAAAGAGTTCCTTGTAAATTTAGGTACCGCAACGATTGCGCATGTAAGGATGGGTATGTAAGGAATAACAGGGAGGAATGCGTTGAGATTAAGGATTGTGATAAATCACAATCGTAAGTTGGTTTTTGAAAGAAAATAAAAAAAAAACTTTCCTATGCACAGGTGATAATTCACAATGTAAGTTGTTGAAAATAAATCACTAAATACTTTTTTATGCACTGTTCTTCTTACACAAAAGTCAATTGTTAATAATATACGCAAAACCTACTAAACTTATTTAACCCGCCAATGGTCTGTGAGACCGGGTGTGTCGAATAACTATTGTTTTTTTGTTGCAATTTCGAGTAGCTGCCGCATTTCAGAGCTTAAATTGATTAAAAATCTTTGTTTTATTGCCAAAGAGCATAAATTAAAAACGTAACACCTTTCGAAAAATCTTCAGTTGAAAACCACGGTGCGTGAGACCGGCGTCACCATTAAATTTGCGTCACCAATGGCGGGTTAATAAAATGCCTGTAAAAATGCTAATAAATAACATACACAGTTTTCTGCAATTTATTTTCAAGAATCACAATAATAATAAGCTGTTAAGCTTCAATACATGAATCATTTGTGTCGGATAGAATGTATCCATCCTTGCAGGAGCAATAGTCTCTGCAATCCATCGTGCAAGCTCCTCCCACAGTACACCGCGAGGGAAAACATGGCAACACCACACTGTTGGGATCATCTTTCTGGCAAGCTGAAAATATTACAAATCAATAAAAATCCTAATTTGATCTTAACCCGGTCTGTGAGACCGGGTTTGTCGAATAACTTTATTCTAGTTCACCATTAAATTTGCGTCACCAATGGCGCGTCAAGTAATTTTAAAAAGAGGCAAAGTCTCACCTGTATTCAACTTCATCAAATCAAAACATTTCAATTTTGAAACGCATTTTTGTTTCTCCGCGTAGTACACCTCGTCCTTGCCGGGGCACTTGCAGGTAGGAATGCATGGTTTTGACAAAGCTATACCAGTAAACCAATTTGCACAGGTTGGGGTTATACCAGAATCGCATCGCGATAGACACAATCCATGCTCACATACCAACTCTAAAATTTACAAACCAGCGGGGTTTTTGGCGATAAATTAATTTTTGTACTTACCATTTTCTGCCGCGGCAATGCTGACGTAGAAAAGTAGAGCTGCTATTAAAATCATGGCGGCGGCGTTGTGATGCTCGGTGTTGTTTTTGCCTTCTTTTATAGGCAGAATTTTTGAGGATATCTATGCAAATTCCTCGCGAAAATATGCACATGTCAATTGAAATGATGCGATTTGTTTTTTTCCTTAATTGTTGCTTAAAACATTTATGCAAGGTATAATAGATAAGCGGAATTTTAGAAAATTAAAAAAAAATAATTGATTTTTCAGACTTTGATCGGCCGTAGCGGCTAAACGAAAACTCCAAATTGAACGCGGTTTGCAAATCTGAGCTCCTCGTACGTCAATTAGTCGGATTAGAAACTATTAATTTTTGATGAAAACTTGGAAAAAAACATGAGTAAACCCCTAGGAAATTTGTTAAAAAATGCAACTTTCTTAATAATCATCGTAGACTATTGAATTTTACTTTTTTTTCATCAGAAAAACGAGAGAAATTGATTTCCGTTAAAAAATTTCAGCTATCTTCAATAGTAAAAAAAATAGCGTGTCACCATGAACTTTAAAAAAATGCAACTTTTTTAATAATCATCTTAGACTATTGAATTTGACGTATTTTTCATCAGAAAAACGAGAGAAATTGATTGCCGTTAAAAAATTTCAGCTATCTTCAATAGCAAAAAAATTAGCGTGTCACCATGAACTTTAAAAAAATGCAACTTTTTTAATAATCATCGTAGACCTTTACGTAACACCTTTTTTTTTATCAGAATAACGAGCTTAATCGATTGGCGTTAAAAAATTTCATCTAAAAAATAGTTGGCAAGTCACCATGAACATTTTGGAAAATTTTGAAAAAGACAATTTTTTCAGATTTTGAACGAAGAATCCAAATCGAACGCGGTTTTTAAATCTGTGCAAATTATTCGGATTCAATTAATACAATACTATCCGAAAACATGTTTTTTCCAACAAACAAAATATAGAGAAAATGCAACATATAATTTATTTCATTTTGTAAATAAAACGTGTCACGGTCATAAATAGTTTAATATAAATAAATTGAGTGCACGACCTAATAAACAGATAACGATTGTACAGTTGATGATTTGTGAAATCACAGTGTGCTCTGGTAATTTTAGGCAGAAACATGTTACTTGTTTTCGGTTTGTTGTGCTGTGCTTCATCAATTATTTCACAAGGTAAGTTTTATTTATCTATTCATTTATTTAACACGTAATAAATCATTTACCTACATATAAGTTTAACCCTAACTACAAACTAAAGAAGAAGAAGAAGTATTTGTAATCGTAAAAAGACCCGATGCATCATGGTATGGATGGTCGCGACCTTCACTACTTACAAAGCAGTAAACAAATTTCTAAAAATCCTCAAATTATCCAATCAAAATTTAATCCACTTGAAAATTACGTTAAAATCTCAGAGATTTTGTAAATTCAAAAATTTATAATACGTAAGAACGTAATACGTAAGAACATACGTATATACATATCGTAAGAACGATTTCTAAATAATGGCATATTTTACGATTATTTTTAATTTTTGCATTATTTCTTTAAAAAAAATCGATTAGATTGATTAATTGTTTGAAAACTTATAAAGGGTACGTATATTTTGAAGCGACTTATTAGTGTTTTGAAATTTTTGAAAAATGCAATTTACGAAAAATGTAAGGTGTGAGCCACAGAATTTTGTTTTAGAGTTGGCCGTGCCTGAGGGAGAGAAACATAGGGAGTCATGTCTGAGATTAATTCATTTTTTTAATGTTGCCTATGTTGTCCCTTCGAAATCCGGCACCCTGTATATAATTTAAAAAAAAAATCACAAATATCACATTAAATGTAATAAATTAATAAATTAATTTTGTTTAAATTTTGAGTGTTCCCATTTTATTTCCAGCTGTGATATGTCAATTGGTTTTTTTTTAAAGAATGTGGTGTTTAATTTTTCCTGTACGTTTTCTATTTCTTTTTCATTTATGCTTTCCCGACGTGCAAATGTTGTTAAATAATTTAACTCGTGTATAAAATATGTGCATTTAAAGCATTTCAGCAAGCGGATAAAAAGTTAAGTAAAACTTTGCAAGTGGATAATAATTTATTTACCTTCGCCATGATGACGCGATCTTCTTTTTTGCAATTGTTGTTAAATAACTTAACTCGTATAAAGCATTTAAAGCATTTTAGCAAGCAGATAAAAAGTTAAGTAAAACTTTGCAAGTGGATAATAATTTATTTACCTTCGCCATGATTACGCGGTCTTCTTTTTTTGCAATTTTATTAAACATCTGACGTCAGTTGAATCGTGACAGTTCTCGATAGTTCTGAATAATGAATACTTGCATTTTCAAGTAAATTACAGATTTTTGAATTTTTTGTAGAATTACGAAAAAATAGTAAACGTTCAGGAAAAATTTTACAAAAATTAATAAAAGATTAATAAAATCTCATTCTACTCGTATAACTTCCGTTTTTGAAAATTCAATAATTTTCAAGCGAGTTACAAATTTTTGAAATTTTTCGTTTTCGCGACGTCGAACTTTTTGACATCGGAAATGGAAAAATAAGAAAAAAATAGTAAACATAACGGAAAAATTTTACAAAAAATAATCCTAATTAATAAAATCTCACTCTACTCCGATAACTTCCGTTTTTGAAAATTCAATAATTTTCAAGCGAGTTATAGATTTTTGAAATTTGTGATTTTCGCAACGTCGATTTTTTATACATCGGAAATAGAAAAATTAAGAAAAAAATAGTAAACATTCTGGAAAAATTTCACAAAAATTAATCCTAATTACTAAAATCTTACTCTACTCAGATAACTTCGGTTTTTGAAAATCTAATTATTTTCAAGCGAGTTACAGATTTTTGAAATTTTTCATTTTCGCGACGTCGAACTTTTTTGCATCGGAAATGGAAAAAATAAGAAAAAAATAGTAAACGTATCGGAAAAATTTCACAAAAATTATTTCTAATTAATAAAAGCTCACTCTATTTAGATAACTTCGGTTTTTGAAAATCCAATTATTTTCAAGCGAGTTACAGATTTTTGAAATTTTTCATTTTCGCGACGTCGAACTTTTTTGCATCGGAAATGGAAAAAATAAGAAAAAAATAGTAAACGTATCGGAAAAATTTCACAAAAATTAATTCTAATTAATAAAAGCTCACTCTATTTAGATAACTTTGGTTTTTGAAAATCCAATAATTTTCAAGCGAGTTACAGATTTTTGAAATTTTTCATTTTCGCGACGTCGAACTTTTTTGCATCGGAAATGGAAAAAATAAGAAAAAAATAGTAAACGTACCGGAAAAATTTCACAAAAATTAATTCTAATTAATAAAAGCTCACTCTATTTAGATAACTTCGGTTTTTGAAAATCCAATAATTTTCAAGCGAGTTACAGATTTTTGAAATTTGTGATTTTCGCAACGTCGAATTTTTATGCATAGGAAATAGAAAAATTTAAAAAAAATAGTAAACACGTCAAGAAAATTTCACAAAAATTAATCCTAATTAAAAAAATCTCACTCTACTGAGATAACTTGGGTTTTTGAAAATTCAACAGTTTTCAAGCGAGTTACAGATTTTTGAAATTTGTGATTTTCGCGACGTCAAATTTTTATGCATCGGAAATAGAAAAATTAACAAAAAAATAGTAAACATGAAGGAAATATTTCAGAAAAATTAATTCTAATTAATAAAATGCCTTAGGCTGAAAGACCGCGGGTCGATAGCCGTTTAGCAGAAATAATTTTGTAAATTTTAAATGTATTATATTTGTTTAATATTGTACTGTCTGCAAATAAAGATATTGTATATATAAAATGCCATTCTAATCAGATAACTTCAGTTTTTTTTTAAATTCAATAATTTTCAAGCGAGTTGCAGATTTTTGAAATTTTTCATTTTTGCAACGTCGTACTTTTGTGCATCGGAATTAGAAAAATTAAGAAAAAAATAGTAAACACGTCGAGAAAATTTCACAAAAATTAATTTTAATTAATAAAATCTCACTCTACTCAGATAACTTCGGTTTTTGAAAATTCAATAATTTTCAAGCGACTTATAGATTTTTGAAATTTTTCATTTTCGCGACGTCCAATTTTTTTGCACCGGAAATAGAAAAATTAGGAAAAAAATACTAAACAAAACGAAAAAATTTCACAACAATTAATTATAATTAACAAAATCTCACTCTACTCGGATAACTTCGGTTTTTGAAAATCTAATAATTTTCAAGCGAGTTACAGATTTTTTAAATTTTTGATTTTTGCGCCGTCGAACATTTGTACATCGGAAAAATAAAAATTAAGAAAAAATAGTAAACACGTTGGGAAAATTAATCCTAATTAATAAAATCTCACTCTACTTAGATAACTTCAGTTTTTGAAAATCCAATAATTTTCAAGCGAGTTACAGATTTTTGAAATTTTTAATTTTCGCGACGTCGACCTTTTTTGCATCGGAAATAGAAAAATTAAGATAAAAATAGTACACTTATCAAAAAAAATTTACAAAAATTAATTCGCATTAATGAAGTCTCACTCTACTTGGATAACTACAGTTTTTGAAAATCCAATAATTTTCAAGCGAGTTACAGATTTTTGAAATTTTTCATTTTCGCGACGTCGAACTTTTTTGCATTGGAAATGGAAAAAAATAAGAAAAAAATAGTAAACGTATCGGAAAAATTTCACAAAAATTAATTCCCATTAATAAAATCTCACTCTACTCGGATAACTTCAGTTTTTGAAAATTTAATAATTTTCAAGCGAGTTACGGATTTTTGAAATTTTTGTTTTTCGCGACGTCGTAGTTTTGTGCAACGGAAACATAAAAATTAAGAAAAAAATAGTAAACACGTCGATAAAATTCTACAAAAATTAATGCTAATTAATAGAATCTCACTCTACTCAGATAACTTTGGTTTTTAAAAATCCAATGATTTTCAAGCGAGTTACAGATTTTTGAAATTTTTCATTTTCGCGACGTCGAACTTTTTTGCAACGGAAATGGAAAAAATAAGAAAAAAATTGTAAACGTACCGGAAAAATTTCACAAAAATTAATTCCCATTAATAAAATCTCACTCTACTCGGATAACTTCAGTTTTTGAAAATTTAATAATTTTCAGGCGAGTTACGGATTTTTGAAATTTTTGTTTTTCGCGACGTCGTAGTTTTGTGCAACGGAAACATAAAAATTAAGAAAAAAATAGTAAACACGTCGATAAAATTTTACAAAAATTAATGCTAATTAATAGAATCTCACTCTACTCAGATAACTTTGGTTTTTAAAAATCCAATGATTTTCAAGCGAGTTACAGATTTTTGAAATTTTTCATTTTCGCGACGTCGAACTTTTTTGCATCGGAAATGGAAAAATTAAGAAAAAAAATGTAAACGTATCGGAAAAATTACACAAAAATTAATTCCCATTATTAAAATCTCACTCTACTCGGATAACTTCAGTTTTTGAAAATTCAATAATTTTCAAGCGAGTTACAGATTTTTGAAATTTTTCATTTTCGCGACGTCGAACTTTTTTGCAACGGAAATGGAAAAAATAAGAAAAAAAATGTAAACGTATCGGAAAAATTACACAAAAATTAATTCCCATTATTAAAATCTCACTCTACTCGGATAACTTCAGTTTTTGAAAATTCAATAATTTTCAAGCGAGTTACAGATTTTTGAAATTTTTGATTTTCGCGACGTCGATTTTTTATACATCGGAAATAGAAAAATTAAGAAAAAAATAATAAGCGGAACGGAAAAATTTTACAAAAATTAATTTTAATTAATAAAATCTTACTCTACTCGGATAACTTCAGTTTTTGAAAATTTAATAATTTTCAAGCGAGTTACGGATTTTTGAAATTTTTGTTTTTCGCGACGTCGTAGTTTTGTGCAACGGAAACATAAAAATTAAGAAAAAAATAGTAAACACGTCGATAAAATTTTACAAAAATTAATGCTAATTAATAGAATCTCACTCTACTCAGATAACTTCAGTTTTTGAAAATCCAATAATTTTCAAGCGAGTTACAGATTTTTGAAATTTTTTATTTTCGCGACGTCGAACTTTTTTGCAACGGAAATGGAAAAAAAATAAGAAAAAAATAGTAAACACGTCGAGAAAATTTCACAAAAATTAATTTTAATTAATAAAATCTCACTCTACTCAGATAACTTCTGTTTTTGAAAATCCAATAATTTTCAAGCGAGTTACAGATTTTTGAAATTTTTTCGTCACACATTTAGAAGTTAATGTTATTTGACTTTTACAATAGGAAACGAAACATTTTTTTTAGAAGCACCATGTCCACGTGGTCAGATACGACGATGCAGAAACAATAAACTACCAACTTGTGAAAATTGGTTCCTTCCTGAAGTCCGGGACGTGCCTGAAAATTGCGTGCACACGTGCGAATGCCGGGAGGAGGAATACGTGTTCTCGCATCAGCTAAGAAAATGCGTGCCTGCGTATAAATGCAGAAAATTATTGGAAGATATAGGTAGGCAAGAATCATAGAAGCTGTGCGAGATTATTTTAATTACAAAGCCTTCTATCAGCCTAAACAATAATGTTAATAATATTTGTACATTGTCAACTTAAATACTGTTAAAGGTAGAAACGTCAAAGTGGCGGAATCTATTGCCTAGTTGTTGTACTAAACCCAATTGTTTAGTACAACTTTCAATATAAATATTTCAAATGCCGATAAAGGTAGAAACACTGAATGTTGTACTAAACTCAATCTCGCTGGTTTAGTACAGCATTCAGGCAATAGATTCCGCCACTTTAGCTTTTCTAACTTTAACGGTGTTTGAAATGTTTATATTCCAATAGTTATTTCCGTTTCCCCATCAACAACTAACTACACTGATGAGACCTGAGAGGTCGAAACCGGTCTGACGGGGAAACAATATATAACTTACATCTTGTATTTTTATTACTCACTTAATTTATTTATGTCCAATGTCAATGTTGTATACATTTAATAAAAACGAAAATATTTAATGCGTCTGCAACGAGTGAGGTTGCCGCAAGTTTAATTATTACACAATGTTATATGTTTATTATTATTATTATTTACAGATATTTTTTTCATGTACTGTAAACTTTTCTTTCAGTATTTTTTTTTCTTGCATCATTTGTGGTGTTTCGGAGAGCTGTTTATAATCAAAATTTTAATTGTTTCACATTAATTGCAGCTTGTTCCTTCGACGACCCAAACGGAGTCCAATCTCCTTGCCTGCCCACTAGATGTGATGAAGATGGCGTTTGCACCAGAGACTGCAAACGGTACTGCGTCTGTAGGGAGGGTTACATGATCAACAAGTGGAACCGGAAGTGCCTGAAAGTGCCGATTCCTCTATAATATGTTTGTTTCATTCGTTTAGTTCGTCGTGGCATCGGCCAGTTTTAATTTAATTTTTTCTTTTTATTTATTTTAGTTATTTTTTATGTTAAATCAAAACGAATGTATCCGCCAAAAAAAAATAGTATACTATTAAACGAGTGAGAAAGTTGGCCATTGCCACGAGGGTAAAGTTTGCCAACTTGTTCACGAGTTTAATACTATACTTTTTCGCATCATATTAAATAATTACCTAAAGATTTTTCTGTTTGTATTAAATTATAACGAATCATTTTTCTATTTGGAAATTGCGGCAGTTCGCTGACAAAAAACGAATCGTAACCATAGTAACAACTAAACTGTTGGGCAATGAAACCGCTATCATTTGATTGGACGTCACCTGTTGGGTAATGAAATTGCTATCATTTGATTGGACGTCACCTGTTGGGTAATGAAATTGCCATCATTTGATTGGACGTCAGCTGTGGAGAAAATGATTCGTCCGAATAATGGACAACTTTCTCAATCAAAAAGGATTTGACAACGTTTACATTATTTAATAAGATGCGAAAAAATGTTTCACTTACAATCGGTTAATAATCTGTGCATTTGTACCCTTCAAAACTCATTCCAGGCCTTAGCGGGGAAAGTACTTTCCCGACTAGCATCAACTCTCGACTGTAATAGAGCATTTCCCCGCTCGGTAAGTAATCTAGTATTAAACACAACAACACTTACAGGGTAAGCCTGTTTTGTGTCACATATCCGCATGAACGCTCGACTGTAATGGAGTATTTCCCCGCTCGGTAAGTAATATAGTATTAAACACCACCACACTTACAGGGTGAGCCTGTTTTGTGTTACACCCGTTATAACAAAATTTGTATTAACCCATTATTTCCCCAATAATCGAAACATTTGTATTGGATGTTTAAATGTGCGAATTATGTAAAACACAAGCGAACAGCAAGCTCCGATTCAGGAGCGAGTTCGCGTTTGTGCACGGGTTACTAAGTAAGAGTTGCGCAACGTCATTTAAGAAAGATTTCTTGATTAAGTGCACATGCCGGCTTGTAATTGTTCCATGCAGAAATTCATATTAACGTCCATTTTACGATTTAGGTCAGTACATATCGTCGGTCGGCGGGTGTCTGCGCGCTCTCTCTCCTTCTTTCTCTCTCGCTCTTTTCTTGCCAACCATAATAGATAACGTGTTCACATCGAAAACTACATTTATTATTATACACACACACATTCACATACTTATGGAACAAACGTATATTATTCAACGTTCCTCATTCCTTAACGACGTTACACTTAATAACAAAGGAGAATAATGACCATTAGCTTAATTCTTAATGGATTTCTCCAATCCTAATCCATTTTACTAGTACGTTTTTTTTTTAGATATATTTTTCTTTATTTATTTTTAACTTAGGACTGCGTTTAGCTGGTTGGAAGATGGGATAGGGCTCGCCCACCATCCTGGGATAAGGCCCACCCACCATCATCTACCGCCACCCCCTGTTTTATGTCAATTAAGCTACAAAATACTGCCTTTTTAATGGCTGGATTATTTTTTCTTGTACTCGATATTTCCAAAAAAAAATTTTTACAATGAAGAATAAGGTTCTCTAAATAAATCAAACCACGGCTAATTTCAACAGGTGTTTGCGAGGCTCATCGGGCGGGTGATTGAGTTATGAGTATCCGCTGCAGTCCGGTAAGTACCTAGGTGGTAGATTTTATTCATTCGCGTCAGCCTCTTTTTTTTATTTAAAAAATCGATCGAAACTTGCGGTTCAGAATGTGTACCGTAAATTAATTTCAAAAAATGTTCAAGATTTGTAACAGGAGACCAGGAACGAAAAGAGTTGTTTTGCACTTCTAAAATCGATTGAAATTTTACTGTTCAGTCAGACAGTGGCGGCTCGTGGAACATGTTGATGGTAGAGCCACTTTTACAATTTATTGGATGGATGATGGAAATGACAAATTATGCAAATTAATTACCGGCAAAAAAATCAAAAGTTTGCACATCAAAATCAATCACCTTAAAAAAATAGAGACCAAAAATCTGAAAAAAAAAGTTTAACCAAAATAAAAAATATTTAGGGCAAAAAACTCTAAAATTTGGAACAATGAAATGAAAAATACAGGTCAAAGATCTAAAATATAGGCCAAAAAAAACAAAAATGCAGGTCTAAAAATAAAAAAATGCAAACCAAAAAATTGAAAAATCAAGGAAAACCAAAATAATTTCCCATTTTCAGCCCCCAAAAATGACTCATTACCTCAAAATATGTTGCCGATCAGAAACTCTAAAAGGGCAGTCAAAAAGTAACCAAAAAGGAAAAAACAATTCGCCTATAAAAAATAATAATTCAAGTTAAAAAATTTAAAATGAAGGGAAAAAAAATCAAAAACTGTACTTCAAAATATCGATTTTTTTTAAGTCGCGTATAAAAATCAATCATTTAGGTTAAAAAAATCTTAAAATCGACCAAAAATTCGATCCTAAAAATCAAAATTGCAGACCAAAAAATCGAAAATTTTAAGAAACAAATCGAAAATGTAGGCTAAAAGATCCAAAATTTACACTAAAATATCAAAATCCCGCCTTAACAATAAAAAATGAGAACATAAAGATTGAAAATTCAAGTACCAAAACTGCCTTTTTCAGCACTCGGTGTGATTAGCCCCAGAAAACAAAGGAAAAAACTAAAAATTTGCTTTGTGACGAAGAAAATTTGCACTCGACGATTTGAAAAATTGTAAAAAAATTGATTACCCCAAGGATTCGCTTCAAATAAACTTCAATTATTCAAAAATAGTGTACTTTTGATTTCCTGCGAAAACAACGATATGCTCCTGCAGAAAACAAGGGAATAAACTCAAAATTTTCTCTGTAGTGGAGGAAGTTTGCACTCAATGTTTTCGAAAATTGTAAAAAATTAATCACTTGCAGAATTAGCTCTTAATTAAGATAAAAAACTAAGCACAAAAAATCGAAACTTTACACAATTATCGAAAATTCGCGACCAAAAATCCGAAAATTTCAACAAAAAAAATCAAAAAGTTTAACCAAAATAAAGAATATTTAGGGCAAAAGCTCTAAAATTTGAAACGGAGAAATAAAAAAATCTAAAATATAGCCCAAAAATTAAAAAAAAACACTGGTCTAAAAATAAAAAATGCAAACCAAAAAATTGAAAAATCAAGGAAAACAAAAATCATTTGCCATTTTCAGCCCCCAAAATAACTTTTTAGCTCAAAATAAGTTGCTGACTAGAAAATTCGAAAACCTCGGTTCCTGGAAGTCGCACAATTTTTTTTATTGACAAATAGTGTTCAGAATGGTCCCAGACTTGAAAAAAAAACAAAAAAATGTTTGAAGAAAAATTAAATTTAATCGATTTTAGTCAAAAAGTAATCAGAAATTAAAAAAAAAGCGCCTATAAAAAATAATCATTCAAGTTGAAAATCTAAAATGAAGGACAAGAAATCAAAAACTGTAAAAAAAAAAGATATCGGCAAAAAATAAAAAAGTTGCGTATAAAAAAATCTATGATTTAGGTTAAAATTTTTTAAAATATGGGATAAAAAATTAAAAACTTTACCCTAAAAATCGAAATTGCGGACCAAAAAATCAAAAATTTTAACAAAAAAATCGAAAATTCAGAAGAAATTATTTTCTTTGGAAATTTGTAAAGACGCATTATTCAAGATTAGTCTGTCAAAATTTCAACCATCTGTTGCAATAAATGTGGAATTCCCATGCAAATTTCTGAAAAATGCGCTTTTTTGGTCATCAAAATTTGCTCTTTAGTGCAACTATTTTTGTTGTGGTATTTTCTTTGGAAATTTGTAAAGACACATTATTCAAAATTAGTCCGTCAAAATTTCAACCATCTGGTGCAGTAAATGTAGAATTTACATGTGAATTTCTGAAAAATGCGTTTTTTTTTTTGGTCGTCAAAATTTGCCTTTTAATGCAACCATTGTTGTTGTGGTGAACTTGCGATTGCTTTCTTTGGAAATTTGTAAAAACACGTTATTCAGAAATTGTAACCATCTGTTGAAATTAATGTGGAATTTCGATGCGGTGTTACAGGTGTTGTTTAACATTTAAAAAGTGTTTTAAGAATTAATTAAAAATTCTCGCTAAGCTTGAAACTACAGGTAGTGGCATGGCCCCGTGGCTCTATATAACGAGCCGCCCCTGCAGTCAGAATGTCTACCCTAAATTAATTTCGAAAAATTTTCACGAGACTAGGAACGAAAAACAAATGTCAATTTTAACTCTGTGGCGCATTCGCAAAGAAAACATGAAATTGATAATATTGTAGTTAAATTAATGAAAACATTAATATCATAAATGATTTATGTTTGGTAACGATTATATTCGTGTGTGGTGTGTGTGTGTGTGTGTGTGTGTGGAGGTCTCGAGTGCTACTTCGTTCCCATTAAAAAAAAAAAAAAATTGTTGCCCTTGATTCGGGCGTTTGCATCATAATCAGAGAAATAAATATTTATATTGTATAGTGTGCCGCCTGTTCTTGCATTGTTTCTCCATTTTCTATTCTGGTAGCTCTCAGCGGTCCGTTATAATGCGGCGGCGGCGGCGCTCCTTCCTTTCGGGCACCACTTAATTGTTAAATAATAAATTCGTTTCGGCCTTTCGGAACTACGTGTTAATTATAAGACGGAATTACGTCAAGGTAAGTTTCCGCCGCCCAAAACTTGTTTCCTTTTTATTATCTCACTATCCATGACTAAGATTGATTCGAATAAGTGCAGCCATTTAAGCTATATTGAATTCTTTTTCGTTTTTCGAGCGTAACTCTTGAACGAAACGTTAAAGAATCTTTAAGGAACGTGTTGGGCTACGCGCGCACTTATCGGAATCGGACGGACGGCACGCATCGGAAAAAATTGCTTAACACAGTTGTAAACGATTCCATGCCGTACCGATACACTCGTTTACAACAGTGTTAAAATTTTTTTGCCGATGCGTGCCGTCCGTCCGATTCCGATAAGTGTGCGTGTAGCTTTAAACTCTTTGAATGTATACAGATAAGGCGAAAAAAATACGAAATTCGACGATTTGAAAAATTGTGCATAATTTAGTTTTAAAATTTATTTTTTGATCATGATGGCTTCATTGGTCTATCGGTTCTGAATACACCTCTCGTGGTTGCGACTGTATTACACCAGTAGAAACAGTGTTGATTTGTTGGCTTTAAAAGTTAAAGAATGGCATCTGTTATTGATACTTATTTCTTTGAATAAAACGTGCCAATTAAGAAACGTAATTCGATATGTTCCACCCTTGCACAATGAGCGACAATAAAAATCGGTGAGCATATGCGCGCACGCCAAATTGAATGGTAAACACTCCGACGATAATGGGCGACAGTATTGGTTCCCAGGCCGATCTAATTCGAATTCATCATCCACCCCTATTCATCCGATACGGGTCACCCCTGTCCCAAATCGGCGACCTGTGGGATACCAGATATGCAAATTTAACCAAAAAAAAGGTGATGTGGCCATCATGTTACGTTCTGCGACGCTTGCATGGTTTATTTTCAATTGAAATCGTATTTTTAATGTACATCGAGCGTTGTGTAAACTCGGATGAAAAAATTATGAAAGATGTAAAAATTATACTTCAAATTCGAAAACTCAATTTACTCAAAAACTAAAGGGATTTCGAAAAAAACGTATTCTTTATAAGTTGTTCATTTTAGCAATCTCTACAATTATTATTAACTTAAATTTGCTGTATTATCGTTTTATAATTATAAACCGAAAATTAAAAAAATAATAATTAATTTTTTTCTCGAACAAAAATGATTTTATGAAAAATGTTTTCAAGCAAAAGATGTTCATTTCTTTGTCGTCTTCTATGCCTGTTTAAATGTTTTTGTGATATTTTTCATATTTAAGAAAATATTGGCAAAAAACAAAAAATAGTTAAGGTAAACGCCCACTTCCGGTGTACGAAATTTTACCAAAAGCTTTTCAGTTCTTCGGAATATCAAATAAGACGTATGTTCAAAGTTTCATATAAATTGCTCTATTAGTTTTTGAGATACAGCGCGCACAGACAGACACACAACAGACACACACACACACACACAATTTTTACTTTCTCCGTTACGAAGTACGAGAAAGTATTGTGATCGTGATTTTTTTTTCAAAAAATTTTTTTGCGGAAATATCCGTTTTGGGGTCCCTAGATGCCATTTCAACAATTTCTGGAAAAAAAAATTTTGTGTCTGTGTGTGTGTGTGTGTGTGTCTGTGTGTGTGTGTGTGTGTGTGTGTGTGTCTGTCTGTGCGCGCTGTATCTCAAAAACTAATAGAGCAATTGATATAAAACTTTCAACATCCGTCTTATTTCATAATCTGAAGAACTGAAAAGCTTTTGGTAAAATTTCGTACACCGGAAGTGGGCGTTTACCTTAACTGTTTTTTGTTTTTTGCCAATATTTTCTTAAATATGAAAAATATCACAAAAACATTTGAACAAATATTGAAGACAATAAAGAAATGAGATTATTTTGTTTGAAAACATTTTCCATAAAATCATTGTTATTCGAGAAAAAAATGTATTTATTTTTTTTCATTTTTGGTTTATAATTATGAAACGATAATAGTAACAGCAAATTTATGTTAATAATAATTGCAGAGAATGCTAAAATGAACAACTTATAAAGAATAAGTTTTTTCCGAAATCCCTTTAGTTTTTGAGTAAACTGAGTTTTTGAATTTGAAGTGTAATTTTTCTATCTTTCATAATTTTGACGTTTTAAACGTCAGTTTCATCCGAGTTTACACAACGCTCGATGTACATTTGAAATATGATTTCAATTGAAAATAAACCCATGAAAACGTAAATATAAAGTCGGAGAAAGTAACATGATGGCCACATCACCATTTTTTTTCCAGAAATTGTTGAAATGGCATCTAGAGACCCCAAAACGGATATTTCCGTAAAAAAAAATTTAAAAAAAAATCACGATCACAATACTTTCTCATACTTCGTAATGGAGAAAGTAAAAATTCCAGAAATTGTTGAAATGGCATCTAAGGACCCCAAAACGGATATTTCCTTAAAAAAAAAAATTGAAAAAAAAAATCACGATCACAATACTTTCTCGTACTTCGTAACGGAGAAAGTGAAAATTCCAGAAATTGTTGAAATGGTATCCAGGGACCCCAAAATAGATATTTCCGTAAAAAAAAATTTTTAGGCAAAAATCACGATCACAATACTTTCTCGTACTTCGTAATTTAGAAAGTAAAAAATCTTACAATTTTCTTAATCTTCATCAGTGATAATTTGAACGGAGAAAGTAAAAAACATATACTGAACAGTTCAAATCCGCTCAATTAATTTCCAATGACTGAATTTATCTGCGAATTTCGTGCTCGGCGCAATTTATGCGCGAAATAAATTATCGCGAATGTGGAGCGTGTATAGGAAATTGAATGAGAATTACCCGTTCCGATGATAAAACGCAATATTATGATAATGACGGTCTCTCGAGTGTGGTGTAACGGCCCTCGCGCACACCACGGACGAATAAGTCGTCTCATCGATTGTTGGAAAAGTTAGGTTAAGTTTAGCCAATTTTCTAACCTAACTTTTAAGCGACCAATTTTATTTATAAACGTCAAATTTTCGATGCGAAATATTTTTAAAATGACAAATTTTCTATACAAGGAGTTTAATTTTCTATGGATCGAATTTTACAGATGACCAATTTTCAACGCAACGCAATTTTTTTAAATGCCACCGAGTTTCATGATTTGGATTAAACAAATTATTTGGAAAGATAATTTTATGAAATTTTATAATTTCGATTTTACATATCTTTTGATAAGAAAAAAAATCTATAATTGACAAATTTTCTATGCAGCAGCGGCGGCTCGTGGATTTCCGTGGGGGAGGCAAAGACAAAGATGCCGCTCATGCTGCACTACTTACTCTTACACAGGAAGCAAATATTCCGTTGCTGTTTCGGTCAAATTTTCTTCCGTTGCCTCACCGACGAACATCCACGAGTCGCCGCTGCCATGCAGCAAATTTTATAAACGACAAATTTTCGATGCAATGAATTTTATAGATAACAAATTTTCTATGTAAAATTTCGATACAACGAATTTTTTCAAATATTCCGTTGCTGTTTCGGTCAAATTTTCTTCCGTTGCCTCACCGCCGAACATCCAAGAGCCGCCGCTGCCATGCAGCAAATTTTATAAACGACAAATTTTCGATGCAATGAATTTTATGGATAACAAATTTTCTGTGTAAAATTTTCGATGCAATGAATTTTATGGATAACAAATGTTCTATGTAAAATTTTCGATGCAATGAATTTTATGGATAACAAATTTTCTATGTAAAATTTCAATACAACGAATCTTTTCAAATATTCCGTTGCCATTTCGGTAAAACTTTCTTCCGTTGCCTCACCGACGAACATCCACGAGCCGCCGCTGCTATGCAGCAAATTTTATAAACGACAAATTTTAGATGCAATGAATTTTATGGATAACAAATTTTCTATGTAAAGTTTTCGATGCAATGAATTTTATGAATAACAAATTTTCTATGTAAAATTTTCGATGCAATGAATTTTATGGATAACAAATTTTCTATGTAAAGTTTTCGATGCAATGAATTTTATGAATAACAAATTTTCTATGTGAAATTTTCGATGCAATGAATTTTATGGATAACAAATTTTCTATGTAAAGTTTTCGATGCAATGAATTTTATGAATAACAAATTTTCTATGTAAAATTTTCGATGCAATGAATTTTATGAATAACAAATTTTCTATGTAAAATTTTCGATGCAATGAATTTTATGGATAACAAATTTTCTATGTAAAGTTTTCGATGCAATGAATTTTATGAATAACACATTTTCTATGTAAAATTTTCGATACAATGAATTTTATGGATAACAAATTTTCTATGTAAAATTTCGATACAACGAATTTTTTTAAATGCGATTGTTTCAAGTCCTCAAACTTTCAATGCAACCATTTTTCTAATGACGCAAATATTTTTTTAAATAACAAACTTTTGATGCAACGAAGGAATCGAACTTGCCAGTCTTGAGATCCAGCAGCCAGACGCTCATCCTCTTCGTCTCATCGACACCTTCGACGATAATTACGCTATGGGATCCGTGGACCGGTTGCGATTCTCACGCGTTGTAATTGTTAATTCCTTTCCGAACAATTGTTTGATGTTCAGAGGGTGGCCGGTGGCAGCACCCGCTCTCTCCGCGCAGATATTAGCCCCGATCGCTCACAAGGGGGTGGCTCGTGGGAAACCGGAGGGGCGCCCCCTTGCGCAACTGGGGTGGACCCGGAACGGTCATTGTGTTTCAACTAGGAAGCAGGAAGATGCACTTCTCTCCGCTCGCATCCGATAATCGTCAGACGCGTTAAATTGCGTGAGAAATTTTCGGGGGGCTGAAAATGTACAAAATATCAAAGTTTACTGGCGAGTGTGTCCGTGTCCATGTCAATGTGGCGTTTAAATATTGAGTGGATAAAAAATTTATCCAGCTATTAAAATTATACCTTGTACCCTTAAGGGTACACATTCTGAACCGTAAATTTTCGATCGATTTTTGAAGTGCAAAATTACTCTTCTCGTTCCTGGTCTCCTGTTGCAAATCTTGAAAATTTTTCGAAATTAATTTATGGTACACATTCTGAACCTGAAATTTTCGATCGATTTTTGCAGTGCGAAATTACTCTTCTCGTTCCTGGTCTCCTGTTACAAATCTTGAAAATTTTTCAAAATTAATTTATGGTACACATTCTGAACCGTAAATATTCGATCGATTTTTGCAGACCAAAATTACTCTTTTCATTCCTGGTCTCCTGTTACAAATCTTGAAAATTTTTCGAAATTGATTTATGGTACACATTCTGAACCTAAAATATTCGATCGATTTTTGCAGACCAAAATTACTCTTTTCGTTCCTGGTCTCCTGTTACAAATCTTGAAAATTTTTCAAAATTGATTTATGGTACACATTCTGAACCGTAAATTTTCGATCGATTTTTGCAGTGCAAAATTACTCTTTTCGTTCCTGGTCTCCTGTTACAAATCTTGAAAACTTTTCAAAATTGATTTATGGTACACATTCTGAACCTAAAATATTCGATCGATTTTTGCAGACCAAAATTACTCTTTTCGTTCCTGGTCTCCTGTTACAAATCTTGAAAATTTTTCGAAATTGATTTATGGTACACATTCTGAACCGTAAATTTTCGATCGATTTTTGCAGTGCAAAATTACTCTTTTCGTTCCTGGTCTCCTGTTACAAATCTTGAAAATTTTTCGAAATTGATTTATGGTACACATTCTGAACCTAAAATATTCGATCGATTTTTGCAGACCAAAATTACTCTTTTCGTTCCTGGTCTCCTGTTACAAATCTTGAAAATTTTTCAAAATTGATTTATGGTACACATTCTGAACCGTAAATTTTCGATCGATTTTTGCAGTGCAAAATTACTCTTTTCGTTCCTGGTCTCCTGTTACAAATCTTGAAAATTTTTCGAAATTGATTTATGGTACACATTCTGAACCTAAAATATTCGATCGATTTTTGCAGACCAAAATTACTCTTTTCGTTCCTGGTCTCCTGTTACAAATCTTGAAAATTTTTCGAAATTGATTTATGGTACACATTCTGAACCTAAAATATTCGATCGATTTTTGCAGACCAAAATTACTCTTTTCGTTCCTGGTCTCCTGTTACAAATCTTGAAAACTTTTCAAAATTGATTTATGGTACACATTCTGAACCTAAAATATTCGATCGATTTTTGCAGACCAAAATTACTCTTTTCGTTCCTGGTCTCCTGTTACAAATCTTGAAAATTTTTCGAAATTGATTTATGGTACACATTCTGAACCTAAAATATTCGATCGATTTTTGCAGACCAAAATTACTCTTTTCGTTCCTGGTCTCCTGTTACAAATCTTGAAAATTTTTCGAAATTAATTTATGGTACACATTCTGAACCTGAAATTTTCGATCGATTTTTGCAGTGCGAAATTACTCTTCTCGTTCCTGGTCTCCTGTTACAAATCTTGAAAATTTTTCAAAATTAATTTATGGTACACATTCTGAACCGTAAATATTCGATCGATTTTTGCAGACCAAAATTACTCTTTTCATTCCTGGTCTCCTGTTACAAATCTTGAAAATTTTTCAAAATTGATTTATGGTACACATTCTGAACCGTAAATTTTCGATCGATTTTTGCAGTGCAAAATTACTCTTTTCGTTCCTGGTCTCCTGTTACAAATCTTGAAAATTTTTCGAAATTGATTTATGGTACACATTCTGAACCTAAAATATTCGATCGATTTTTGCAGACCAAAATTACTCTTTTCGTTCCTGGTCTCCTGTTACAAATCTTGAAAATTTTTCGAAATTGATTTATGGTACACATTCTGAACCTAAAATATTCGATCGATTTTTGCAGACCAAAATTACTCTTTTCGTTCCTGGTCTCCTGTTACAAATCTTGAAAATTTTTCGAAATTAATTTATGGTACACATTCTGAACCTGAAATTTTCGATCGATTTTTGCAGTGCGAAATTACTCTTCTCGTTCCTGGTCTCCTGTTACAAATCTTGAAAATTTTTCAAAATTAATTTATGGTACACATTCTGAACCGTAAATATTCGATCGATTTTTGCAGACCAAAATTACTCTTTTCATTCCTGGTCTCCTGTTACAAATCTTGAAAATTTTTCGAAATTGATTTATGGTACACATTCTGAACCTAAAATATTCGATCGATTTTTGCAGACCAAAATTACTCTTTTCGTTCCTGGTCTCCTGTTACAAATCTTGAAAATTTTTCGAAATTGATTTATGGTACACATTCTGAACCTAAAATATTCGATCGATTTTTGCAGACCAAAATTACTCTTTTCGTTCCTGGTCTCCTGTTACAAATCTTGAAAATTTTTCAAAATTGATTTATGGTACACATTCTGAACCGTAAATTTTCGATCGATTTTTGCAGTGCAAAATTACTCTTTTCGTTCCTGGTCTCCTGTTACAAATCTTGAAAACTTTTCAAAATTGATTTATGGTACACATTCTGAACCTAAAATATTCGATCGATTTTTGCAGACCAAAATTACTCTTTTCGTTCCTGGTCTCCTGTTACAAATCTTGAAAATTTTTCGAAATTGATTTATGGTACACATTCTGAACCTAAAATATTCGATCGATTTTTGCAGACCAAAATTACTCTTTTCGTTCCTGGTCTCCTGTTACAAATCTTGAAAATTTTTCAAAATTGATTTATGGTACACATTCTGAACCGTAAATTTTCGATCGATTTTTGCAGTGCAAAATTACTCTTTTCGTTCCTGGTCTCCTGTTACAAATCTTGAAAATTTTTCGAAATTGATTTATGGTACACATTCTGAACCTAAAATATTCGATCGATTTTTGCAGACCAAAATTACTCTTTTCGTTCCTGGTCTCCTGTTACAAATCTTGAAAACTTTTCAAAATTGATTTATGGTACACATTCTGAACCTAAAATATTCGATCGATTTTTGCAGACCAAAATTACTCTTTTCGTTCCTGGTCTCCTGTTACAAATCTTGAAAATTTTTCAAAATTGATTTATGGTACACATTCTGAACCGTAAATTTTCGATCGATTTTTGCAGTGCAAAATTACTCTTTTCGTTCCTGGTCTCCTGTTACAAATCTTGAAAATTTTTCGAAATTGATTTATGGTACACATTCTGAACCTAAAATATTCGATCGATTTTTGCAGACCAAAATTACTCTTTTCGTTCCTGGTCTCCTGTTACAAATCTTGAAAATTTTTCGAAATTGATTTATGGTACACATTCTGAACCTAAAATATTCGATCGATTTTTGCAGACCAAAATTACTCTTTTCGTTCCTGGTCTCCTGTTACAAATCTTGAAAATTTTTCAAAATTGATTTATGGTACACATTCTGAACCGTAAATTTTCGATCGATTTTTGCAGTGCAAAATTACTCTTTTCGTTCCTGGTCTCCTGTTACAAATCTTGAAAACTTTTCAAAATTGATTTATGGTACACATTCTGAACCTAAAATTTTCGATCGATTTTTGCAGACCAAAATTACTCTTTTCGTTCCTGGTCTCCTGTTACAAATCTTGAAAATTTTTCGAAATTGATTTATGGTACACATTCTGAACCTAAAATTTTCGATCGATTTTTGCAGACCAAAATTACTCTTTTCGTTCCTGGTCTCCTGTTACAAATCTTGAAAATTTTTCGAAATTAATTTATGGTACACATTCTGAACCTAAAATATTCGATCGATTTTTGCAGACCAAAATTACTCTTTTCGTTCCTGGTCTCCTGTTACAAATCTTGAAAATTTTTCGAAATTAATTTATGGTACACATTCTGAACCGTAAATTTTCGATCGATTTTTGCAGTGCAAAATTACTCTTTTCGTTCCTGGTCTCCTGTTACAAATCTTGAAAACTTTTCAAAATTGATTTATGGTACACATTCTGAACCTAAAATTTTCGATCGATTTTTGCAGACCAAAATTACTCTTTTCGTTCCTGGTCTCCTGTTACAAATCTTGAAAACTTTTCAAAATTGATTTATGGTACACATTCTGAACCTAAAATTTTCGATCGATTTTTGCAGTGCGAAATTACTCTTTTCGTTCCTGGTCTCCTGTTACAAATCTTGAAAATTTTTCGAAATTAATTTATGGTACACATTCTGAACCTAAAATTTTCGATCGATTTTTGCAGACCAAAATTACTCTTTTCGTTCCTGGTCTCCTGTTACAAATCTTGAAAATTTTTCAAAATTGATTTATGGTACACATTCTGAACCTGAAATTTTCGATCGATTTTTGCAGACCAAAATTACTCTTTTCGTTCCTGGTCTCCTGTTACAAATCTTGAAAATTTTTCAAAATTAATTTATGGTACACATTCTGAACCTGAAATTTTCGATCGATTTTTGCAGACCAAAATTACTCTTTTCGTTCCTGGTCTCCTGTTACAAATCTTGAAAATTTTTCGAAATTAATTTATGGTACACATTCTGAACCTGAAATTTTCGATCGATTTTTGAAGTGCAAAATTACTCTTCTCGTTCCTGGTCTCCTGTTACAAATCTTGAAAATTTTTCAAAATTGATTTATGGTACACATTCTGAACCTAAAATTTTCGATCGATTTTTGCAGACCAAAATTACTCTTTTCGTTCCTGGTCTCCTGTTACAAATCTTGAAAATTTTTCGAAATTAATTTATGGTACACATTCTGAACCTGAAATTTTCGATCGATTTTTGCAGACCAAAATTACTCTTTTCGTTCCTGGTCTCCTGTTACAAATCTTGAAAATTTTTCGAAATTAATTTATGGTACACATTCTGAACCTGAAATTTTCGATCGATTTTTGAAGTGCAAAATTACTCTTCTCGTTCCTGGTCTCCTGTTACAAATCTTGAAAATTTTTCAAAATTGATTTATGGTACACATTCTGAACCTGAAATTTTCGATCGATTTTTGCAGACCAAAATTACTCTTTTCGTTCCTGGTCTCCTGTTACAAATCTTGAAAATTTTTCAAAATTAATTTATGGTACACATTCTGAACCGTAAATATTCGATCGATTTTTGCAGACCAAAATTACTCTTTTCATTCCTGGTCTCCTGTTACAAATCTTGAAAATTTTTCAAAATTAATTTATGGTACACATTCTGAACCTAAAATATTCGATCGATTTTTGCAGACCAAAATTACTCTTTTCGTTCCTGGTCTCCTGTTACAAATCTTGAAAATTTTTCAAAATTGATTTATGGTACACATTCTGAACCTGAAATTTTCGATCGATTTTTGAAGTGCAAAATTACTCTTCTCGTTCCTGGTCTCCTGTTGCAAATCTTGAAAATTTTACGAAATTAATTTATGGTACACATTCTGAACCTAAAATATTCGATCGATTTTTGAAGTGCAAAACAACTCTTTTCGTTCCTGGTCTCCTGTTACAAATCTTGAAAATTTTTCGAAATTAATTTATGGTACACATTCTGAACCTAAAATTTTCGATCGATTTTTGCAGACCAAAATTACTCTTTTCGTTCCTGGTCTCCTGTTACAAATCTTGAAAATTTTTCGAAATTAATTTATGGTACACATTCTGAACCTAAAATTTTCGATCGATTTTTGCAGACCAAAATTACTCTTTTCGTTCCTGGTCTCCTGTTACAAATCTTGAAAATTTTTCGAAATTGATTTATGGTACACATTCTGAACCTAAAATATTCGATCGATTTTTGCAGACCAAAATTACTCTTTTCGTTCCTGGTCTCCTGTTACAAATCTTGAAAATTTTTCGAAATTGATTTATGGTACACATTCTGAACCTAAAATATTCGATCGATTTTTGCAGACCAAAATTACTCTTTTCGTTCCTGGTCTCCTGTTACAAATCTTGAAAATTTTTCGAAATTGATTTATGGTACACATTCTGAACCTAAAATATTCGATCGATTTTTGCAGACCAAAATTACTCTTTTCGTTCCTGGTCTCCTGTTACAAATCTTGAAAATTTTTCGAAATTGATTTATGGTACACATTCTGAACCTAAAATATTCGATCGATTTTTGCAGACCAAAATTACTCTTTTCGTTCCTGGTCTCCTGTTACAAATCTTGAAAATTTTTCGAAATTAATTTATGGTACACATTCTGAACCGTAAATTTTCGATCGATTTTTGCAGTGCAAAATTACTCTTTTCGTTCCTGGTCTCCTGTTACAAATCTTGAAAACTTTTCAAAATTGATTTATGGTACACATTCTGAACCTAAAATTTTCGATCGATTTTTGCAGACCAAAATTACTCTTTTCATTCCTGGTCTCCTGTTACAAATCTTGAAAATTTTTCGAAATTGATTTATGGTACACATTCTGAACCTAAAATATTCGATCGATTTTTGCAGACCAAAATTACTCTTTTCGTTCCTGGTCTCCTGTTACAAATCTTGAAAATTTTTCGAAATTGATTTATGGTACACATTCTGAACCTAAAATATTCGATCGATTTTTGCAGACCAAAATTACTCTTTTCGTTCCTGGTCTCCTGTTACAAATCTTGAAAATTTTTCGAAATTGATTTATGGTACACATTCTGAACCTAAAATATTCGATCGATTTTTGCAGACCAAAATTACTCTTTTCGTTCCTGGTCTCCTGTTACAAATCTTGAAAATTTTTCGAAATTAATTTATGGTACACATTCTGAACCGTAAATTTTCGATCGATTTTTGCAGTGCAAAATTACTCTTTTCGTTCCTGGTCTCCTGTTACAAATCTTGAAAACTTTTCAAAATTGATTTATGGTACACATTCTGAACCTAAAATTTTCGATCGATTTTTGCAGACCAAAATTACTCTTTTCATTCCTGGTCTCCTGTTACAAATCTTGAAAATTTTTCGAAATTGATTTATGGTACACATTCTGAACCTAAAATATTCGATCGATTTTTGCAGACCAAAATTACTCTTTTCGTTCCTGGTCTCCTGTTACAAATCTTGAAAATTTTTCGAAATTGATTTATGGTACACATTCTGAACCTAAAATATTCGATCGATTTTTGCAGACCAAAATTACTCTTTTCGTTCCTGGTCTCCTGTTACAAATCTTGAAAATTTTTCGAAATTGATTTATGGTACACATTCTGAACCTAAAATATTCGATCGATTTTTGCAGACCAAAATTACTCTTTTCGTTCCTGGTCTCCTGTTACAAATCTTGAAAATTTTTCGAAATTAATTTATGGTACACATTCTGAACCGTAAATTTTCGATCGATTTTTGCAGTGCAAAATTACTCTTTTCGTTCCTGGTCTCCTGTTACAAATCTTGAAAACTTTTCAAAATTGATTTATGGTACACATTCTGAACCTAAAATTTTCGATCGATTTTTGCAGACCAAAATTACTCTTTTCGTTCCTGGTCTCCTGTTACAAATCTTGAAAATTTTTCGAAATTGATTTATGGTACACATTCTGAACCTAAAATATTCGATCGATTTTTGCAGACCAAAATTACTCTTTTCGTTCCTGGTCTCCTGTTACAAATCTTGAAAATTTTTCGAAATTGATTTATGGTACACATTCTGAACCTAAAATTTTCGATCGATTTTTGCAGACCAAAATTACTCTTTTCGTTCCTGGTCTCCTGTTACAAATCTTGAAAATTTTTCGAAATTGATTTATGGTACACATTCTGAACCTAAAATATTCGATCGATTTTTGCAGACCAAAATTACTCTTTTCGTTCCTGGTCTCCTGTTACAAATCTTGAAAATTTTTCGAAATTAATTTATGGTACACATTCTGAACCGTAAATTTTCGATCGATTTTTGCAGTGCAAAATTACTCTTTTCGTTCCTGGTCTCCTGTTACAAATCTTGAAAACTTTTCAAAATTGATTTATGGTACACATTCTGAACCTAAAATTTTCGATCGATTTTTGCAGACCAAAATTACTCTTTTCATTCCTGGTCTCCTGTTACAAATCTTGAAAATTTTTCAAAATTGATTTATGGTACACATTCTGAACCTAAAATTTTCGATCGATTTTTGCAGACCAAAATTACTCTTTTCGTTCCTGGTCTCCTGTTACAAATCTTGAAAACTTTTCAAAATTGATTTATGGTACACATTCTGAACCTAAAATTTTCGATCGATTTTTGCAGTGCGAAATTACTCTTTTCGTTCCTGGTCTCCTGTTACAAATCTTGAAAATTTTTCGAAATTAATTTATGGTACACATTCTGAACCTAAAATTTTCGATCGATTTTTGCAGACCAAAATTACTCTTTTCGTTCCTGGTCTCCTGTTACAAATCTTGAAAATTTTTCAAAATTGATTTATGGTACACATTCTGAACCTGAAATTTTCGATCGATTTTTGCAGACCAAAATTACTCTTTTCGTTCCTGGTCTCCTGTTACAAATCTTGAAAATTTTTCAAAATTAATTTATGGTACACATTCTGAACCTGAAATTTTCGATCGATTTTTGCAGACCAAAATTACTCTTTTCGTTCCTGGTCTCCTGTTACAAATCTTGAAAATTTTTCGAAATTAATTTATGGTACACATTCTGAACCTGAAATTTTCGATCGATTTTTGAAGTGCAAAATTACTCTTCTCGTTCCTGGTCTCCTGTTACAAATCTTGAAAATTTTTCAAAATTGATTTATGGTACACATTCTGAACCTAAAATTTTCGATCGATTTTTGCAGACCAAAATTACTCTTTTCGTTCCTGGTCTCCTGTTACAAATCTTGAAAATTTTTCGAAATTAATTTATGGTACACATTCTGAACCTGAAATTTTCGATCGATTTTTGCAGACCAAAATTACTCTTTTCGTTCCTGGTCTCCTGTTACAAATCTTGAAAATTTTTCAAAATTGATTTATGGTACACATTCTGAACCTGAAATTTTCGATCGATTTTTGCAGTGCGAAATTACTCTTTTCGTTCCTGGTCTCCTGTTACAAATCTTGAAAATTTTTCGAAATTAATTTATGGTACACATTCTGAACCTGAAATTTTCGATCGATTTTTGCAGACCAAAATTACTCTTTTCGTTCCTGGTCTCCTGTTACAAATCTTGAAAAATTTTCAAAATTGATTTATGGTACACATTCTGAACCTAAAATATTCGATCGATTTTTGAAGTGCAAAATTACTCTTTTCGTTCCTGGTCTCCTGTTACAAATCTTGAAAATTTTTCAAAATTGATTTTTGGTACACATTCTGAACCTAAAATTTTCGATCGATTTTTGCAGACCAAAATTACTCTTTTCGTTCCTGGTCTCCTGTTACAAATCTTGAAAATTTTTCGAAATTAATTTACGGTACACATTCTGAACCGTAAATATTCGATCGATTTTTGATGTCCAAAATTACTCTTTTCGTTACAAATCGTGAAAATTTTTCGAAATTAATTTATGGTACACATTCTGAACCGTAAATTTTCGACCGATTTTTGAAGAGTAACATTTTGTCGTTTCTAATCTCCAGGTACTCTTTTATTTCTATTCTAAAAATTCTAAATTCTAATTCCACACGCATTCATTCATTCATTCATTGACAAGGAAGCATCCTTAGAATTAATTAGTTTTTATGGCCCTTAAAAGGGCCGTTATTTTTTTTTTGGGGCGTGGTGCGCCCAAAATTTGCCGTTGTCATATCTCCAGAAGATGTTGGTGTGGTCGACTGCCTTCTCTTGGGAGCCGATTTCTCGTGGTGGTCACAAATACCTCTTGCTTCTTCTTATCTTTGTGCAATTCTTGGATGCGTTTCCAATTATTTTATTGAGTCACAAAAATTCAGGAAGGAAATGATTAGGGTATTAGGTTTTATTTATTTATATAATTCACCAAGGCTTCCAAAAATATCCACCTGAAAATGGTTAAAAAACATTAATCGGAGTTTAGTGGCAAAGACAAAATAATTTTAATTTATACTATAAGTTGCATTAAAATGCAATAAAGTCCAATTTTCGGAATCATATCATATCAAGTTGAACACACATAAACACACACATGAACACACACATCAGACACAACATTTTTTGTACGCATTTTTTGCCGAGTAATACCATGGAAAAAAAATGGTGAAAATGATCAAATGACCAAAACTTTTTTTTTAATGCAATAAAGTCCAATTTTCGGAATCATATCATATCAAGTTGAACACATATAAACACACACATGAATACACACATTACACACAACATTTTTTGTACGCATTTTTTCCAGAGTAATACCATGAAAAAAAAATGACGAAAATGATCAAATGACCAATACTTTTTTTTCCCCGAAAATAATGATTACACGTTTTCTCCCGTCGTTAAGAACCGTCATGATTTTGTTTAAATCTTTTTGAGAACAAAGCATTTTTTTCTCGGACTTCGTAACGGAGAAAGTAAAAAAGTTGATTTTTTTCGATTTTTCCATTTTCGAGTTTTCTTTGCTACCGCATCACGGACTTCAAATAGACATTTCTGGTTGCGCAAGTACATTTTCTGAAGGGTCTTGAAGGGATCTTTACGGTAACATCCAAATCAAACCAGTGGTTTCTTCGGGAAATCATTTTAAATGCGATTTTTGACCAAAGTAAGTTTTTCCGGTTTTTCTTTAAAAATTAAAAATCGCCAATTTTAATTGATTCCGATTAATATGCACCCAAATAGCACCGCGTTCGATTTGGAGTTTTCGTTCTGCCGCTACGGCCGCTCAAACTCTAAAAAATCGACTTTTTTCTAAAATTTTTCACTCGATCCAATTTAACCACAATCGATTGTGTTAAATTTTTTAACAAATCTCGTCACGTAACCCACAATCAGAAAACGCCGGAGGCGATCGGCCCGGCGGTGTAACTGGTGCATAAAACACAAAGTGTAGCATTACACCATCAAACAAAACAGCACATTAGTTCGTAATCGCCAATTAAATTTTCTTTTTTTCTCTCTCTCTCTCTCTCTCTCTGCTTTTGCGACCTCTCTTATCTAGATCGTGGGCGGGAAAGCGGCGGCCCGAAATTAATGCTCGCGATGTGGCAACGAGATATTGCCTCAAAAAAAAATAATAATAAAGAAACAGATACGAGGAGAGATTTTCTATTACTATTATTAAAAATTAGCAACGATCGGGTTTCGGCTTAATTAGTTGCACCGTGAGAGTTTGGTTCATCTTAACTGTGTTTAAACAATTTTTCTGCAGCCGTCCCGAAAATAACTACTTTCGGTACGATTTATTAAATCGAAAGTAAAGCTTTACATAAATCGTACCGAAAGTGGTTATTTTCGGGACGATTTTGTTTCACTTTCGGAACGATTTCTTTACTTTCGGAACGCTTTTTGTTACTTTCGGTACACGGTAGGCGGCCTTGACAAAAACATGAACTTCGTATTTAATTATGACAGCGCTTGTCATTACATTCGTGTGTGTTTCTGCTTTAACATAAAAAAAACGGCTGCAGAAAAAATATTGTACGTAACTCGTTCCAAAAGTGATTTACGTTTGAAACATTAAAATCGGCGCAGGCGCTAGGAATCTGTGATTTTTTTAAAAGGCAAAAGTCGTCATGAATTTTTTTTTTCTAATCTAATTTTCATAGTTTTCCACTCGTTTCGTAAATAAATTTGGAAGAGTTTGATCATGGCCGGACGTTTGAAATATTAAAATCGGCGCAGGCGCTAGGAATCTGTGATTTTTTTTAAAGGCAAAAGTCGTGTCATGAATTTTTTATTTTATTTTTCCAATCTAATTTTCATAATTTTCCACTCATTTCGTAAATAAATTTGGAAGAGTTTGATCATGGACGGACGTTGGAAATATTAAAATCGGCGCAGGCGCTAGGAATTTGTGATTTTTTTTTAAGGCAAAAATCGTTGTGAATTTTTTATTTTTTTTTCTAATCTAATTTTCATAATTTTCCACTCATTCCGTAAATAAATTTGGAAGAGTTTGATCATGGCCGGACGTTTAAAATATTAAAATCGGCGTAGGCGCTAGGAATCTGTGATTTTTTTAAAAGGCAAAAGTTGTCATGAATTTTTTTTTCTAATCCAATTTTCATAATTTTCCACTAATTTCGTAAATAAATTTAGAAGAGTTTGATCATGGCCGGACGTTTGAGATATTAAAATCGGCGCAGGCGCTAGGAATCTGTGATTTTTTTTTAAAGGCAAAAGTCGTTGTCATTAATTTTTTTTTCTAATCTAATTTTCATAATTTTTCACTCATTTCATAAATAAATTTGGAAGATAATTGGATTCTATTTGAGAATACGTTACTAAATACAGGGTGTGCCATTTGAAAAAACGAAGTTATTCAACTTTATAAGTTGGGTTTTTCTACCGCATTTTTTTATCACCCTGTATAATTTTTTGTATGAAATCATAGTTGGCTCTATAGTTCAAACCTTTAAGCAAATAATTAAAATGATTTTAATCGTTCAACGTCAATCACTGGGGCAAAAATAAAATTTTACCCAGACCATGCATTTCAAACAACAAATCTTCAAATATTTCGAAAAAAGGTATAGGGAGTATTGAAGTAACTCACCTTTATTTGCTCCATATAATTCAAAAATGACAAAAAATACAGGGTGTTCCATTAAAAAAAACATAAGTTTGGTCTGTAACTTTGTTATGAGACACCCTGTATAAATTTAAATATTTTTAGGGCGTGCAGCTCACTATTATACACAACTTTTGTATTAAACATTTTTCGAAATTTTGAAAAATACGCACGTGATTGACCATTTCCAGAGCTCTGAAACACCCTGTATAAATTTGGAAGAGTTCACTCATAGCCCGGTTTTGACGTTTAAAATATTAAAATCGGCGCAGGCGCTAGGAATCTGTGATTTTTTTTAAAAGCAAAAATCCTTGTCATGAATTTTAATTTTTTTTTCTAATCTAATTTTCCACTCATTTCGTAAAGACATTTTGAAGAGTTCAATCATGGCCGGGTTTTGACGTTTGAAACATTAAAATCGGCGCAGGCGGTAGGAATCCGCGATTTTTCTAACGATTTGTCGTTGTTATGAATTTGTTTGTTTGGTTTACAAATAATTTCTCGTTTTAGAGAATAATCTAATGCTAATTCTGTTTCTGTGTTATTTCGATAATTAACCTGCGAATATGGGTCGTTTTTTTTTCCGCGCCCCGGTCGTAAATTTTGGTGCGTAAATTGATTTTTTGACATTTCGTTTTTTTTTCGAGCGCGTAAGAGAATGAGCGGCTGCGCATTGGTCGTAATTTACGCAATTTCATTAGCCGTATATCATTCAGGCGCGCGTGAATTTATTGGGCGCCGTAGGAAACCCAAAGTGGACGCGGATAATAATGGTTACACAAATGTGACCCGATGTGATCGCTGTTTGCCGTTTGCTAATGGACACGTTTTGAAACTTTTTTTTCTTCACGCGCTTGCTTCATATTTTTTTTAAGGTCCGAGTGTTGCAGGAAGTTTGGATTGGGGAAGTGGAAGTAACCGTTATTGAAAAACACCACTAAAGGTTATTTTACAAAAAAAAAACGATTTAGTAACAGTAACCGTTTCAATAACAAATCACTTGTAGGTAACAGTAACTCTTCTAATTCAATAAAAAATCACTTCTAAGTAACAGTAACTCTTCTAATTCAATAGCAAATCACTTCTAGGTGACAGTAACTCTTCTAATTCAATAACAAATCACTTCTAGGTAACAATAACTCTTCTAATTCAATAACAAATCACTTCTAGGTGACAGTAACTCTTCTAATTCAATAACAAATCACTTCTAGGTGACAGTAACTCTTCTAATTCAATAACAAATCACTTCTAGGTGACAGTAACTTTTCTAATTTAATAACAAATCACTAGCGGATTCAATAACTTTTTACAAGGAGTGTTTTCTGAAGTTACTTTAAAAACACGGTTACTAAATAACCGTTTAACTCGCCGGTTATTTTGTAGTAACAGTAACTGTTATAACCGTTACCGGAAAATAACTGTTTATCTCATCGCTACTAATAACAATAATTAATCTTAATTAGTTATTTGTTGTATCGTAAAAATATGTGCTATTGTAATAATATTCAGAAACTGGTACATAATGCAAAGCTATTAATAAACGTATGCATTTCCCAAGTGGTTCCTCGTATTCTATAAAGAGGCAAGAGAGACCCACCCATCTAACTATAATAACAAATAATCGACAATATAGCGGAAGTATCGTGCATTATTCATGAGAAATTAGCACTTCAGATAGACGACGAAGGTTAAATTTGCATGAAATATGCCCAATACCTCTCTCTCTCTCACACACAATATTCATATTAAACCAATTTGAAATAGATTACCAACATGCCTATTGTGATTTATGAGTTTATTTCGGTAATAATTTTAATGCGGTGTAGAAAATACAAAAAAAACGTATTTTTTGACCATATCTAACCTTTCTTTGATGATTTAAAAAAATCTAATTTTTTGTATTTCGAGAATTTTTTTTCAATTTTTGCATTTTGAGAATTTTTTTTTCAATTTTTGTATTTTGAGAAGAATTTTTTTTTATTTAATTTCGATAATCATTTGAAAAATTTGTATATTTGGAGAAAAGAAATATTTTAACATTCTCCGTTACGAAATATGTGAAAGTATTGTGATCGTGAAAATTTTTTCAATATTTTTTACGTCTGTTTTGGGATCACTAGATGCCGAAAAAAGTAGTGCGTTTTTTCATTTTTGGTTTACAATTATAAAACGATATTAATTACAGCAAATGTATATTAATAATAATCGTAGAGAATACCAAAATTAACAGATATTATTTTTGAAACAACACGCGAAACTCTTTCCACCAATAAATTACAAAAAAAAAAATCCGACAAGGTAAATTAAGCAATTGTTAACGCCAATATATTCTAAGGTTAAACGGAACGTTCAAACATTTTTTTCGTTGATGTAATAAAATAATTCGTGTAATTATCTCCCCAGCCATCGATAGGGAGCAACGGCGGCGCGTTAAGTCGTGCCGATAAATTATTGCTAAATTACAATCGGCGGCAATTACTTAATATTTATTGATTACACCTATTCACGTAGATTCCAATTTTCGTCACGTAACTCACGCCACGACCACCAAAAAGAAAGTGCGCGCCAATAAACGACCCCAACTGACCAAAGCCAACGAAAAAAAAAATCGTTCTCATTATTGCAAGGTTGAATTTCGAAGCGAGGGCGTTCGATTATCTCTCGACAATTATTATTTCCCACTAATCACATCCTGAATAATCCGAAAACCACCGCACCTTCGACGGCCTCCGGCCGGCGCTACCAAAAACCCGAGGAATCTAACCTCATTCCGCACTTGTTACAACAATCGAAAAAATTGATTGGGATTTAATTATATCGTAGGCGATAAGTAGAAACATGCAGATATTTTTTTTTTTGCTTTATTTGTTTCGTTCTCACCGGCGAAGGCCGGACGGACACTAATGCTATAATTAAAAGTAAAAGTAATTTACTTTATTGAATCCGATCCGGTGGCCATAAATTAATGGCTCCTGCACCGTATAATCTTAATAAATATTAAGCCGAATTGCGTGCGCTGATTATAGAATATATTTCGCCTTTATGTTCTTCCTAATTAAGTTATTTATTAACGTTGCTTTGGCCTAGATTTCAATTTAGTATATTGTGCAATTGCTTCTTCTACAGCTCTTGGGAATCGGTTTCAGGGTGGAATTATTAAGTTATCCAAGAACTTCAAGAGTAAAATTTAGGGAAGAAAAACACTGCTTGCTTGATTGGGCATTTACTGTCTAAATGATCACGATCCGATCAGTGTGGAATCTACTTGCTCACGCCGCCATTCTTATTAAACCGGCAATAGGTTAATGTAACACTTCCTAGTCTTTATTACCGATAATTTTACACCGAAGCACGCAGATTTATCTATCGGATAAATCACCACTGAATATTCGCAAGACACGGTAAATTGCTCCAACCACTGATAAACACATTACGGTCGCTCGGGAGTTAATCAGGGCGAAACGAGTCCCGCAATCTATCTAATTGCACCCTCTCGTGGAGTTGGTTGCAACAATAAAATAATACACCCTCGCGTATTGCTAGGATACTGCAACAATTGCAATAAACAATAGTTGTTTGGACATACCGCGTGTTGCTAGGATACTGCAACAATTGCAATAAACAATAGTTGTTTGGATAACAGATGAATGTGTTTACTTTTATGTATGTCACGTGTGTGTGTGTTTGATTTGTTAGTTGTGTGCGCCCTTTCGTTTGCGGAAATAAACGGGGAAACAAGTGTGGGGTGAAGGACAGCAGTTCCAGCCCGGACGCCGAGCAGAGCAGACCACCAGAGGAACACCAACCGCAGTCCGTCAGAATAAATCCGTTCTCCGAGCCGTTTTCACGGCAGCCGAACGGACCCATAAATTCTGATCGACTATTCGCAACAATAATTCTGAGATCGAAAAGCCGTTTTTACGGCTCAACACCGCACCATGGACAGCAACCGCTACGCCAAGCAGTTCGCCAAGGCCCAGGCACAGCTCGAGGAGCCCCCGAAGCGCTACCCGGATACACCGGAAGAACAATCCCGCGCCATCGCGCTGCTTCTGGCAAAATCCGAACGGGAGGAAGCCCACGAGTTACGCAGACGGAACAAACACCTCCACGCTAAAGTGCAACAGCTGGAACAACGACTCGAGGAGCTGACCAGGGCAGCCACCCCGACACCTACACCGACGCCAACCATAACACCCACACCCAAGCCCACTGTCCCCACCGGGAACAGTTTTGCCGTCCTCATGGACACGGACGGCTCCGACGATGACGACTCGACCCCAACACCGAGGCCGAGCAACAAGAAGAGGATCGCATCACCACCAGCGACCCCCAACGCCAGCAAGAAGGCGGCGCCACCAACAAAGAAGGCCAAACAACCGGCCGCTAATGCAGCGGTCCCATCCACCTCCCGCATCACGACCCCACCAGCACCAACGTCTACCCCAGCTGTGCAGTCCAACACAGCTAAACTCCCCTTCGTCCCCCCTGCACACAGACCGCCGCCAGTTGTCCTACCAGCGGACACACGCTGGCCGGAAATCAGGGCCTTGATGGAAACGCACTCCATCAAGGTTCACCAAGCCAAATACGCAGCTCGCGGGCTGCGTATTTTCCCCGAGACCCCCACGGACTTCCGCACCCTCACGAGGGTCCTCGATGACAACGGTACACCGTACCACACATACCAGCTCACCGAGGACAAGACGACAAAGGCGGTAATACGAAATATTGCCCCTTCGTGCACCGAGACCGAGATCGCGGAGGATCTCAAGAAACAAGGCTTCCCGACACTCCTCGTGAAACGGATGACCCGCAGAGACCCTGTGACAGGACAAACACATCCCTTGTGGATGGTTTACGTACAACTAGACGGCAACGTGGATATTCACCGCATCCTCGCCGTCAAGAAGGTCCTGGGGCTCGATGTGAAAGTCGAGCGGAAACACCACGACGGTAGCAAACAACAGTGCTACCGTTGCCAGCAGCTAGGGCACACGCAGAGCTGCTGCACGATGCCCCCACGATGTGTCAAGTGTGCAGGCGCACACTTGTCGCACAACTGCGAGAGGCCAAGGACGGACCCGGCAAAGTGCGCTAACTGCGCCGAGGCCCATCCTGCGTCTTACAGAGGCTGCACTCGCTTCGTCGCCCACGCGAAGAAGAGTGCCCCCACACCGAAGCCCCTGACGAAGAGCTTTGCCGCAGCTGCGGCGGGCTCAACCCAGCAGAGGAAGACGACACCAACGGCCTCCCCGGGGCCCGACTACGCGCAAGTCGGCACCATCGTGGCGGAGATGCTCCAGGCCCTCGGCGCGGCGAGCGGCCCGACAGACCACGCAACCATCGTGGCCACATCGATCCCCAAGATCGTCCTGGCGATCTTGGGAACCCGAGTTTAGACAACATTAATTTTATTTCTGTTGCAGGGCAGTCCGCAGCGAGGACAACAATGAGTTACGGTGGCTATTTTTCCGCCACCGAACTCCAGCATATCGAACAGACACCGAGACGAGGCGGCACACGGCACACCACCAAGAGAACGTCTATCCACACCGCGACAAGTGGAGGAGTTTTAGCTGGTATACCCTTCAGGGACTCCAGCACTACCCCGCTACGGGGGTGTCTATAAAAGATTTCTCCTCCACACATCAAAAAAAAAAAAAAAAAAAAAAAAAAAAAAAAAAAAAAAGGGGAAGGAAAAAAACGGGCGCAGACCAACGACCAACGATCAACGGCTTTATCCACTTAGTTCATTTCGACTGATGGAAGCACCCGTGGGAAACGGAAGAGGCTGGGTGCGCACAGGGCTCGCCCGTCCACTTGTTTCTCAAGGGAAAATCGGGTGCGTATGTTTTTCTTTTCTCTCTCTAATATTCGCATCATCCCCTATCATGTTACAAATTTCTGCAGTTATTGCGTAACGGATCGATGTATTTCAATTCAGTGTAACACCGAACCAAATTGATATATTTTTTTAATATTACTGCCTATTATAATATAATTTTTGCCCTCACTTTTTACCCAGACTTTCTACTTGGACTTTTTACTTGGATTTTTTGCCAAGACTTTTTACCCGGACTTTTCTCCCAAAAGTTTTAACCGGACTTTTTACTTAGACTTTTTACTAGGACTTTTTACCCAGACTTTTTACTTGGACTTTTTACTTGGATTTTTTGCCAAGACTTTTTACCCGGACTTTTCTCCCAAAAGTTTTAACCGGACTTTTTACTTAGACTTTTTACTAGGACTTTTTACCCAGACTTTCTACTTGGACTTTTTACTTGGATTTTTTGCCAAGACTTTTTACCCGGACTTTTCTCCCAAAAGTTTTAACCGGACTTTTTACTTAGACTTTTTACTAGGACTTTTTACCCAGACTTTTTACTTGGACTTTTTACTTGGACTTTTTACTTGGACTTTTTACCCGGACTTTTTACTTGGACTTTTTACGCGGACTTTTTGCCTAGACTTTTTACTTGGACTTTTTACTTGGACTTTTTACTTCGACTTTTTACCCGCACTTTTTGCCTAAACTTTTTACCCGGACTTTTTACTTGGACTTTTTACCCGGACTTTTTACTTGGACATTTTACCCGGACTTTTTGCCTAGATTTTTTACCCGGACTTTTTTCCAAAACTTTTTAACTGGACTTTTTACTCGGACTTTTTACCCGGACTTCTTACGTAGACTTTTTACCCGGACTTTTTGCCCAGACTTTTTACCCGGACTTTTACCCCGGACTTTTACCCAGACTTTTTACTTGAACTTTTTACCCAAACTTTTTACTTAGACTTATCCCCCGGACTTTTTACTCGTACTTTTTACCGTTTTTATAGGGAAGAATATGGTGTTCCAACTGTGACAGAAGATACTACTAGAACTGCAAGATACGTCCAAGGACATCCAGCTGGCGCGACGGTTTAAACCAATTTGATCGGTTCTTTTAAGAACCATATAAACCTCAATAATTCTTTAGATCTTCATGTTGTCATCGTTTAGTTGACTTTATTTCCTCACCCGACATTCCTTTGTCCCAATCCTCAATGAACCGATACATTATTTGGGACACTATTTTAAGGACACTTCTTTGGGACACTGGGACACTTTTTTTGGGACACTGGGACAGTTTTTTGGGACACTTTGGGACACTTTTTTGGGACACTTTGGGACACTTTTTTGGGACACATTTTTGGGAAACTTTTTTGGGACACAATTTTTGGGACACATTTTTTGGACACTTGTTTTGGGACACTTTGGGACATTTTTTGGGGGACCTTGGGACACTTTTTTAGGACAGTTATTAACACTTTTTTGGGATACTTTGGAACATTTTTTGGGACACTTTTTAAACACATTGGGACACTTTTTTAGGAGACTGGGATACTTTTTTAACACATTGGGATACTTTTCCAAGACATTTTTCTGGGACACTTTTCAGGTACCATTTTCTGAGACACTTTATTGGGACACTTTATTGGGACACTTTATTTGGGCACTTTATTGGGACACTTTATTGGGACACTTTATTTGGGCACTTTATTGGGACACTTTATTGGGACACTTTTTTATTACTGTAATATTTAATATTGCATTATTTAATACTGTAATATTTAATACCGTAATATTTAACACTGCAATTTTTAATAATGTAATATTTAAATACTATACTTTTTTTTACCGTAATTTTTAATTTTTAATACTGTAATTTTCACTACTGTATTTTTTGAATTTTTAATACTGTAATTTCACTACTGTATTTTTTAATTTTTAATACTGTAATTTTCACTACTGTATTTTTTAATTTTTAATACTGTAATTTTCAATGTTTAATACTATAATTTTTAATACAGCAATTTTTAATGACTTTTGTCTATTATATGACTTTTATAAATGACCTTTATATATGACTTTTATAAATGACCTTTATATATGACTTTTATAAATGACCTTTATATATGACTTTTGTGTATTATATTAAGCTTGTTAATGACTTCTATATGACTTTTCTATATGACCTATACATGACTTTTGTGTATTATATTACGTTCGTTAATGACTTTTATATATGACCTATTAATGACTTTTATATATGACTTTTGTAAATGACTTTTATATATGACCTATTAATGACCTTTATATATGACTTTTATAAATGACCTTTATACATGACTTTTGTGTGTTATATTAAGCTTGTTAATGACTTTTATATGACTCTTCTATATGACTTTTATATGACTTTTGTGTATTATATTACGTTTTTTAATGACTTTTATATAACTTTTGTAAATGACTTTTATATGACTTTTCTGTATTACATTACGTTTGTTAATGACTTTTCTATATGACCCATTAATGACTTTTATATATGACTTTTACATGACTTTTGTGTATTATATTACGTTCGTTAATGACCTTTGCATATGACTTTTATATATGACTTTTATATATGACTTTTATATATGACTTTTGTATGACTTTTACATGACTTTTATATATGACTTTTATATGACTTTTGTGTATTATATTACATTTTTTAATGACTTTTGTAAATGACTTTTATAAATGACTTTTATATGACTTTTGTGTATTACATTACGTTTGTTAATGACTTTTCTATATGACCCATTAATGACTTTTATATATGACCCATTAATGACTTTTATATATGACTTTTGTAAATGACTTTCATGACTTTTGTGTATTAGATTAAGTTCGTTAATTACTTTTATATATGACTTTTGTATGACTTTTGTGTATTATATTACGTTTGTTAATGACTTTTATATGACTTTTGTGTATTACATTACGTTTGTTAATGACTTTTCTATATGACCTATACATGACTTTTGTATATTATATTACGTTCGTTAATGACTTTTATATATGACTTTCGTGTAATATATTACGTTTGTTAATGACTTTTATATTTGACTTTTGTATGACTTTTATATATGATTTTTGTGTATTATAGTACGTTTGTTAAGTGTTCCAGAAAAGTGTCCCAAAAAAAAATGGCCCAATGTGTCCCAAAAAGTGTCTCTAAAGAAATGCCTCAAAGTGTCCTAAAAAAAGTGTCCCAAAAGTGTCTTAAAAGAAGTGTCCCAAAAAAGTGTTCAGAAAAAGGGTCCCAAAATGTGTCTCAAAAAAATGTCTCAAAATGCCCTAAAAAAAGTGTTCCAAAAGTGTCCCAAAGTGTCCCAAAAACAGTGTTCAAAAAAGTGTCCCAAGGTGCCCCAAAAGAGGTCCCAAGAAAGGGTCTCAAAGTGTCCCAAAACAAGTGTCCAAAAAATGTGTCCCAAAAATTGTGTCCCAGTGTCTCAAAAAAGTTTCCCAAAAAAAGTGTCCCAAAGTGTCTCAAAAAAGAGTCCCAAAACAAGTGTCCAAAAAATGTGTCCCAAAAATTGAGTCCCAGTGTCCCAAAAAAGTTTCCCAAAAAAAGTGTCCCAAAGTGTCCCAAAATTTGAGTCCCAGTGTCCCAAAAAAGTTTCCCAAAGTGTCCCAAAAAAGTGTCCCAGTGTCCCAAAAAGTGTCCTTAAAATAGTATCCCAAATAATGTATCGTTTCATCGAAGATTGGGACAAAGGAATATCGGGTGAGGAAATAAAGTCAACTAAACGATGACAACATGAAGATCTAAAGAATTATTGAGGTTTATATGGTTCTTAGAAGAACCGATCAAATTGGTTTAAACCGTCGCGCCAGCTGGATGTCCTTGGACGTATCTTGCAGTTCTAGTAGTATCTTCTGCCACAGTTGGAACATCATATTCTTCCCTATAAAAACGGTAAAAAGTACGGTTAAAAAGTATAAGTAAAAAGTCCGAGCAAAAAGTACATGTAAAAAGTTTGGGTGAAAAGTCCGGGTAAAAAGTCCGGGTATAAAGTCCAGCTAAAAAGTCTAAGTAAAAAGTCCGGGTAAAAGGTCCAGGTAAAAAGTCCGGGTAAAAAGTCTAAGTAAAAAGTCCGGGTAAAAGGTCCAGGTAAAAAGTCCGGGTAAAAAGTCTAAGTAAAAAGTCCGGGTAAAAGGTCCAGGTAAAAAGTCCGGGTAAAAAGTCTAAGTAAAAAGTCCGGGTAAAAAGTCTAAGTAAAAAGTCCGGGTAAAAAGTCCAAGTAAAAAGTCAGGGTGAAAAGTCCAAGTAAAAAGTCAGGGTGGAAAGTCCGAGTAAAAAGTCCAAGTAAAAAGTCCAGGTAAAAAGTTTGGGGAAAAAGTCCAGGTAAAAAGTCCGTGTAATAAGTCTAAGTAAAAAGTCCGAGTCTAAGTAAAAATCCTGTTAAAAAGTTTGGGAAAAAAGTCCGGGTAAAAAGTCCAAGTAACATACCTTCATGTTATACCTTTTTTAATCAGAAGAACGAGTTTAATCGATTGGCGTTAATTAGTCGAATTCAATTAAAATTGGGAAAATTTGAAAAACCACAGGAAAAAATGAAAAAAGTCGATTTTTTCGATTTTTTTCATTTTCGAGTTTTCTTTGCGAACGCGTCACGGGCTCTTAAAATTAACATTTGTGGTCGCGAAAATACATTATGAATTCGAGAGATCGAGGAAGCGAAGCAGTCGACAAGCGATCTTCGAGGTTGTCGGCGCCGTCGGTGCGCGGGCGTTCGCCCCATAACAAGGGCCGGGCCGCACCCTGCGAGCGCACCGGCTCCGTGGCTCTAGGAAGCTGTGCCTCCTACAGAACTTGCTCGTACCGTGTTTACTGTTCGATAACACGTGAAAAATCCCATTACATCCATCAGACTTACCATAAACTCACCTCTCACCGCACACATGCAAGACAATCACATCGTGATTATCCTGTTTGATAATACCAAATCATCATGCTTCAATTACAAAAAGAAAATGTTTTATTTTTAATTCAACTAGAAATAAGAAATATTTTTTTCTGATTGTTAATTAGCAAAAATTTGCTAAGGAATGGAATTTTGTTGGCTATTGAGAAAATAATCATCACATCTCTTATTTCTTTTATTAGCGTTACGTTACTCCCGAGTGTGCATTATTAATGTTCGATAATTTATATCTATCAACCGGAATAGTGGAGAATAGTCCGGTGGTCTGGCAATAGGGAAGTGCTCTGCATTTTATTAAGACGATAATGATATATTTTCAATAATAAAATAATTGACTGCTCGTAAATTCAATCCACCATACAACCGCGGAGGTGCGAGTGTGAAAGTAAAATATTGCCCATATATGCACGTGTGAGTGTGTACAACACAACAAACGAAATAATTGAATGGCGGCAATAAATTACGTCCCGTACACACTCAAAAAATGATCGGACGTAAAATAAATCCGACCGTTAAAGGCGCCAATAAAAATCGTGCGCAGCTTCGGATTTTATGGATCGACAATAAAATCATTCGATCGGGTTGTTATTGCTTAATTACCTCACCTTACCTTTAAAGCCCATTAGACAATTCATTTTCTTGGAGTTGAAGATATGATGCGCAACTGTGGATTCTGAAATCTGGGCCATCGCCGGTGGAACATGATTGTTCTGTATGAAGTACGCGTTTGGAAATGATTCATTGCGAACAGACGAGCCGTTTCTGGTTTCCAGTCTCCGGAGCGCGGTGTTTTCCGGCAAGCGTTATGTACACACGAAACGTATTTATATATTCGAAAGCCGTTTGTTATTGTGGGTGTCATGACTAAAGACCGTTCAATAAGATATGGCGCAAGATTATCGTCTAATGCTAATTTGTAATGCTTCCATCATTTACACATAAAAAAATCAAATTCCGGACATAAAAATATTGATGATTAAGCATGATTGGTTGACTAGACTCAAAAATCTTTTACGGCATAATAACTTACCTTGCACTGCAGCGTATTTACCATGTGATTGATTTAAAAAATTAAACAGCAGCGGTTACAGGTTAGATCCTTGCGGAACACCACTTATTTCGACGAATTGCTAGAAAGCGGTCTTGCTGTACCTCGAAAAATGGAACCTTACACAATGTACCGACGCTAGAAAGTAGTCTCGCTGTACCTCAAAAAAAGCAAACTTGCAATTTCTTTTGGTTTAGAAAAAATGCCAAAAAGTTTGAACGTAATATCTAAACAAAAATTCATCCCAAACAACACGACGCAGTTGTTTTTGTGATTATAAATAAAATGTATAAAATTGGCATGAGGAATTTATTTGAGATACAACATTTGAGAAAGAAAATTCCTAAAAAAATTCCAGAAATTTAGCCATGAAAAAAAAATTCATGAAGGAATCCCAAAAAAGTAGTGTTGAAAAAATCATGGAAGAAAATACTTGAATTCTCTTTCACAAAAAAAGTACAGAATTTCTGCTAAAAACCTGAAAGAAAGTCCTTAAAAATTTCTCGAAAAATGTTCCATCAAAAGAAAAAAATTCCTGCAAAAAAGTCTATAACCAAATACATAGGTTTCCCAGAAAAAAAATCCTGAAATTAATTCCTGAAACACATATACTGAAAAAATTCAAGAAAAACAGTCTTCTTAAAAAAAATCCAGAAGAAACTTCCGAGAGAAAAAATTCCTCCAGAAAAGTTCCTCGCCAAATACGATGGTTTCTCGGAAGAAAATCCTGAAAAAAAAATTGCCAAAATTAATTCCTGGAAAATATACCCTGAAAAATATTTCTAAAAAAAAATCGCGAAAGAAAAATATCCTGAAAAAAGTGAAAAAAATTCCTGAAAAAGGTCCCAAAAAAATTCTGAAAAAGTCCTTAAATTTTTTTATGAAAAATCCTGAAAAAAGTTGTGAAAATTTTGATGAAAAAAAGTCCTTAAAGAATTTTTTTTCTGGAATAGAATTTTTTTTATAAAAAAGTCCTAAAAATTCTTAACCAAAATCCTTAAAAAATCTGAAAAAAGTCGTAAAACAATTTGATGAAAAAAGTCTTAAAAGGTGGAACTTTTTTTTTGGAATTTTTTTATTCTGAAAAAAGTCTCAAAAAATTCTTGAGAAAAAGCTGAAAGAAGTAGTGAAATTTTTTTATGAAAAAGTCCTAAAATATGGAATGTTTTTTCTGGAATAGAAATTTTTTTTAAAAAGTTCTAAAAGATGGAATTATTTTCTTGAATAGAAAAAAATTTGAAAAAAGTCCTAAAAAAATTCTTAAGAAAAATCCTTAAAAAATCTGAAAAAAAGTATTGAAAAAATTTGATGAAAAAAGTCCCAAAAGATAGATTTTTTTTCCTGGAATAAAAAAATTCTTAAGAAAAATGCTTACAAAATCGGAAAAAAGTCGTGAAGAATTTGAATGAAAAAAGTCCTAAAAATTCTTAACCAAAAACAATTTGATGAAAAAAGTCTTAAAAGGTGGAACTTTTTTTCTAGAATTTTTTTATTCTGAAGAAAGTCCCAAAAAAATTCTTAAGAAAAATCCTTTAAAAAGCTGAAAGAAGTATTGAATTTTTTTATGAAAAAGTACTAAAATATGGAATGTTTTTTCTGGAATAGAAATTTTTTTCTGGAATAGAAAAAAAATTGAAGAAAAGTCCTAAAAAATTCTTATGAGAAATCCTTAAAAAATCTGAAAAAAGTATTAAAAAAATTTGATGACAAAGTCCCAAAGGATAGAATTTGTTTTCTGGAATAGAAAAAATTCTGAGAAAAAGTCCTAAAGAATTCTTAAGAAAAATCGAAAAAAAAGTCCTAAAAGATAGAATTTTTTTTCAGGAATAGAATTTTTTTAAATGTCCTATAAGATGGATTTTTTCTGGAATAGAAAAAAAAATTGAAAAAATTTCGTAAAAATTCTTAAGAAAAATCCTTAAAAAACTGAAAGTAGTGAAAAAATTTGATGAAAAAAGTCCCAAAAGATAGAATTTTTTGTGGAATAAAAATATTCTTAAGAAAAATCCTTACAAAATCGGAAAAAAGTCGTGAAGAATTTTAATGAAAAAAGTACTGAAAGATGGATTTTTTTCCTGGAATAGAAAAAAATTGAAGAAATGTCCTAAAAAAATTCTTAAGAAAAATCCTTAAAAAATCTGAAAAAAGTATTGAAAAAATTTGATGAAAAAAGTCCCAAAAGATAGAATTTGTTTTCTGGAATAGAAAAAATTCTGAGAAAAAGTCTTAAAATTTTTTTAAGAAAAATCGGAAAAAAGTCCTAAAAGATGGAATTTTTTTCAGGAATAGAATTTTTTTTAAATGTCCTATAAGATGGATTTTTTCTAGAATAGGAAAAAATTGAAAAAGTGTCCTAAAAATTCTTAAGAAAAATCCTTAAAAATCTGAAAGAAGTAGTGAAAAAATTTGATGAAAAAAGTCCTAAGATGGAATTTTTTTCTGGAATAGAAAAAAAATTGAAGAAAAGTCTTAAAAAAATTGTCGAAATTAATTCCTGGAAAATATATCCTAAAAATAATTCTCGAAAAAAATATTAATTAAAAAAAATCCCGAGAGAAAATTCTTGAAAAATATTCTGAAAAAAGTGAAAAAATTTCCTAAACAAAGTCCTCAAATTTTTTTAAGGAAAAATCTTGAAAAAAAATTGTTGAGGAAAGTCCTAAAAGATATAATTTTTTTTGTGGAATAGAAAAAATTTTGAAAGAAAGTCCTAAAAATTCTTAACCAAAATCCTTAAAAAATCTGAAAAAAGTCGTGAAAAAATTTGATGAAAAAGTCCAAAACGATGGATTTTTTCTGCAACAGAAAGTCCTAAAAGATGCATTTTTTCCGGAATAGAAAAAATTTAAAAAAAAATGTAATAAAAAATTCTTAAGAAAAATCCTTAAAAATCTGAAAGAAGCAGTGAAAAAAATTGACGAAAAAAAGTCCCAAAAGATATTTTTTTTCTACAATAGAAAAAATTCTGAAAACAGTCCTAAAAAATTCTTAAGAACAATCCTTACAAAATCGGAAAAAAGTCGTGAAAAATTTTAATGAAAAGTCCAAAGATGGAATTTTTTTTTTTATAAAAGATGGATTTATTTTCTGGAATAGAAAACAAATTGATAAAAAGTCCTAAAAAAGTGCCGAAATTAATTCCTGGAAAATATATCCTAAAAATAATTCTCGAAGAAAATATTCATTAAAAAAAATCCCGAGAGAAAATTCTTGAAAAATATCCTTTAAAAAATCTGAAAAAAGTCGTGAAAAAATTTGACGAAAAAGTCAAAAAAGATGGATTTTTTTTGGAGTAGAAAGTCCTAAATGATGCAATTTTTTCCGGAATAGAAAGAATAAAAAAAAATCCTAAAAAATTCTTAAGAGCAATCCTTAAAAATCTGAAACAAGCAGTAAAAAAATTTGACGAAAAAAGTCCCAAAAGATAATTTTTTTTTCTGGAATAGAAAAAATTCCGAAAAAGTCCTAAACAATTCTTAAGACCAACCATTACAAAATCGACAAAAAGACTGTGAAAAATTTTAACGAAAAAAGTCCTAAGATGTAATTTTTTTCTGGAATAGAATTTTTTTTTTAAAGTCCTAAGGAATTTTTCCGGAATAGAAAAAAAAATAGAAGAAAAGTCCTAAAAAATTCTTCAGAAAAATCCTTAAAAAATCTGAAAAACGTATTGAAAAAATTTGATGAAAAAGTCCCAAAAGATAATTTTTTTTTCTGGAATAGAAAAAATTCCGAAAAAAGTCCTAAACAATTCTTAAGACCAACCATTACAAAATCGACAAAAAGACTGTGAAAAATTTTAATGAAGAAAGTCCTAAGATGTAATTTTTTTCTGGAATAGAATTTTTTTTTAAAAGTCCTAAGGAATTTTTCCGGAATAGAAAAAAAAATAGAAGAAAAGTCCTAAAAAATTCTTCAGAAAAATCCTTAAAAAATCTGAAAAACGTATTGAAAAAATTTGATGAAAAAGTCCCAAAAGATAATTTTTTTTTCTGGAATAGAAAAAATTCTGAAAAAAGTCTTAAAAATTCTTAAGAACAAGAAAAAAGTTGTGAAAAATTTTAATGAAAAAAGTCCTAAGATGAAATTTTTTCTGGAATAGAAATTTAAAAAAAAGTCTTAAAAGATGGAATTTTTCGCAAGTCGCAAAAGATACATTTTTTTTTCAGGAATAGAAAAAATTCTGAAAAAATCCTAAAAAATTCTTAAGAACAATCCTTACAAAATCGGGAAAAAGTCGTGAAAAATTTTAATGAAAAAAGTCCTAAGATGGAATTTTTTCTGGAATAGAAAAAAATTGAAGAAAAGTCCTAAAAATTCTTAAGAAAAATCCTCAAAAAATCTGAAAAAAGTATTGAAAAAAGTATTGAAAAAATTTGATGAAAAACGTCCCAAATGATAGAATTTTTTTTCTGGTATAGAAAAGTTCTTAAGAAAAATCCTTAAAAAGTCTGAAAAAAGTATTGAAAAAATTTGATGAAAAGAGTCCCAAAATAAAGAATTTTTTTTTTCTGGTATAGAAAAATTCTTACAAAAACGGAAAAAAAATTTAAAAAAAATATATAAATGATGGATTTTTTTCTGGAATAGAAAAGGGTTCCTGGAAAAAAAATATACTGAAAAAGTCATAAAAAAAGCTCTAAAACAATTTCTGCTAAAAACTCCTGAAGATAATTTCATAAAGTAGAATACCTGTTAGTATTTATTTCAGTACCATCAACGCGGTAATCAAAATGTTTTGAATGATTCTAATGAGAACATTCATAAGCCATAAAAAAATTAAAAAGAAATCATCTGCCAAAATCGATAAAGAAAATGAACAAAAAAAAAATCTTAATGAATATGCGTCATCGTATTCGTAATTTTCTAATTTTTAAATCGGCAGTAACACAAACATAAATAATATCTCAGTGACGATTAACATCGAATGAATGAATCCAATAAAAGATTGCATACGCGAGTCGTCCGATAAGTTATTAATTAATGCGGCAACGAGCGACCACCAGAGGAGAGAGCAACTCTAATGTATGCACGGGCTACTAAACCACCATTACTACCATTGCCCAGAGACGTGTTCATAAGATCATTGTTTATCGATGGTACAACGCCGGGATGGTACGGCCGTACCGAGACCCCACGCTTTACCAGACGACAATGAATACAAAAACCAAACTCAATTCTAATCATTTTAAACGATAGATAAAGATGTTTCCAGCCATGATGCGGCAATTGTTTTAACGGGAAATCAAGTACGCGTTGTTTTTATAAATATCTTGAGATTTTGAAGTAAATCACCGAGCGAGGGATTTTTTTTTAAATTTTCAAACCGTTGAATGCAATTTTCGTTTTCCCAGTTCAAATTTAAATTGTTGCCATTTTGTTTCCAGCCATGATGTGGCAATTGTTTTAACGACGGGAAATCAAGTACGCGTTGTTTTTATTAATATCTTGAGCTTTTGAAGGACATTTCCCGCTCGGTGATTTTTTTTACAATTTTTCAAACCGTCGAATGCAATTTTCGTTCTCCCAGTTTGAATTTGAAATGTTGCCGTTTCGTTTCCAGCCATGATGTGGCAATTGTTTTAACGGGAAATCAAGTACGCGTTGTTTAACATATCCAGTGTTGCAATTCATTGCAATTTACAAAAGTGAACGTGTAACCATAACAACGAAACAAACTTCATCGCTGGCAATCAAAATTCCCAGTCAAGATGACGCACGGTTCCGATTCGGAGGGCGAAAGCTGCGGCGTCCGCAGGCTCACCTTCATCCCCTTCGACCCGCTGAAGGGGAAGGTGTCGACGGCGGTCGGGAGCTGCTGTTTCCGGTACGAGGACCCGCTGAAATCGCACGAGGACCGCGCCATGTACATCGTGATGGACGACAAGCACATGGACAAACTGGACCTGGTGGAGAAGGCGGCCAGGCACTACTTCAAGAAGGACAAGCACTGGCACGAGCACGAGCACGAGCACCACGGGCACGAGCACGAGCACCACGGGCACGAGCACGAGCACCACGGGCACGAGCACGAGCACCACGGGCACGAGCACGAGCACCACGGGCACGAGCACGAGCACCACGGGCACGATCACCACGGGTACGATCACCACGGGCACGAGCACGAGCACCACGGGCACGATCACCACGGGTACGATCACCACGGGCACGACCACGACCACCACGGGCACGACCACCACGGGCACGATCACCACGGGTACGATCACCACGGGCACGAGCACGACCACCACGGGCACGACCACGAGCACCACGGGCACGACCACGAGCACCACGGGCACGACCACCACGGGCACGATCACCACGGGCACGAGCACGAGCACGGGCACAGTCCCGAGAGGAAGGTGTGCGAGAAGAGGCGAGGGGCGAGGCCCGTCCCGCCGACGAAATGCCCGGAGCCGAAATTTTCCGTACGGATCACGCCACACCTGCACCGCGTGAAGCAGACCGTCGACGGGAGGACGTGCGACGACGTTTGCAAATGATTGTATAACCTCCAACGTTGAAGGATCGACAGGTGTCATTATCGAAAGAGGTTATGGTTGTACCTCGTATTTAAAGTCGCTTTCAACTAAATGATGAAAAGCTGCGAGAATAATATGATTTATTTGGGCGGGAAATTGAAAAAATTGAAAATAAATACAACGAAAATCGAAGAAATTGTCCAAAAATACGAAATGTTTTGATTTTCGTTCCCGCTCAAATAAATGACACGTTGCCATATTATTCTCGCATTTATTCCTCGTTCAGTTAAAAGCGACTCTAAATGAGATGCCTATTTATTTAATTGCAAATTAGTGGACAATTAATACTCGCAAGGCATCTTGTAGTGAACACTATAAACGCTGAAGATAATTTCAATGTATCATCGCTTTTTTTTGTAAGAGTGCGCGGTCTTCTCTGTCGGTGCTAATTATAATGAAATACGAGACGGTGCACCAAAATATTTCAATTTTTCTTTTTTCCCCGCAGTCCCAAAATTATTTGATGAAGTGTATTTGTCCCGAATTGGTGCATGATCAGAATTAAAAATTTTCCAGACTTTTTACAGAATTTTCTTAAGATTTTTTTCAGGAATTTTTTCAATATTTTTTTTAATTTTTCAGGGGTTTTTTGAGATTTTTTCAATTTCTAGAATAGTTTTCAGGTTTTTTTTAATTTTTAATTTCTTTTTAAATTTTTGAGGAATTTTAAACTTTTTCAGGAATTTTTCTTTGGGAAATTTGTGGTAATTTTTTCCATATTTTTTCTTTGGAATTTTTTGTTAAGCAAAATGTTCACGAATTTTTGTTATAGAACTTTGAAGAATTTTTTTAAGGAATTTTTTCAATATCTTTCTCTTCGGGATTTTTAAGATTTCTTTCAGAATTTTTTTTTTATGAAATATTACAGGAATTTTTGTTTCAGAAATTTGAAGAATTTTTTCATTTTTTTTTCTTTGGAAATTTTTGTTAAGGTAAATTTTCAGGAATTTTTGTTTCAGAATTTTTGTCAGAATTTTTTTCAATATTTTTTTTTTTTAGAAATTCGTCAGGAGTTTTTTAGAAATTTGAAGAATTTTTTCAATAACTTTCTCTTTGGAAATTTTTGCGATAATTTTTATGATTCCTTTCAGATTTTTTTTAAGGAAATTCTTCAGGTATTTGTTTCAGAAATTTGAAGAATTTTTTTCATTTTTTTTTTTTTTTAATTTTTGTTTAGGAGAATTTTCAGTAATTTTTGTTACAGAAATTTGAAGAATTTTCTTCAGGAATTTTTTCAATATCTTTCTCTTCGGAATTTCTTTCAGAATTTTTTTGTAGGAAATTTTTCAGGAATTTTTATTTCAGAAATTTAAAGAATTTTTTCAATATCTATCTTTTTGGGAAATTTTTAGTAATTCTTAAGATTTCTTTCAGATTTAAAAAAAAAAAAAATTCCATATTTTTTCTTTGGAATTTTTTGTTTAGGAAAATTTTCGGGAATTTTTGTTATAGGAATTTTTTCAATATCTTTCTCTTCGGGATTTTTAAGATTTCTTTCAGAATTTTTTTTTATGAAATATTACAGGAATTTTTGTTTCAGATATTTGAAGAATTTTTTCATTTTTTTTCTTTGGAAATTTTTGTTTAGGTAAATTTTCAGGAATTTTTATTTCAGAAATTTGAAGAATTTTTTTCAGGATTTTTTTCAATATTTTTTCTTTGGAAATTTTTGTTTAGGAAAATTTTCAGGAATTTTTGTTACAGAAATTTGTAGAATTTTCTTCTGGAATTTTTTTTTTTTTGGAAATTTTTGCGGCAATTTTTAAGATTTCTTTCTGCATTTGTTGTTGCTTTAAAAAAAAAACAACGCTTTTTCGATTTTCGAGCACTGAAAATGGCAATTTTTGAGTTTGCTGGTGATTATCTGTAAAACAAGGTAATTAACACGCTTGGATTTTTCAGAATATCAAAACCCAATAATTTTTGAATAGTTTCCTAAAATTTTTAAGTCTGTATTTATTTTTGGTTTAAGAAAAAACAACGCTTTTTCGATTTTTGAGCGCTGAAAATGGCAGTTTTTTTAATTTGCAGGTGATTTTCTCTAAAACCAGGCAACGAACGTGCTTGGATTTTTCCCGAATATCAAAGCCCAATAATTTTTGGATAATTTCGTAAAAGTTTAAAGTTTGCATTTGTATTTGGTTTAAGAAAAAACAGCGCATTTTCGATTTTCGAGAGCTGAAAATGACAATTTTTGAGTTTGCTGGTGATTATCTGTAAAATTAGGCAATTACCGTGCTTGGATTTTTCCCGAATATCAAAGCCCATACATTTTTAAATAATGTCCTAAAATTTTTAAGTCTGCATCTGTTTTTGGTTTAAGAAAAAACAACGCTTTTTCAATTTTCGAGCGCTAAAAATGGCAATTTTTTAGTTTGCAGGTGATTATTTCTAAAACCAGGCAATTAACGTGCTTGGGTTTTTACAGAATATCAAAGCCCAATCATTTTTGAATAATTTGGTAAAAAGTTTAAAGTCTGCATTTGTTTTTGGTTAAAAAAAAAACAACGCTTTTTCGATTTTCGAGCGCTGAAAATGGCAATCTTTGAGTTTGCTGGTGATTATCTGTAAAATTAGCCAATTAACGTACTTGGTTTTTTTCAGAATATCAAAGCCCAATAATTTGTATATGTTTTTGGTTAAGAGAAACAACGTTTTTTCGATTTTTGAGCATTGAAAATGGCAATTTTTGAATTTGATGGTGATTATTTCTAAAACTAGGTAATCAACATGCCTGGGATTTTCCAGAATATCAAAACCCAATCATTTTTGAATAATTTCCTAAAATTTTTAAGTCTGCATCTGTTTTTGGTTTAAGAAAAACAACGCTTTTTCGATTTTTGAGCGCTGAAAATTGCAATTTTTGAATTTACAGGTGATTTTCTCTAAAAGTAGGTAATCGACATGCCTGGGATTTTTCAGAATGTCAAAACGGAATCATTTTTGAATAATTTCCAAAAAAAATTAAGTCTGCATCTGTTTTTGGTTTAAGAAAAAACAACGCTTTTTCGATTTTCGTGCGCTGAAAATGGCAATTTTTGAGTTTGCTGGTGATTATCTGTAAAACTAGATAATTAACGGATTCTTCCAGAAAAAATGAATTAAAAAGTGCAAAGTTTCAGTAATTGTTTTTGTATATTTTCTTAACGCTCAGGAAATTCGCAATTTTTAATTTATAAAAACTTTAGTTCTCTTATGATTATTTTGAAATCTAGTGAAGGAACGTTTGCAGATTTGAACCAAATGTTGAAAATCATAAGCAATTTTGAGTAAATTTGGAATTACCTAATTATTACTGGAACTAACCACTTCAACTCTCCTTAAACACTCTTTTTCAGGAATTTTTTCAGAAATATTTTTCGAAAAATTTTTTTTTGGAAATTTTTTTTTTAGCAATTTCTTTTCATGAAATTTTTCCATTTAGGATGCTAAATTAACTTAAAATTTGGTGAGTGATTACAACTAAAAAATCGTTAAAAAAAGATTAAAACGCACGCCAAAAATTTGATTGAAATAGAAATTTGAGTTGAAATGTTAATATTTTGATGTTCTTTGCAAAATAGCCATTTGACTTGTGTAAGACACCAAATACCAATATAAGAAACTGTTTCAGAAAAGGCTAGGAGAGCCACTAAACACAACGGAACACAATATAATTCGTTATTTAATTACAGTCTTTCCCAGTAATGATTTGCATACGTAATAAGTGTTTTCATTTAATTTAATTGTCAGAACGTGATCTACTAGCCTTAATTGATTCGCAATTATGTTCTTTATACAAACATTAAATCTCATATATTTTCCGACCACCTATCAAGATATTTTTTATAACCTTATTATAAATTTAAAAATAATATTAATGTCCAATGTAACGGTATAAAAGGTGATCTGGTAAGTGTCACGTTTATCGAAGAATTTAATAATAATTTATTTATGTCGGAACTTTAAAAGTTTTACATAAGTCAAAAAGGAAGACACTGAGAATTGTATCGTGTAAGCCAGAAAATTTTGTTTTAGAGTTGGCTGTGAGATAATAATAATAATAATAATAATAATAATTTATTACGGGACATGCCCATTAGTACAAATACATGAAAAAAAAATCATCAAAATAGTACAGTGAGCAGAAATTAATTGAAAATGTAAATTACAAAAAAAATCAGGAATTCACATATATACAAATTTTTTTAGCACAATTGCGCAAAATAGAGAGATAAATGAGGTATGTCGCATATTATTACGTAATGAGATTTAAAAAAATTAATCTCAGACATGACTGCTATGTTTCTCCCTCGCAGGCATGGCCAACTCGGCAACAAAATTTTGTGGCTCACATAATGAATAATTGTAAATGTATATTATTTATATAATTGATCGGTTAAATACAAAAAATGTCGCATTAATAATTTGTCCAGTGTTTACACTCTCAAATTAAAATTTTACAGTCGGCGATTAATTTCCCACCATCCGCGTTTTTTCTAACCCAATAATATATAATGAGGACATAAATTTGCCACCCATTGACCAATTAGACGTAATCTCTAAATATTATTTAAATAAATATGCATATTAATGGAATTAGCATATTGATATGCATAACAGTTTCCGAAGCGGAGACATAACTACCAATATTTATGGGAGATCAAATGGCACGCTTTCCAATTATTGTCGCGGGAATTATTTATTTATTTATTTATTCATTTGAAACATGAAAAACACGAAAACGGTAGCGCGCGAGTTCGGTTTAGTTTCTCGGATTTCTAGCAATTAACGAAAGTGCGAACGCGAAATTAATTTGCATACATTTACCACACTCTTTGTCACAATAAACCATTGCTTGTAACAACAATTTCCTTCAAACAAAAAAATTAAAATTAAAAAAATCGAAGACAAAAAGTATCGTATTTTTCATTTAATTTTTTATTGGTAACATAATCATTGCCATTGTAACAAATTTCTTTCAAATAAAGATTTGAAACATTTTTTGCGTCCGCTCTCCCGTTAACTTATTTTTATTTCTTTATCGTATTCTGTATTTTAAATTTTTCTTGTAAAAAGGTTAACGTCCGTCAATAAATAAATAAATAAATAAACAAACTAATCACCAACTTTCATTTTCCCTTACTCTCTCCACCGCCGCGTTTCAATTGATCCAATTAAAAAAAAAAAAAATTGCGACACACGAGTTCGCATTGAACCGAAACCGGACGAGATGACGAATGTGTGTGTGTCGGAGGAGTAAAAGTTCTTTTTTCGATTAGACAAAAGCGCGCACCACAATGGACAATGGAAGACAAAACGAAAATATTTGTCTTGACCGAATTAAGAAATTACCAATTAAACCCGACGACCGTTTCGTAAGTAAACTGTTGGATCGGCGCAATCTCGATTTAAGTGCATGCTCACTTGCGAGTGTGTTGGTGTTGGCCAAGAGAGGCCGAGAGATTAAATCGTCTATTCGTATTGTGGGTGTAGCAGCTAAACTGGTCGAGTCGAGCCATGGGCTACCAGAATATCGCAGCGGGTCGTGACTCGGTGTTATAGACACTTTCATAGATCGCACTTGACTTGATTTTTGTTGTTTTTTTTTTTGTTCGGTCGCTTGATCTCGTTGTTGGTGTTTGTTACGTGCGAGCGGATTGGATCGGGTTTTTGGCGGATTGAGAAAATTTGTGCTAATGTATTTAGTAATCAAGAAATAATTACTTTTTTCCTTAACAAAATTTGTAAAAAAAAAAAATCTAATAATTTTTTTTAACATTTCTTTTAAAGAAATTTTAACACCGTGTTACATATTTGTTTTGATTTTTTTTTCAAACGTGCAACAGCTTGCTTAAAAATTGCTACATTTGCAATGCAAGATGCACGTTTTCTGAATTTGATTTCATTTTTGTAAAATTTTAACACAGCCTTATATATTTGTTTTATTTTTTTTTCGAATTATTATTACTGGGCTTTGATATTCTAAATCCAAGCACGTTAATTGCCTAATTTTACAGATAATTACCAGCAAACTCAAAAATTGCCATTTTTAGCGCTCAAAAGTCGAAAAAGCAAACAAATGCCGACTCAAAACTTTTACAAAATTATCCAAAAATTATTGGGCTTTGATATTTTGGAAAAATCCAAGCACGTTCTTTGCCCGGTTTAAGAAATAATCATCAGCAAACTCAAAAATTGCCATTTTTTTGGCGCACGAAAATCGAAAAAGAGTTGTTTTTTCTTAAACCAAAAACAAATACAGAATTTAAACTTTTACGAGATTATTTAGAAATGATTGGGTTTTGATTTTCTGAAAAAATCCAAGCACGTTAATTGCCTGGTTTTACAAATAATTACCATCAAACTCAAAAATTTCCATTTTTAGCGCTCGAAAATCGAAAGAGCGTTATTTTTCTTAAACCAAAAACAAATGCCGACTCAAAATGATTGGGTTTTTATATTCTAGAAAAACCCAAGCACGTTATTTGCCTGGTTTTAGAGATAATCATTAGCAAACTCAAAAATTATTATTTCTTGAAAATGAAAAAAATCGTTGTTTTTTCTCAAACCAAAAACAACTGTAAACTGTAAACTTTAACGAAATTATTCAAAAATTATTGGGCTTTGATATCATGGAAAAAAACAAGGACGTTAATCGCCTGGTTTTACAGATAATCACCAGCGAACTCAAAAATTACCATTTTCGGCGCTTGAAAATCGAAAAAGCGTTGTTTTTTTCTTAAAGCAAAAACAAATGCAGACTTTAAACTGTTACAAAATGATTCAAAAATGAATGGGTTTTGATATTCTGGAAAAATCCTAGCACGTTAATTGCCTGGTTTTAGAGATAATCACCAGCAAACTCAGAAATTGCCATTTTTAGCGTACGAAAATCTTAAATTCTTAAACCAAAACCAAATGCCGACTCAAAATTTTTACAAGATTATTCCAAACTGATTGGGCTTTGATATTCTGGAAAAATCCAAGAACGTTAGTTGCCTGGTTTTAAAAATAATCACCAGCAAACTCAAAAATTGCCATTTTTAGCGCTCGAAAATCGAAAAAGCGTCGTTTTTTCTTACATTAAAGAAATGCAGACTTTAAACTTTTACGAAATTAGTCACAAATGACTGGGCTTCGATATTTTGGAAAAACCCAAGCACGTTATTTACCCGGTTTAAGAGATAATCACTAGCAAACTCAAAAATTGCCATTTTCAGCGGTTAAAATCAAAAAGCGTTGTTTTTTCTTAAACCAAAAACAAATTATCATTTTAAACTTTTACAAAATGATTCAAAATTGAATAGGCTCTGATATTCTGGAAAAATCCAAGCACGTTAATTACCTGGTTTTAGAAATAATCACCAGCAAACTCAAAAATTACCATTTTCAGAGGTTAAAATCAAAAAAGCGTTGTTTCTTCTTAAACCAAAAACAAATTCACATTTTAAACTTTTACAGAATGATTCAAAATTGAATGGGCTTTGATATTCTGAAAAAATCCAAGCACGTTAATTACCTGATTTTAGAAATAATTACCAGCAAACTCAAAAATTGCCAGTTTCAGCGCCCAAAAATCGAAAAAGCATTGCTTTTTTAAAGCAACAACAAATACCGACTCAAAACTTTTACAAAATTATCCAAAAATGATTGGGCTTTGATATTCTGGAAAAATCCAAGCACGTCAATTGCCCGGTTTTACAAATATTCAACAGCAAACTCAAAAATTTCCATTTTCAGAGGTTAAAATCAAAAAAGCGTTGTTTTTTCTTAATCCAAAAACAAATCCAGACATTAAACTTTTACAAAATTATTCAAAAATGATTGGGTTTTGATATTCTGAAAAAATCCAAGCACGTTAATTGCCTAGTTTTACAAATAATCAACAGCAAACTCAAAAATTTTCATTTTCAGCGCTTGAAAATCGAAAAGGCGTTGTTTTTTTTAAGCCAAAAACAAATTTAGACTTAAACTTTTACAAAATTATTCAACGATAAGTGGGCTTTGATATTCTGAAAAAATCCAAGTACGTTCATTGTCTGGTTTTAAAAATAATCACCAGCAAACTCAAATATTTCCATTTTTAGCACTCGAAAATCGAAACAGCGTTGTTTTTTTAAAGCAAAAACAATAATAATAATAATAATACTTTATTTGTGCTAGAAATTATTGAAAATTTTTACACAAGTCAATATTTAAAGTGAAATAAAATAATTGATATAATGTTTACAGTTCGTTTACAAAAGTTGACGCAAAACTTTTACAAAATTATTCAAAAATGATTGGATTTTGATATTCTGGAAAAACCCAAGCACGTTGTTTGCCTGGTTTTAGAGATAACAGCGTCGTTTTTTTTTAACTAAAAACAAATTCTGAATAAGTTGATGAAACATTTTAAAAACATAAACGCAACTTGTTTGAAAATTTCTGCATTTTCAAAAACTAATGGGTTTTTGATAGATGCGCGTTTTGTGAATTTAATTTGATTTTTGTAAAATTTTAACCCGGCGTTACATATTTGTTTTGATTTTTTTTTCATGCCAATGAAAAATTTACAAATTTGAAAATTGCTTATGTAACACGGTGCTGAAATTTTACAAAAAATAAATGAAATTTACAAAACGTGTATCTTTCATAAACCCATTAGTTATTGAAAATGCAACAATTTTTATTTGTGTTTTTTTAAATTTTTTTAGTTTGAAAAAATCACGGTGTTAAAATTATACAAAACTCAAATTAAATTCACAAAACGTGTATCTTTCATAAACCCATTGGGTTTATAAAAATGCAACAATTTTAATTTGTTTTTTTTTTATTTTGTTCAGTTTGAAAAAATTCAAAACAAATATGTAACACGGTGTCAAAATTTTACGAAAATTAAATTAAATTCGCAAAACTAGTATCTTTCAAAAACGTATTGGTTTTTGAAAATGCAGCAATTTTCAAGCAAGTTGTGTTTATGTTTTTTCAATTTTTTTTATCAGTTTGAGTCGCACGTTTAAAAAAATCAAAACAAATATGTAACACGGTGTTAAAATTATGCAAAAATCAAATTAAATTCGCAAAACGTGTATCTTTCAAAAACCAATTCGTTTTTGAAAATGCAACAATTTTCATTTATTTTTTTAATTTTTTCAGTTTGAAAAAATCAAAACAAATATGTAACACGGTGCTAAAATTGTACAAAAATCAAATTAAATTCGCAAAACGTGTATCTTTCAAAAACGTATTGGTTTTTGAAAATGCAGCAATTTTCATTTATTTTTTTAATTTTTTCGGTTTGAAAAAAATTAAAACAAATATGTAACACGGTGTCAAAATTGAACAAAAATCAGATTAAATTCGCAAAACGTGTATCTTTCAAAAACATATTGGTTTTTAAAAATACAGTAATTTTCAAGCAAATTGCGTTTATGTTTTTTTTTTAAATTTTTTCATCAGTTTGAGTCGCACGTTAAAAAAAAAATCAAAACAAATATGTAACACGGTGTTAAAATTATACAAAAATCAAATTAAATTCGCACAACGTGTATATTTAAAAAACCTATTGGTTTTTGAAAATGCAACGATTTTTATTTCTTTTTTTAATATTTTCAATTTGAAAAAAATCAAAACAAATATGTAACACAGTGTCAAAATTGTACAAAAATCAAATTAAACTCGCAAAACATGTATCTTTCAAAAACATATTGGTTTTGAAAATGCAGCAATTTTTATTTGTTTTTTAATTTTTTCAATTTGAAAAAAAATTAAAACAAATATGTAACACGGTGTTAAAATTATACAAAAATCAAATTAAATTCGCAAAACGTGTATCTTTCAAAAACATATTGGTTTTTGAAAATGCAGCAATTTTCAAGCAAGTTGCGTTTATGTTTTTTAATTTTTTCATCAGTTTGAGTCGCACGTTTAAAAAAAATTAAAAAAAAAATATGTAACACGGTGTTAAAATTGTACAAAAATCAATTTAAATTCACAAAACGTATATCTTTCATAAACCCATTGGTTTTTGAAAATACAACAATTTTCATTTATTTTTTTAATTTTTTCGGTTTGAAAAAAATCAAAACAAATATGTAACACGGTGTCAAAATTGTACAAAAATCAAATTAAATTCGCAAAACGTGTATCTTTCAAAAACCCGTTTTTTGAAAATACAACAATTTTCATTAATTTTTTTAATTTTTTCGGTTTGAAAAAAATCAAAACAAATAAGTAACATGGTGTTAAAATTGTACAAAAATTAAATTAAATTTGCAAAACGTGTACCTTTTAAAAACCTATTGGTTTTTAAAAATGCAGCAACCGTGTCACATAATTTTTTAATTTTTTTTTTAATTTTTTAAACGAAAAATGCATTAAAATGTTTGAAAAATTGTACAAAATTAATCAACCTGGGAATTTGCTTCGAAAAGCTTAAAATACATAAAACAATAATGGATTTCTGATTTTTCACTAACGAGCAATTTCTACGCCGCACATAATTATTAAAAAAAATAGAATCAAAGCGATTGTGCAGTCGGTGCGATGCAGAATTTTTCCAAATCAGAAAAGTTGCATTGTGTCGCAACAGTGAAAGTGATTACCTTATTAGAGAGAAAAGTGAAGAACACGTGTTTCACGTGCACTAACGAACCAACAACTTGAAAAATGTCGAATGTCCATTGCACGACACGTTTATGACAAATGCATATAAATCATTTTCTAAATGTGGGGTCAATATAAGTCAAAATTGTAAAATAAAGAAAATGTCTGGTGATGGCGCAATAGCAGCAATGTTTCCACAAAGATAAATAAATGGATTTAATAAAATGAAATAAATTTAATGCTTCTGCAACAAGTTGACTCAAATTTATTTATAAATAAATGGATTGGATTTTGATGTTTTAAATGTTTAAAATCGTTCTATAATAATAATAATAGTAACGGAACTATATTTCAAAGAAATGTTAACAAAAACAACAATGCAATTGCGAACAAAAGTGAAATTTTGTCAAAAAACATAAAATAATAATTGAGGAGTTGAACTGCAAAACTCAACAAATCCACTTTTATAATTTGTTCAGAAACCGCGAAAAACGTTCAGGAAGTCTATTTGTTGCTTAAAGAAAATGAATGTTTTATTAATACAACCGAACATTAAGCGCTTGAGAAAATGGACAATGTCAAGGGGTCAAGTCCAGTACATGATACATTTCGAACTCTATGCACTAACCTTAGTGAAATAATATCCATAAGACGACATCCACACCTCAACCATCCTTTGAATTTGACTTTGTCGCAAATCCAGGAACGAAAATTCGAAAACGACACTCCGCTGCACTGTTGACATCTTTTAACACCGAACTCATTCACACAACTGGACATCGTCAGGTGCGAATCGCCTTATCATCGGACGTTTGCCCGGAGGCGATTCGCGTCCGGTCTAAACACGTTCTTTCGTCGCCTGTTATCAATTCTTATCAGCGATGTATTAACGCAGCTCCGATTCGAATGAATTAAATTCATTTTAATTCATACATAAGATAGACAAAGAGGCAAATATTACACACTAATTTTTGAAATCATTGAAAACATTTTTTGATCCAAATGTGTAATTGTTTAATGTTGGCGGCGTTTTCGATTCCGTAGTTTAAAGTGTGTTCGTTGCTTAAACAGTTAGCTGTGCTTGACGAGATATTCTAATACCAAATTTAAGAAATATTTTTTTTTGAATGCTAAAATGTACAAAACTTTTTTTTAATAAATCAAAATAGAATTATTGTTTGTTCCTGTTAAACTAGACATTTTACGAAATATAGTTAATTGGAAATGAAATTACGTTCGGCCGTAATTTCTATATTATGGGTAATAAATCACGGGAAATCAGTAATTGCAAATAAGTAATTATTTATAGGTGTGTGTTTAAGTTGGTTAAATAAATAAAATATGAATGTTAATTTTCATAACGATTTCTGCAAAATTTATTACCGCACGCATCATTTCACACGGTTCGGTAAACGCTCGTAATTAAATAACACATTACACATATATTCACTTGTAACACAGCAACAATTTCTTAAAGCGTTGTGTGTCTATATATATATAGGGTGAGTTCTTTTACACACAGACAATTTTTTTTTTCATAAAGTAATGGCTTAATGACTATCAGAGCTTATTCGATAAGTACCAGACACTATTTTTATTTTTTATTCATTTTTTAAACCAACAGATATTTTTTAGTTTTTTTTTTTTTTGCTGATATCGCTGAATCGATTTCAATAAAACTGTAGGAGTATGTAGGCAACCATAAAAGGCACCCAAATAAGAAATAAAATATACAGCATGTAATCTAAAAAAAATGTATCAACATGACGTCACACTTTTTTGGGACACCCTCTATAATTACAAATATTTTCCTGAAATGCATTCCAGGATGCAAATTTATTCTGCAAAATATTGAAATTTCGATTTTTGAAAATCTGCCCATTTTTGCGAAAGTTATAAATTTTTGAAAATGTTTGTCTAAAAAATAGAAACAAATATAAATCGCTGTTTAAAAATTGTCCAAACATTATATTTAGCTTACGAAACGTCGCTCTTTCGAAATGATTTGAATTTTTGAAAATTGGAGCGTTTTTGCGCGAGTTGTTAATTTTTGAAAATGTTTGTTTATAAACGTTGAAAAATCGAAACAAATATAAATTGCGTTTGTAAAATAGTCCAAAAATTCAATTTAGATTACAAAGCGTCGTTCTTCCGAAATGATTTTGATTTTTGAAAATCTGCCCATTTTGTGCGAGTTATAAATTTTTAAAAATGTTTCTCTAAAAAAAAGTAAAAAAAAACATTCGAGCGAAATAAAAAATAAAAATAAATATAAATCGCAGGAATGAAATAGTCAAAAAAAATAAATTTAGATTACAAAGCGTCGTTCTTCCGAAAAGGTTTTGATTTTTGAAAATCTGCCCATTTTTGTGCGAGTTGTAAATTTTTGAAAATGTTTGTCTAAAAAAGTTGAACATTCGAGCGAAAAAAAATAAAAATAAAAATAAATCGCCGCTGTAAAATTATCCAAAAACTAAATTCAGCTAACAAAACGCCGTTTTGATTTTTGAAAATCTGTCCATTTTTGCGAGAGTTATACATTTTTGAAAATGTTTGTCTAAAAAATAGGAAGAAATATAAATCGCTGTTTAAAATTTGTTCAAAAATTAAATTTACCTTACGAAACATCGCTCTTCTGAAATGATTTTAATTTTTGAAAATTGGAGCGTTTTTGCGCTGGTTGTTAATGTTTGCAAATGTTTGTTTATAAACGTTGAACATTGAAGCGAAAAAAAAAATCGAAATAAATATAAATTGCCGTTGCAAAATTGTCCAAAATTTAAATTGATTACAAAACGTCGTTCTTCCGAAAAGATTTTGATTTTTGAAAATTTGCCCATTTTTGTGCGAGCTGTGAAGTTTTGAAAATGTTTCTCTAAAAAAAAATCTAAACAACATTCGAGCGAAATAAAAAATAGAAATAAATATAAATCGCAGGAATAAAATAGTAAAAAAAATAAATTTAGATTACAAAGCGTCGTTCTTCCGAAAAGATTTTGATTTTTGAAAATCTGCCCATTTTTGTGCGAGTTGTAAATTTTTGAAAATGTTTGTTTAAAAAAGTTGAACATGCGATTATCTTGAAAACTATATGAGGAATGCCTTGAGATGTTTTCTTGGACTTAAAGTAGAATCAATTTTGAGTAATTTTGGAAATTTTCCAGTCTCTAGCAATTGTTGTAATATTTTTTTTAACGTTCGGAAAATTGTTCAACTCTAAAAAGACTTAAGCGCAGTTTCAGTGCGATTATCTTGAAAATTACATAACGGGTGTCTTGAGATTTTTCTTGGACTTAAAGTAGAATCAATTTTGAGTAATTTTGGAAATTTTCCAAACTCTAGCAATTGTTGTAATATTTTTTTTAACGCTCGGAAAATTGTGCAACTCTAAAATAACTTAAGCGCAGTTTCTGTGCCATTATCTTGAAAATTACATAACGGGTGTCTTGAAATTTTTTCTTGGGCTTAAAGTAGAATCAATTTTGAGTAATTTTGGAAATTTTCCAGTCTCTAGCAATTGTTGTAATATTTTTTTTAACGCTCGGAAAATTGTGCAACTCTAAAATGACTTAAGCGCAGTTTCTGTGCGATTATCTTGAAAATTACATAACGGGTGTCATGAAATTTTTTTTTGGACTTAAAGTAGAATCAATTTTGAGTAATTTTGGAAATTTTCCAGTCTCTAGCAATTGTTGTAATATTTTTTTTAACGCTCGGAAAATTGTGCAACTCTAAAATGACTTAAGCGCAGTTTCTGTGCGATTATCTTGAAAACTACATAACGGGTGTGTTGAGATTTTTTCTTAGACTTAAAGTAGGATCAATTTTGAGTAATTTTGGAAATTTTCCAGTCTCTAGCGATTGTTGTAATATTTTTTTTGACGCTCGGAAAATGAAAAACGATTTTTTTAAATTTCAAGAATAAAAAAATGCAGATTTGGAGAAAAACGCGGAGAAAAAATACAAACAGTTGATTTTGTTGCGGTAAAAGTTTCAAAATTACTTGCCTAATCTCCAACCTTACCAATCCATTGTGAATTTTTGATCGCAGTCATTCAAAAAACGAGTAACGATTTTTTTAAATTTCAAGAATAAAAAAATGCAGATTTGGAGAAAAACGCGGAAAAGAATACAAATAGTTGATTTTGTTGCGGTTAAAGTTTCAAAATTACTTGCCTAATCTTCAACCTTACCAATCCATGATGAATTTTTGATCGAGCCATTTAAATAATGAAAAACGATTTTTTTAAATTTCAAGAATAAAAAAAATGCAGATTTGGAGAAAAACGCGAGGAAAAAATTTTGATGTGGTTAAAGTTTTAAAATTACTTGCCTAATCTTCAACCTTACCAAGCCATTCAAAAAATGAAAAACGATTTTTTTTAATTTCAAGAATAAAAAAATGCAGATTTGGAGAAAAACGTGGGATAAAAATGCAAACAGTTGATTTTGTTGCGGTTAAAGTTTCAAAATTACTTGCCTAATCTTCAACCTTACCACTCCATTGTGAATTTTTGATTGCAGCCATTTAAGAAATGAAAAACGATTTTTTTAAATTTCAAGAATAAAAAAATGCAGATTTGGAGAAAAACGCGGGGAAAAAATACAAACAGTTGATTTTGTTGCGGTTAAAGTTTCAAAATTACTTGCCTAATCTTCAACCTTGACAATCCATTATGAATTTTTGATCGCAGCCATTCAACAAATGAAAAACGATTTTTTTAAATTTCAAGAATGAAAAAATGCAGATTTGGAGAAAAACGCGGGGGAAAAATACAAACAGTTGATTTTGTCGCGGTTAAAGTTTCAAAATTACTTGCCTAATCTTCAACCTTACCAATCCATAGTGAATTTTTGATCGCAGCCATTTAAGAAATGAAAAACGATTTTTTTAAATTTCAAGAATGAAAAAATGCAGATTTGGAGAAAAACGCGGGGAAAAAATACAAACAGTTGATTTTGTTGCGGTTAAAGTTTCAAAATTACTTGCCTAATCTTCAACCTTACCAATCCATAATGAATTTTTGATCGCAGCCATTTAAGAAATGAAAAACGATTTTTTTAAATTTCAAGAATGAAAAAATGCAGATTTGGAGAAGAACGCGGAAAAGAATACAAACAGTTGATTTTGTTGCGGTTAAAGTTTCAAAATTACTTGCCTAATCTTCAACCTTACCAATCCATAGTGAATTTTTGATCGCAGCCATTTAAGAAAGGAAAAACGATTTTTTTAAATTTCAAGAATAAAAAAATGCAGATTTGGAGAAAAACGCGGGGAAAAAATACAAACAGTTGATTTTGTTGCGGTTAAAGTTTCAAAATTACTTGCCTAATCTTCAACCTTACTAATACATTGTGAATTTTTGATCGCAGCCATTTAAGAAAGGAAAAACGATTTTTTTAAATTTCAAGAATAAAAAAATGCAGATTTGGAGAAAAACGCGGGGAAAAAATACAAACAGTTGATTTTGTTGAGGTTAAAGTTTCAAAATTACTTGCCTAATCTTCAGCCTTACCAATCCATAGTGAATTTTTGATCGCAGCCATTCAAAAAATGAAAAACGATTTTTTTAAATTTCAAGAATAAAAAATTGCAGATTTGGAGAAAAACGCGGAAAAGCATACAAACAGTTGATTTTGTTGCGGTTAAAGTTTCAAAATTACTTGCCTAATCTTCAACCTTACCAATCCATAGTGAATTTTTGATTGCAGCCATTTAAGAAAGGAAAAACGATTTTTTTAAATTTCAAGAATAAAAAAAATGCAGATTTGGAGAAAAACGCGAGGAAAAAATTTTGATGCGGTTAAAGTTTCAAAATTACTTGCCTAATCTTCAACCTTACCAATCCATGGTGAATTTTTGATCGCAGCCATTCAAAAAATGAAAAACGATTTTTTTAAATTTCAAGAATGAAAAAATGCAGATTTGGAGAAAAACATTTCTATTCATTGCATTAAAAGCGAATTAATTTCCACGTGGGTAAACCCCTCCCACGCATAGGCGAAACGTTTTGTATTGTAATAAGTTCGTCTTAGAACATTTAGAAATCACTTAACACGATTACGAGCCCTCATTAAACGCGTTACGAAGAGGCGGGAACTCGCTGAAAAAGGCAGTGCAATGAATGAATCCAAGACCGAGTGAATAAATCATTCCGCGCCGCGCTAATATGGGAAAATATCGTCGGCATTGTGGACGAATAATAATAATAATAATAAATACGGCAAACGCGAAATGAAGCAATGAACATTATTTATAATAAAAGTCGTCCGTTTATAGAAAAGCGACTTTTTCGTTATTGTATTAATAAAATTCGTAATTGATATCCAGGCTGAGCCGAAATGAGTATCGTTACGATTTCCGGAAAATAATATAATAAATGGAGCGCCTTGTAACTCGATATATTAGGAGTGTGGCAATAAAAGGGGGTTTTGAGAGTTACACGTGTAATTACGCTCCGTTCCCATGTACGCGCCGATATTACAATCAATTAACTCGCGATATCGATATAAGTTACGCTGTTTCCACACGCTGAGGTATCCTTGAAATATCTTAGGCAGAACGGTTCGAAGGTGTGAGTACTTTTTCAAAATATCGATTTAAAAAGAATGAATTTGACTTTTCACTTGCAACTTGATTTTCAGTGCAATAATTATTTCGATAAAAATTTGTTGTTGCGGGAAAGTACACGAGAGAGAGAGAGGTCAAGTGGTCAAATATTTACGTACGCGGCGAATCGGGAATAACCGTCTTCATACGAGCGCGTTTTTTTCGCCGTTTTTGCATTCTCGGAGGAAATCAGATAACGCGCCGAAAAATAACGTCGCTGCAAGGGGGGCGGGAGGGGGGTAGCGTGCGCGGCAAAGGTCAAGTGTCGCCCGATTGCCGAAATTTCAAAGGGCGGCACTCGGAAATTTCACCTCTTCGACCGCCGGCTCTCGATAAATGAGCGATCAAAATATTTCCACAGCCAATTACTAAACATTGTATGCTGGATGCACTTTTCTGAATTATTTAAAGGTTGAATATTCATAAATTCAGGCTATTTACATCTTTATTAAATTTTTGTTAATTTGTTTTCTTGCGATTTAAATTTAATTTAATTTGTATGTTCGTTTTTGTTTCTAATTTTGTATTGGGATTACCCGTTTAATACTAAGTAAATTTTAAAAAAATGGAAAAAATATTTATTTAATTATGTATTTACAAAAAAAAAATTGTGGCCGTTCAGTCACGACAGGATTGTATAAAAAAAAGTAATTTGATCAAAAATCTAAAACATGCTTTCGACTGGGATCGAACCTGCGACCTCCAGCTTGTCACACCGGGCCGCTACCAATTGCACTAATAAATGAACATTTCTATACTTTTTTTTTAAATTTATAAATTAGCGCTTACGGTCATGCGGTCGCGCTCGATCACACTAATAAATAAATATTTCTGTACTTATTTTTTAAATTTACAAATTAGCGCTTCCGGTCGCGTTGAACAATCTCGTTAATGAAGTGAGCCGTAGCGGGAATGCCTTCTGGCGATGTGTTTAAAACGTGGTCGAGGCCGGTAATTAATGGTCTCCGCTAAAGATGGGTAACAATACGAATAGAAAGTAAGAGCAGCAGCACTTTGTTACGTTGCTAAAGGCCACCCACACGTACTCAACGGATTGCTCCTTAACTGACTTCTTGCGACCGACTCGGCGGCGGCGGCGCTGCGATATTAATCTCCTACTTGTTCGCAACTAGAGACAAACACAAGTATGCACGAAGACGGTGGAGCTCCGGAGGGCCCGGAATTTGCGTAAAATAAAAGGTAAAATCCGGACAGAACACTCATCTTCATCACTCGAGCTACAAAACATTGTTTTACGTTGTTTGTCAATTTGCTCTTGTAATGATGTATTTTGTATTTATTATTATTATTATTATTATTATTAATAATGATGTATTTTGTATTTTTTATTGACTTGTCTAATGTTGAAAATGAACAATGTGATAAACTAATAAAAATTCTATTCTATTCTATGTAATTGTTCAGTATAATACTGTTTATTAAAGTTTAATTTGAGTGCTCGATTAACGACATTAATAGGGATTTTCCATTTGGAGTATAAATAAGTTCATTTGTAAAATTCGGCAATGTTCAAATTTTTGGAAAAAGTTGTCCAAAATAGTTCCGAAAAAAATCTTGATAAAGGTCCCGTAAAAGGGCATAAAAGAAAAAAAAAACTTTAAAAAAGAGTACTGAAAAAGTCACGAAACAAAAAAAAATCATAAAAAAGAAATCCAGAAAAAAGTTCAGAAAACAATTCGGAAAAAGACCCGAAAACAAATCTTAAAAAGAAAGTCCTGAAAAAGGTCAACAGAAACCCCGAAACAAAGTCCTGAAAGAGTGCTGAAAAAAATCCTGAAAAAGACCCGAAAAAATCCTGAAAAAATATTCTGAAAAAAATGTTCCAAAATGTCCTAAAATAGGTCCAAACAAATCCTGAAAAAAAAAACGCGAAAAAAAGTCTTAAAAAATATTCTGAAAAAATGTCCTAAAAAGTCCTGAAAAGTTCAGAAAACAATTCGGAAAAAGACCCGAAAACAAATCTTGAAAAGAAAGTTTTGAAAAAAAGTCAACAGAAACCCCGAAACAAAGTCCTGAAAAAGACCCAAAAAAAATCCTGAAAAAGACCCGAAAAAAATCCTGAAAAAAAATTCTGGAAAAAAATGTTCTAAAAAGTCTTAAAATAGGTCCAAACAAGTCCTAAATAACTGATCCTGAAAAAACCCAAAAAAAGTCTTGAAAAATATTCTGAAAAAATGTCCTAAAAAGTCTTGAAAGTTCCGAAAGTCATAAAAAAAGAAATCCCCAAAAAAGTTCGGAAAACAATTCGGAAAAAGACCCGAAAACAAATCTTGAAAAGAAAGTCCTGAAAAAAGGTCAACAGAAACCCCGAAACAAAGTCTTGAAAAAGTGCTGAAAAAATCCTGAAAAAAGACCCGCAAAAAAATCCTAAAAAACTATTCTGAAGAAAATGTCCTAAAAAGTCCTAAAATAGGTTCAAACTAGTTCTGAAAAAAAAAACCCGAAAAAAGGTCTTGAAAAAATATTCTGAAAAAATGTCCTAAACAGTCCTGAAAGTTCCGAAAGTCATAAAAAGAGAAATCCCGAAAAAAGACCCGAAAACAAATCTTGAAAAGAAAGTCCTGAAAAGAGGTCAACAGAAACCCCGAAACAAAGTCCTGAAAAAGTACTGAAAAAATCCTGAAAAAGACCCGAAAAAAAATCCTAAAAAAGACCCGAAAAAAATTCTGAAAAAAATGTCCTAAAAAGTCCTAAAATAGGTCCAAACAAGTCCTAAAGAACTGATCCTGGAAAAAACCCAAAAAAAGTCTTGAAAAAATATTCTGAAAAAATGTCCTAGAAAGTCCTGAAAGTTCCGAAAGTCATAAAAAAAGAAATCCCGAAAAAAAGTTCGGAAAACAATTAGAAAAAAGACCCGAAAACAAATCTTGAAAAGAAGGTCCTGAAAAAAAGTCAACAGAAACCCCGAAACAAAGTCCTGAAAAAGTGCTGAAAAAAATCCTGAAAAAAAAATGTCCTAAAAATTTCTAAAATAGGTCCAAACAAGTCCTGAAAAAAACCCCGAAAAAAAGTCTTGAAAAAATATTCTGAAAAAATGTCCTAAAAAGTCCTGAAAGTTCCGAAAGTCATAAAAAAAGAAATCTCGAAAAAAGTTCAGAAAACAATTAGGAAAAAGACCCGAAAACAAATCTTGAACAGAAAGTCCTGAAAAAACGTCAACAGAAACCCCGAAACAAAATCCTGAAAAAGTGCTGAAAAAATCCCGAAAAAGACACGAAAAAAATCCTGAAAAACTATTCTGAAGAAAATATCCTAAACAGTCCTAAAATAGGTCCAAACAAGTTCTGAAAAAAACCCGAAAAAAAAGTCTTGAAAAAATATTTAGAAAAAATGTCCTAAACAGTCCTAAAAAGTCTTAAAAATGTCCTGAAAAGTGCTGAAAGATCTGGAAGTAATTTTTGAAAAAAAAATACCGAAAGAAAGTCTAAAAGTCCTAAAAGATCTGGAAGTAATTAAAAAAAAAAATACAGAAATAAAGTCTAAATGTCCTGAAAGTTCTGGAAGTAATTTTTGAAAAAAAAAATACAGAAAGAAAGTCTAAAAGTTCTGGAAGTATTTTGAAAAAAAAAATATCGAAAGAAAGTCTTAAAGTCCTAAAAGATCTGGAAGTAATTTTTGAAAAAAAAATACAGAAAGAAAGTCTAAAAGTTCTGAAAGTATTTTGAAAAAAAAATACAGAAAGAAAGTCTAAAAGTCCTGAAAGTTCTGGAAGTAATTTTGGAAAAAAAAATACCGAAAGAAAGTGTAAAAGTCCTGAAAGTTCTGGAAGTAATTTTTGAAAAAAAAAAATACCGAATGAAAGTCTAAAACTGCTGAAAGTTCTGGAAGTAATTTTTGAAAAAAATACCGAAAGAAAGTCCTGAAAGTTCTGGAAGTAATTTTTGAAAAAAAAATACCGAATGAAAGTCCTGAAAGTTCTGGAAGTAATTTTTGAAAAAAAAAATACCGAAAGAAAGTCTAAAAGTCCTGAAAGTTCTGGAAGTAATTTTTGAAAAAAAAAATACCGAAAGAAAGTCTAAAAGTCCTGAAAGTTCTGGAAGTAATTTTTGAAGAAAAAAAAATACCGAAAGAAAGTCTAAAAGTCGTGAAAGTTCTGGAAGTAGTTTTTGAAAAAAAAGTCATGGAAAAGAAATCCAGAAGGAAATCTTAAAAAAAGAACCGAAAAAAGTTAAAAAAAATCAAGGTCATGAAAAGAAATCCTGATAATAAGTTCTGAAAAAAAAAATGAAAAGAAAGTTCAGGAAATAGTCTTAAAAAACTGTACTGAAAAAAAATCCTGAAAAAAGACAGGAAAAAAGTTCTGAAAAATAGCATCGCAAAAAAATCCAGAAAAAGTCATGGAAAATAAGTCCTGGAAAATAGCGCTGCAGAAAACCTTAAAAAAAATCATGAAAAAGTGCTGATGAAAGTCACGAAAAAAAGTCCTGAAAAAAGTCACAAAATTTCCGAAAAAAACCTGTAAACGGAAAAGGAAGGACAAATTTTTGAAAATAATATTCTAAAAATCCTCGAAAAAAAGTCAAAAAAATGTCCCGAAACAGTTTTTAAAAAAGACAGGAAAAAAGTTCTGATAATGTCCTGAAAAATAGCATTGTAAAAATTCTGAAAAAATAAGTCATTGTGGAGGCTTTCACTTCGTGATATATTTTGAATAATTCAACTTGGACTCCATGTTAATAAAGTGATACCAACAAAGTTATTCTTTTTATTTGAAAAATCCTGAAAAGTCATGGAAAATAAGCCCTGAAAAAAATTCTGAAATATAGCACTAAGAAACCTTAAAAAAAATTCTGAAAAAAGTCGTGAAATGTCCCGAAAGAAGTTCCGAAAAATAGCCTTAGGAAACCTTAAGAAAAGTCTGATCAAAGAAAAAGTCCCGAAAAAAGTCAACGAAAACCCCGAAAAGAGTACTGAAAAAGTGCTGATAGTCTCGAAAAAGAAATCCTGAGAAAAGTACAGAAAAAAGTCTTCAAGTGAAATTCTGAAAAACTAGAAAGCGTTAAAAAAATTCTGAGTCCCAAAATAAAAATTAATAAAAAAAATCCTGAGTCAAAAAATGTAATGTTTAACAGTTTAAATTTAAATTTTAAATTATAATTTTAATTTTTGTATTTTTATATTTTATATTTATATTTTGTTTTATATTTTATATTCGATTTAATACTTAAATGTACAGGGAGAATCCCGTAAATATATATATATATATATATTATTATTATTAACAGTGAATTTTTAAAGTATTGTGATCGTAAAAACATTTTTTTTTGCGTTTTGGGGTCCCTAGACGCCATTTCAACAAATTCTGGAAATTTTTTTTTACTTTCTCCGTTACGAAGTACGAGAAAGTATTGTGATCGTGATTTTTTTTCAAAAAAAAATTTTACGGAAATATCCGTTTTGAGGTCCCTAGATGCCATTTCAACAATTTGTGTGTGTCTCTCTCTCGCAAATGCGTGTGCGTGTTTAATAAGCGTATTAAACACGCAAATGCCTGTTTAATGAAATTGAGTATTAAATGTACTCCATTAACGCTGCCCATAGAATTAAATAATGCGCACATTATAACATTTTTGTGAACAAATATTATTCTTTGTATATAATACCGTTAAATAAGGTAATGTAATAAATACAGTGGGAATTGAAATTGATTTATGTGTGGGGTATTAATTTGCTTTCGGTTAATGGATGATGTTGGTTTAAAAAGTAATTTGTCGATTCAATTAATAACAGATCCTAATCTGGACGAATGCGTCGCCGGACGTGACGAGCACCATTTCAATTAATTACTGCCTCTCTCTCCCTCTAATTCCCGATATCATCGAACTTCACCTGTCTCATTACACCGACACCGAACGTCCTTTATTAAATAGCTGTTCATTTCGATTAGAAAAAATGAAGAAAAAAAAATCAAAGTGACTCTTTTGCTATTGAAAAGATAACTGAAATTTAATAACGCCAATCGATTTACCTCGTTTTTTCGGCACTTTAACGATCTGGGATGATTATTAAATAATTTTTTCTATTTTTTTTTCCATTTTCGAGTTTTCTTTGCGAACGCGCCACGGGCTTTAAAGTGACAAGTACACTTTCTGATGGGTCTTGATGGGATATTTACGGTGACGTAGAGAAACGGGTGCAATTTTTGAGCAAAAGTTACCCTCGGGTAGTTTTTCAGGTTTTCGTCAAAAATTAAAAATCACCAATTTTAATTGAATCCGACTAATTAGCACACGAGGAGCTCAGATTTGCAAACCGCGTTCAATTTGGAGTTTTCGTTTAGCCGCTACAGCCGTTAAAATTTTTGAAAAATCGTTTATTTTCAAAAATTTTTGAACTGATATGCTAACTTTTTGGTTATTTTAGCAAGTAAAGAATCGGCCGTGGCTGAATGACCTGTATGGTAAGGATTAAGGATTTCTTCAGTAATTTAAACGTGCATAGACGAGTAACCCATGTTGGGTTCGTCGCTTATGCAAGTTATACAATATTTTAACTGAATAGTGAAGAGTATTTAAAGTATACATTAATCATGGTGATGGTTGCGACCGTTACTACGTGGTAATTCATTATAGAAACACTGAATAAAACACTTACTAAGTTTTTTACCACAATTTAAATTGTGGTAAAAAAAGTTTTTTTACCACAATTTAAATTCAGTGTTACTATATACATTCATTACAATAAAATATAATTATTATTAATCCAAAAACTTGCTAATATTAACAAACGAAAAAAATGCATTTCCGTATCGGTTACCTAATAACATGATTTATTAATGGTTATCTCGTTATGGATCGGGCGTTAATTAGTGTGAACACTTGCGCCGTTATTTGGTACCTGCGACATTTGATGCAATTAAGCGTGCCCTTTCGCATAACGTGATCTTTAATGTAGCACTTACATAACGGCCCAGAGACATTACAATCCAAAAGCGTATCACATAATCCGGAGGTGGACCCGCAGAATGCTATCTTTCATCATTTCACAGAGTAATTCTATTACGTGCCTTTTATTTTGCAAATACGCCAATCATCACCATTCGGCCGAGTCATCTTCCCTAGTCTGTTCTCAATTTCAAACTGAATACTAACGTAAAATGTGTTGGATTTAATCAATTAAAATTATTGTGAAAAAAATTTATATATATAAAAAAAAAACTTAAGTGTGCCATGATTTTGTTTTTCCACAATTAAATTGTCAATTCCTAACATGAGTGCCAATTTAATTTTTTTTAAATAAAAAATCATGGCACACTTGAGGTTTTTTTTTTAATGAACACGATAATAATGTTGCTATTCGCGTTGGCTTTAATCAATTAAAATATTTGTTATTGTGAAAACAAATTTATATAACTATACATTTTTTTAAATTCAATAATCATTTTTAATTACAACTTTAAATTTTTGCACACAACAAGTTTAAACAATGTTTTCTAGTGTAAATTGTTGGATTTTGATAAAGTCGGTGCTATTAGCGCGCACCGGCAGCGGGAGTAGAGGTTTTGCTCTTTATAGCCGAGTGATGTTATAAACGTGTAGGTGTAAGGGAATGTAGATCGATAATCTAACATTTTTTTCGAATTCCTCCGCGCGAAACGAGAGCGAATAATTCAAAGCTACTGGCGTCGTCCAACGCATATATCATACAATAACTGTAAATAGCGGTGTATCCAATGCATACACCAACATTCATTAAAGAATTATTTCAAATAAACATTTATAATAATAACTTATTTTTTTCTGCAACCAAAAATGACATTATTCCGGTGAATGTTTCTTGGAACGTGTTATACGTGACAAGATACATTTACTTTGTCTTTCCATCGTTTAACGTTTAAACCAGAAGTGAGAACAAATTACATATTATAGCAGGTAAATATTACTACTATTTTTTTTTATTGCTTTGACAATAAAATGTCACTGTTAGTAGATCTTAAATGTCATTTCTAATTGTTAAAAAATATACTCCTAAAAATGTATTTTTTTTTGACTGCGAAAAAGTGTCATTTTTGACAGTTGTAAAAGTTTTTATTTTAACAATAAAATGTCGTTTTTGTAGATTTTAAATGTTTAAAAAACAGAATTTAATCGTTAAAAACGACTGCGAAAGTGTCATTTTTTGACAATGAGATTTCTGACACTTCAAAAGCATTCTTTATCGTTATACTATGTTTGGTTTATATTCAATAAAAAAATGACTATTTCAACAATCAAACACGACATTATTCCATCGTCAAAAATCACACCGTCAAAAATGGCGTTTCAGAGCAGCGAAATTAGACATTTGCAACTGTCAAAAAAGGGATTCTCCAGTACATTTTTATTACCAAAAAAACCATTTTCGACTATCGTAAGATTTTGAATTGAACTTTCAAAAATCACGAATCGACGAATTTATTGCAATTTTTTTTAAATTTTCATCTGCGTTCACATTGAAATATTCTAAAATTTAGAAACAACGCATTCGTAATTTTTACAGAAATGTAGAGTCACATGTGTTGTCAGTTGTTTTGGAAAGTTTCAAGTCGATGGCAATTGTTTTTATATTTTTTTCGCGTCGATGAATTTATTGCAATTTTTTTCTAAATTTCATCTCCGTTCACATTGAAATATTCTAAAATTTAGAAACAATGCATTTCTAATTTTTACGGAAATGTGGAATCACATATGTTGTCAGTTGTTTTGGAAAGTTTCAAGTCGGTGGCAATTGTTTTTATATTTTTTTCGCGTCGACGAATTTATTGCAATTTTTTTCTAAATTTCATGTCCGTTCACAATGAAAAATTCTAAAATTTAGAAACAATGCATTTCTAATTTTTACGGACATGTAGAGTCACATGTGTTGTCAGATGTTTTGGAAAGTTTCAAGTCGATGGCAATTGTTTTTATATTTTTTTCGCGTCGATGAATTTACTGCAATTTTTTTCTAAATTTCATCACCGTTCACATTGAAATATTCCAAAATTTAGAAACAACGAATTCGTAATTTTTACGGAAATGTAGAGTCGCATGTGTTGTCAGTTGTTTTGGAAAGTTTCAAGTCGATGGCAATTGTTTTTATATTTTTTTCGCGTCGATGAATTTACTGCAATTTTTTTCTAAATTTCATCTCCGTTCACATTGAAATATTCCAAAATTTAGAAACAACGCATTCGTAATTTTTACGGAAATGTAGAGTCGCATGTGTTGTCAGTTGTTTTGGAAAGTTTCAACTCGATGGCAATTGTTTTTATATTTTTTTCGCGTCGACGAATTTATTGCAATTTTTTTCTAAATTTCATCTCCGTTCACATTGAAATATTCCAAAATTTAGAAACAACGCATTTCTAATTTTTACGGAAATGTAGAATCACGTGTGTTGTCCGTTGTTTTGGAAAGTTTCAACTCGATGGCAATTGTTTTTCTATTTTTTTCGCCGACTTGAAAATTTGTGACTAAAATAAACAGATGGACTATTTAAATTAGATTAAATTAGTTTTTCTTAGGCTAAAGTTTGATGTATGTAAAATTTTGTTCTTTATGTGAAATCGTGTAATGTAAAAATGTAAGAAAAGTAACCGGTAACCGATTGTTAAAAAAATATAGTATTTCACAGCTAAAAATGTATTTTTTTTTTGAGTGCGAAAAAGTGTCATTTTTGACAGTTGTAAAAGTTTTTGTTTTAACAATAAAATGTCGTTGTTAGTAGATTTTAAATGTTTAAAAAACAGCTAAAAACGACTGCGAAAGTGTCTTCTGACACTTCGAAAGCATACTTTATCCTTATAATATGTTTCGTTTATAATCACTGAAAAATGACTATTTCAACAATGAAACACGACATTATTCCATCGTCAAAAATCACACCGTCAAAAATGGCGTTTAAGAGCAACGAAATTAGACATTTGCAACTGTCAAAAAAGGGATTCTCCGGTGCATTTTTATTAGCCAAAAAAACCATTTTCGACTATCGTAAGACTTTGAATTGAACTTTAAAAAATCTGTCAAAAATGACTTTCCCGCAGTCAAAAAATACATTTTTAGCAATCAAAGAAATACTACGTTTCTTCAACTATCAGAAATAACATTTAAAATATACAGCTTCATACATATACACTCGGCGTCAAAAAAAAAGCGCCACTCGAAAAATCGCGAAAAAACTCGATTTTTCAAACCGTCCTAACTTGGTTCAATTTGGTTGAAAAACGATGAATCTTTCAGTTTGGGAAAGATTCAAGTTTTATCTTTAAGAATGTTTAGTTGATTTTGATCCCAAGTCCAACCCACCCCCGTAACAACGCGATAGAAAAAAATGTTTTTTATGTAAAAAATTTTGACAAGCTGTACTGTGCGCAAAAAAAATCGGCGGGAAATTTCACCACAATGGCAGAAAACTTTAATCAATTTCCTTCAAATGCCTTAAAAATTCGAGTCGTTTCGATGATTTGGAGCAAAGTTATGAATTTTTCTCAGAAAGATTTGAAAAAATTCATGACGGTTCTTAATAACATGAAGAAGCGTGTATAGTAATTATTTTTCCCAGACATTTACAACTGTCAAATATTTTTTAAAATTATATATGTACTATGGTATTAACATGTCAATAAAGAAACAAATGACAGTTTTTGACTGTCAACAAGTTCAATTTTTAATTGTCAAAAATAGATCTACAGTAAAAATGATATTTATCCACATTCAAAAATTACATTATTTAACAGTCAAATATGTCATTAATCCACTCAAATGTTAAATCAAAAGTGATATTTTATATCTAGCAATAACGGCATTTTGACTGTCACAGCATTGTCAAAAATGACATTTATTTGAAACTCTTTCAACAGTCAAAAATGAAAAGAATTTCACTGTCCAATGTTATATTTGTTAAACTGTCAAAAATGCCTTCTAAAACCACAGTCAAAAATGACATTTACCTTTAGTCAAAATTGAAATGATTCAACAGTCAAAAATTATATTTGATTAGTTAATAATAGCACTTTTTTATTTAAAAATTTCCATGAATTGGATGTTTACAACTATCATAAAGAAGGCTATGAAACGGTCAAAAGTAATATCAATTGCATTTTTTTGATTGTCAAAAAGTACACCATTTAACTGCCAATATCATAAAGAATTCTATGAAACGGTCAAAAGTAATATCAATTGCATTTTTTCGACTGTCAGAAAGTACACCATTTAACTGCTAACAGTGACATTTTTTAATTGTCGAAAATCACATTTATCCAGAAAAATTGAATTGTTTTCTGAACTGTCAATAATGACTTTTTCGAGTTAAAAATGACATTATTCGAATGTCAAAAATTACGGTTTTCTCAACCGTTAAATGTTAAATTTTCATTATCAAAAGAGACGGATTTTAATATTTCACTTTCAAAAATCACAGTTTTTATGGGGAATTTTAAAAGGAATAACCAAGTTGGCTCTGTTAGGGTGACAATGTAAAAAGTCACTAGACATGAAAAAAATGGTTTTATTTATGACAGTGGTGCTTTTTTTAAAATATTTTATGCAAATTTTTAATTGAAGTTTTTGTATTGTTATCAATGATTTTTGGAATTTTTAAAATCATTAAAAAATGGCTCACTTGAATGATTGAAGCAAAAATTTAATTAATTTAATATGTGAATTAGGCAACGTTGTAAGAAATGTGACATTTGATCAAATCATTTTTGTTGGTGTTTTATAAAATGAAACCACAGCCTTCTTAGTTAAAAATTAAATATCACATACATGAACTCGTTACAGGATTATTATTATTATTATTATTTCTTGATAAAAAAATAATGTGTGGATCAGAAAATAAAAACAAGGGCCTGTGTCATATTATGTTTCACGAGTGGTGCACCATTTTGGTAATTCATTTCCTGTTGGCGATGAGTAAGTGAGATTCGTCACGGTGATCGCAGCGTGTTTCCGAAACGTAATTAAGGGCTGGAGGGATGCTGCACGTGCCCAACCAACCTGCAAATCCCAAATGATATGTTTGTGAACGCGCCATCTGATCGCACCAATTTACACCCCCGTACCTGCACACCTCCCCGAGGGTCCAATTCGAAATTCATTTACTGTGAATTTATCACCGACATCTGCCGCTAATACGCGCTTACAAATGATGCACAATTTACCACGCTTACTCTTCATAAATTCGAGAGTGAAAAGCGAAATTAGATAATGGTTGAAGATTCGAGATTATTGTTTTAAAATAAAGAAAACTAAAGTTGAATAGTTAAAAGAGATAAAAATATCGGTGATTTCAACTTGCATCGACGAGTAACCCGTGTTGGGTTCGTCGCTTATGCGGGCGACTTTGATGCACTTATTTTAACTGTAAATTTGCACCGGAATATTATTGATTACAATACACGGTGTGGTGAAAATAACCGTAATTTTTCTGGTGTGTGTGTGTGTAAAAATTTCCCCGAAAAATGGCGAAACTTTCACGGTCCGCATGCAATATTATGATTACGGTGCGGATTTATCGGTTGGCAATTAATACCGTCGTCGTCGGTCGTCGCTCGCGGAGTGTAAATACAGTATACGATAGCGTGGAATTAATTTTTAATTATAGTATTGTGTTTAAGGGAAGGCAGATCTCAAGATCGGATCGATGTGAAACACTTACGCAACAACGGACGTAACGGTACGGGAGGCGGGCCCGCTGATTATTGAATTATTGCTAAATTATTTATGTGCATTTGTTGATCTTCGATAAGGAAAAAGGGGGATATGGGCATTGGATGTGTTTCTGGGTGCGTATATGGGTTCTCTCCTCTACAGCTATGACAGTGGGTCATATGCAAAAACGCCGTTATCTCTGGGTCTTTCTGGTTTCTTTGGGGAGATAATAATTACAATCGGTAAATCATCGTGTGCCTGATCACGCGTTCGAGATTTATATTCCTTAAATTTATTCAACGCCGCTTGTCCGCCGTTCCTGCCTCCAACATATTTTATTATAATCACACGTTTAACGAAACTGATGAAACAATACGAAAGGATTGAAATTTTATACACGCACAAAATCTATCGACGCGTTGTCAAAAATTAAAATTGTGCTCATTTACGTTTTTAACGTGGAAAACACACATTTTTTGCATATTGGAAGAAATTAAACTTCCGAATGCTAAAGTCACGTTTTCTTTGCCATTGCTTATTGCGAAGTAACATCGTAAGCTTTAAACGTAGAAGGAATCATTAACGTCATATCCATAATAAAAGAAAATAAATCTCAAATCGGCGAAATGTTCCAATTTCTATTTACCGAACGTAACAGCGTCCATATTTGCAATTACCCGCAAGTAGCTCTCTCCATAAGGAATCGAAAAAAAGCGACTCCCATAGAGAGGTTGCGAATAATAATGGTTTCAATTATCAATCACTGTTACAAATCGCTCCGATGAAGACATTGAGGGCGCGAGAGTGATACGCTCTCGTTTGCCCATTATGCGCGCGGGGCTCTTGCATAATTTACGGTCATTAATGCCCGCTCTATTCACCGCCGATCGTTGTTTCATTATGTGCGCCGGAGATCGTCGTTATTAATTAATATTTCGGGCGTCCGAAATTGCGCAACGATCGGAGCCGAATTAATTAGTCGTTCCCGTGCGAAACCTATAAATCCACTCGCACGGATTTATGGGCGGCAATTAAGCGGACCGTCCAAGAAATTGTAAATTATACAGTGCTCTCGGCTTCGGCTAACTTTTTCGTTCGTAAAATTCTATTTTAAAAAATGTACCACGAGAAAGACAAGAATAAAGACTGCTTTTTTTAATTTCTTCATTTGTTTTTAAAAAAGTTTTAAATAGTCAATTATATATAAGCCAAAAATAAGTACGATTTTAAGCTGTCAAAAATCAGATCTATTCCACCGTCAAAAATGTCACTTCCACAGTCAAAAATTGATGATGTGGCCATCATGTTACTTTTTCCGACTTGATGGTATAATTTATTGGTTTATTTTCTATTTAAATCTGTACGTCGAGCGGATGAAACTAATGTTTAAAACGTCAAAATTATGAAAGATGGAAAAATTATACATCAAATTCAAAAACTCGGTTTATTCAAAAACTAAAGGGATTCTGAAAAAAAACTTATTGTTTATAAGTTGTTCATTTTGGCATTCTCCGCAATTATTATTAACATAAATTTGCTGTAACTATTATCGTTTTATAATTATAAGCCAAAAATTAAAAGAAAAAAAAAATTCTCGAATAAAAATGATTTTATAAAAAATGTTTTCAAGCAAAAAATGTTCATTTCTTTGTCGTCTTCAAAGTTTGTTTAAATGTTTTTGTGATATTTTTTATATTTAAAAAAATATTGGCAAAAAACAAAAAACAGTTCAAGTAAACGCCCACTTCCGCTGTACGAAATTTTACCAAAAGCTTTTCAGTTCTTCAGATTATCAAATAAGATGGATGTTCAAAGTTTCATATCAATTGCTGTATTAGTTTTTGAGATACAGCGCGCACAGCAGACACACACACAGACACACACACAGACACACACAGAGACACACACAGACACACACAGACACACGCATACAGACACACACACACACAGACACAATTTTTTTTTCCAGAAATTGTTGGAATGGCATCCAGGGACCCCAAAACGGATATTTCCGTAAAAAAATTTTTTGAAAAAAAAATCACGATCACAATACTTTCTCGTACTTCGTAACGGAGAAAGTAAAAAAAAATTCCAGAAATTGTTGAAATGGTATCTAGAGACCACAAAACGGATATTTCCGTAAAAAAAAAATTTGAAAAAAAAAAATTATTGATAATCAACAATTACAATCGAAAATATCAAAAATACACAAGAAAATGTAATTTTTGATTGCTTGTGACTATAGAAAAATGTAATTTTTGACTGTTGAATCATTTCATTTTTGACTGTAGATAAATGTCATTTTTGACTGTGGATACATGTAATTATTGGCAATTGAAAATGGAGTATTTCATAGCCGAAAATGACAAAATGTAATTTTTGACTGCTTGTGACTGAAAAATAACATATTTGACTGTAGATGAATGTCATTTTTGACTAGATACATGTAATTATTGACAACAAAAAATTACAGTCAAAAAATGTCAAAAATGCATTAGAAAATGTAATTTTTGACTGCTTGTGACTATAGAAAAATGTCATTTTTGACTGTTGAATCATTTCATTTCTGACTGTAGATGAATGTCATGTTTGATTATGGATACATGTAATTATTGGCAATTTTGAAAATGCCGTATTTAGTAGTCGAAAAAGTAATTTTTGACTGATTATGACTGAAAAAAAACATATTTGACTGTAGATAAATGTCATTTTTGATTGGATACATGTATAATTTATTGATAATCGAAAATGTCAAAAATGCATTAGACAATGTCATTTTTGACTGTTTGTGTCTATGGAAAAATGTCATTTTTGACTGTTGAATAATTTCATTTTTGACTGTAGATAAATGTCATTTTTGACTGTGGATACATATAATTATTGGCAATATTGAAAATGCCGTATTTAATAGTAAAAAATGTTAATGTAATTTTCACTGCTTGTGACTGAAAAATAACATATTTGACTGTAGACGAATGTCATTTTTGACTGGATACATGTAATTATTGACAATCGAAAATTACAGTCAAAAATGCATTAGAAATTGTAATTTTTGATTGCTTATGACTATGGAAAAATGTCATTTTTGAATGCTTATGAGTATGAAAAATGTCATTTTTGACTGTTCAACCATTTCATTTTTGACTATGGAAAATTATCAATTTTTAAATCATTTAATTTTTGACTGTATAGATCATGATTGTCATTTTCGACTGTAGATAAATGTAATTAGGTACTGAGAACCGAAAATGATGTATTTGATAGTCGAAAATATGTCAAAAATTGCATTAAAAATTAAATTTTTGATTGCTTGTAATGTTAAAATGTCAATTCTGGCAGTGAAATCATGTCATTTTTTGACTGTATATGATTGTCAATTTTGACTGTATATGATTGTCATTTTTGACTTTGTATGATTGTCATTTTTGACTATATATGATTGTAATTTTTGACTGTTAATGATTGTCATTTTTCACTGTATATGATTGTCATTTTTGACTATATATGATTGTCATTTTTTACTGTATATGATTGTCATTTTCGACTATATATATGATTGACATTTTTGACTGTCTATGATTGTCATTTTTGACTGTAGATAAATGTAATTAGGTACTGAGAACCGAAAATGACGTATTTGATAGTCAAAAATATGTAAAAAATTACATTAAAAATGTACATAACAAATGTAATTTTTTATTGCTTGTGATGTTAAAATGTCAATTCTAGCAGCGAAATCATGTCATTTTTTTACTGTACATGATTGTCATTTTTGACTGTATATGATTGTCAGTTTTGACTGTATATGATTTTCATTTTTGACTATATATGATTGTCATTTTTGACTATATATGATTGTCATTTTTGACTGTATATAATTGTCATTTTTGACTACACATGATTGTCATTTTTGACTATAAATGATTGTTATTTTGACTGTATATGATTGTCATTTTTGAATGTATATGATTGTCATTTTTGACTATGATTGTCATTTTTTTACTGTACATGATTGTCATTTTTGACTTTATATGATTGTAATTTTTGACTATATCATTGTCATTTTTGACTGTAGATAAATGTAATTAGGTACTGAGAACCGAAAATGACGTATTTGATAGTCGAAAATATGTCAAAAATTACATTAAAAATGTACATTACAAATGTAATTTTTTATTGCTTGTGATGTTAAAATGTCAATTCTAGCAGTGAAATCATGTCATTTTTTTACTGTACATGATTGTCATTTTTGACTATACCGGGTGTGGCACTTAAAACGCCTCGGACCATAGCTCCTTTACGATAAAAGCTATCGAAAAAAATCTAAGAACAAAGTGGTGCATAGTTACCGTCGCTATGTTTTAAAAATATTTCTAATCATCAGTGGCGTGCCGTACTCCAGTGGCGTACCAAACTTATGTTTTTTTAAATGGAATGCCCTATTTTTTATTGCAGATTTGGAAAGTGCTCGACGAGTACTTATTTTTTTATCTAACATGTTATACCCTTCACTTTAGCGGTTTCGCTATTATAACCCCTTCTTTCAAAATTGCGCCCCATTTTTGAGAATTTTTTGTAGAGAAACTAATTGACGCCGGCGCCTAAATTTTGAATTGAGGTACAGGTTAAGACCTCGTATACCTTCACATAATTTTTTTTCGGGTAATTTATGCCAAAAAAATAATTTTTGATTGATCTTCGCATGTTGTCATTTTTTCCGAAAATTTCAAATGGCACCCCCCTAAAAAAATTACGGCGTTGTACAGCCAAAACTCTAAATTTTTCATTGGTGTAAAAAAAATTACACATTGCATAACACAATTTCGGAGAAAAAAGGAATTTCATCGCAAATGTCGGGAAACGTTTTCCGTTCCCAAGTGTGCCATGAGAAAACAAAAGATTGGTAATTGTCAAAGTAAATTATTAGACGTCAGTAGCAGCCATAAGTCATTTTGATAAACTTTGTTCTAAGATTTTTTTCGATAGCTTTTATCGTAAAGGAGCTATGGTCCGAGGCGTCTTAAGTGCCACACCCGGTATATGACTGTCATTTTTGACTGTCTATGATTGTCATTTTTTACTATATGATTGTCATTTTTGACTTTATATGATTGTCATTTTGACTATATTATTGTCATTTTTGACTTTACATGATTGTCATTTTTGACTATATATGATTGTCATTTTTGACTTTATATGATTGTCATTTTGACTATATTATTGTCATTTTTGACTTTACATGATTGTCATTTTTGACTATATATGATTGTCATTTTTGACTTTATATGATTGTCATTTTGACTATATTATTGTCATTTTTGACTTTATACGATTGTCACTTTTTTACTATATATATGATTGTCATTTTTGACTGTATATAATTGTCATTTTTGACTGTAGATGATTATCATTTTTGACCATATATGATTGTCATTTTTGACTGTATATGATTGTCATTTTTGACTGTATATGATTGTCATTTTTGACTGTATATGATTGTCATTTTTGACTCTATATGATTGTCATTTTTAACTGTATATGATTGTCATTTTTGACTACATATGATTGTCATTTTTGACTGTATATGATTATCACTTTTGACTGTATATGATGTCATCTTTGACTGTGGATAAATGTAATTATTGACAATCGAAAATTTTTGATAGTCGAAAAAGTATCATTTTTTTTTTTGACTTACAAAAAATGTAATAATCGATTGCATAAAGTAGATTTGGACAGTGGTAAATGTCTTCAGGTATTTGTTTTAATGAATTTCAAAATGTCATTTTCTACGGTCGAAAAATGTGATGTTTGTTTTAAGATTTGCTAAAAAAATGTCATTTGTGACTTTTAAAAAGTGTAATTTTTGACTACTGAAATGCTTTTTTGACAGTGAAAATGTCATTGTTGGTACCTACCATTTTTAATAACTGCAAAGAATAATAATAGTAGCCGGTCATATAATTAATTAGATTTCAAAAAAACAATTTTAATTAACATTTTAGAAAATTTCACTTTCAATTCCGTTCTTAATTAATATTTGTCAAGTGGCGAGCAGAAAAAAATTTATACCTGATGACGTGGACGTAATATCTATTAATTTTTAATAGGCGGCCAATAATCTAATAGAAATCAGTTTGTAACGGAAAATAAAATATTAATTTGTATCAACGTAGGAGGGCCCCGACCCACGGGCAGCTGCGTCCCTTGCGGGTGGCGCTAACCGTGCGCGCCCGCTGCCCCCGGGGCCCGTGCCACCTCTCCGCCCAATTTTCCAAATAACAGAGGAGGGTGCGATACCTCTCCGCGGAGAGGTATGTAATTATTTACACTTCTTTCGTAGAACCGGATCGTTATCTTTTCAACAATAAATTGGTCAGCTCCTTAACAAGATCTTAAAAAAAGGGGTTTTTATTTTCGTTTTTTTTTTACGTCTCTATTACAAAACCGGGCGAATATTGATGGGGGGATTGCGTGCGCGGAGAATGCATGAAAGACGAGTAGCTCCTTCCTGATGGGCGACCGGGCGAAGATATGCCGTGTACAGGAAGTCGTATTGCCATGCAGTGGCGGCAATTACCGATTGCAAATGATGGCAGCGGGTGGTGAAAGACCATTAGCTCGATATAAATATGAGCGCGAACTGATTGATTGGCCAATATCGTATTATTCATACCGACAGTTATGTGGATGTGATGAATGCTGCTGGCGAATTTTTTTTTTCGTGTTGCGTTGAATGATATTGAATGATACAAGAGAAAGTGCACGCATTTTTTTCTCGAATGCACTGAAATTGCATTTTACTGCCTAGGCGGAAAAAGTGAAAAACGGATGAAAATCTGTTAACGCGTCTCAAATATTTATTTCGAAAGTTGGGGAAACGTTTTTCTAAAATCGGCATTAAAACTTTATTTTACTGCCTAGGCGGAAAAAGTGAAAACTAGATGAAAATCTATTAACGTTTCTCAAATATTTATTTCAAAAGTTGGGAAAACGTTTTTTTTTAATCGGCACTAAAACTTTATTTTACTGCCTAGGCGGAAAAATTGTGGAATTTCAAAAGTGAGCAGAATTTGGGTACTGTATACAATAACGCACCTATAAACGGGAACAATCAGTCGGTTCTCGGAAATCCGTGAAGTGAGTCGGTGCTGAATGCATGAATTACAAATGAGCAAATAACGCACAAACACATGTCCACGTAGACATGATGAATGGATTAATGGTCATGTGTATTATAATTTGGAGACGGCGCCTACAGCATGGGCGCGTTTACATCCAAGAAGCACACACACGCGTAAATGTCTATCAAGTCAATTACAGCTTCCACTTCTTCCTGTTTACTCGTTACCATTCAACTGCCAACACCTCACCAGTGGCGGATTTAGGGGAATCGCACACCTCTTGTGTTTCATGGAAAATTCCGATGGGGTACGTTTGGCTTTTTCATTTTTTACAGCTGCGAATGTCCATTCAAATTTAGCTGAAAGTGTACATTTAGCAAGACGGCGATTTTTGATAAATATTTCCGATCCAGAATAATGTATAAAATTATCTAATTGTAAGATCTATCTCCTAAAGATATTAGCGAAGAAAATTGGAAACCGTAAAAACGCCCATCATCAAAATGATTACCCCCCAGCAGAACAAAACTCTTCCATAATCTGCAACCAAAGATCGATCTAATCGTTTCCATTATCTAATGGTGATTTTTCCATAAGAATTGACCGCGGCGAGAAAGAAACAAAGCCGATTTGGCAATTTACACCTGCCCGGCCAATTTTTATCTCTCGCCTCCATCGCCACGACGGACCGTTAGAAAATATTAGCACCGATTTAATTATATAATAAAAGGTGTTAAACGGCCCCCTAACGCTCAACGAAAGAAGAGAGGCCTCGTTATCAAAGTGAAGTGAAGCGCTCACACATTAATCATTGTTATTATAATTCGAGACGCCGAAGAATGTGTGAGTGCGTGCGGTTATCGATCATTACAATGCTAAATATTCAAATAAGATGGTGTTGATGCATTAAAAGGACGGTGCCGATGTCCCCCCGGGCGACCGTTTAAACCAAATTACTTTTGATGGGCGCCGATAGTGTTGGCACTATAAACAATTATCCCGCCTGGTAAATACCTCTTCTTCACCGCCTCCTCGGGTTCGTGACCACATAAAAATGTTCGTTTTGATTTTTTCTGATAATTTGATAATTGACCACTAGATTTTAAAATAATCACACTAAAGTATCGATTCAAAAAATTTCAAAACAATAAAACTTTACAAATTTACTTTAAAATATTCGAACAAAAATCCATCACAACGAGTAAACTCTCATTAAAGTCTAAAATTGTGGAACATGAAAACTGACAGGTGCAAGCATTATATAACAGGAAAATTTTAGAACATGAAATCTGGAAGGTAATACGTCCTAGGAAATTTTGGAACCTGAAAATTGGCAGGTACAAGTGTTGTATACTAGGAAAATTGTGGAACATAAAAATTGGCATTGTATACTGGAAAAATTCCAGAACATGAAATCTGGCAGGTAATTTATCCTAGGAAATTCTAGAACCTGAAAATTGGCAAGTAAAAGTGTTGTATACTAGGAAAATTGTGGAACATGAAAATTGGCATTGTATACTGCAAAAATTCCAGAACATGAAATCTGACAGGTAATTCTAGGAAATTCTAGAACCTGACAATTGGAAAATTGTGGAACATAAAAATTGGTATTGTATACTAGAAAAATTCCAGAACATGAAATCTGACAGGTAATTTATCCTAGGAAATTCTAGAACCTGAAAATTGGCAGGTAAAAGTGTTGTATACTAGGAAAATTGTGGAACATGAAAATTGGCATTGTATACTGGAAAAATTCCAGAACATGAAATCTGACAGGTAATTCTAGGAAATTCTAGAACCTGACAATTGGAACATTGTGGAACATAAAAATTGGTATTGTATACTAGAAAAATTCTAGAACATGAAATCTGACAGGTAATTTATCCTAGGAAATTCTAGAACCTGAAAATTGGAAAATTGTGGAACATAAGAATTGGTATTGTATACTAGAAAAATTCCAGAACATGAAATCTGACAGGTAATTTATCCTAGGAAATTCTAGAACCTGAAAATTGGAAAATTGTGGAACATAAAAATTGGTATTCTATACTAGAAAAATTCCAGAACATGAAATCTGACAGGTAATTTTTCCTAGGAAATTCTAGAACCTGAAAATTGGCAGGTAAAAGTGTTGTATACTAGGAAAATTGTGGAACATGAAAATTGGCATTGTATACTGGAAAAATTCCAGAACATAAAATCTGACAGGAATAAGAAAATAACGTCATAAATAATTTAAAAAATCAAGTTCTACTTAATTTTAGAAAATCGTATTCTTAATTCCATGATAGTATGTTCTGTCAAATTTTAGAAAATAATGTTCTGGGCAATTTTAGAAAATAATTTTCTAGGCAATTTCAGAAAATAATTTTCTGCTGAATTTTAGAAAATCATGTTCTCAATTTAAGAAAATAATTTGCTAATCAATTTTAGAATCATGTTCTACCTAATGTTAGAATATCAAGCTCTACTCATGTTATTAATTCTATGATAAAGTATAGTATACTCTTTCCAATTTTAAAAAATAATGTTCTGGGCAATTTCAGAAAATAATGTTCTACTGAATTTTAGAAAATCATGTTCTCAATTTAAGAAAATAATTTGCTAATCAATTTTAGAATATCATGCTCTACCTAATGTTAGAAAATCACACTCTACTTATTTTCTTAATTCTATGCTAGTATACTCTTTCCAATTTTAGAAAATAATGTTCTGGGCAATTTTAGAAAATAATGTTCTACTGAATTTTAGCAAATCATGTTCTTAATTTAAGAAAATAATTTACTAATCAATTTTAGAATATCATGTTCTAACTAATGTTAGAAAATCACGCTCTACTCATATTCTTAATCCTATGATAGTATGTCCTGTCCAATTTTAGAAAATAATATTCCGGGCAATTTCAGAAAATAATGTTCTACACAATTTTAGAAAATCATGTTCTTAATTCAAGAAAATAATTTGCTAATCAATTTTAAAAAATCATGTTCTAACTAATTTTAGAAAATAATTGCAGAAAATCGTGTTTTACTCAATTTTAGAATATTATGTTTTACTCGATCCTAAAAAATGAGGTTATACTCAATTCAAGAAAATAGTGTTATAATCAATTTAAAAAAATCAAGTTCGACTTAATTTTAGGAAATCATGTTCTTCTCAATTTAAGAATATCATGTTCTACATAATTTTAGAAAATCACGCTTTATCTACTCAATTGGAGAAAATCATGTTCTTAATACTACAATAGTATGTTCTGTTAAATTTTAGAAAATAATGTTCTACTGAATTTTAAAAAATCATGTTCTCAATTTTAGAATATCATGTTCTACCTAATGTTAGAAAATCAAGCTCTACTCATATTCTTAATTATATGATAGTATGTTCTGTCCAATTTAAAAAATAATATTCCGGGCAATTTCAGAAAATAATGTTCTACTGAATTTTAGAAAATCATGTTCTTAATTTAAGAAAATAATTTGCTAATCAATTTTAGAATATCATGTTCTAACATAATTTTAGAAAATCACGCTCTACTCAATTGCAGAAAATCATGTTCTACTCAATTTTTTACTCGATCCTAGAAAATGAGGTTATACTCAATTCAAGGAAATAATGCTATAATCAATTTTTAAAAAATAAAGTTCTACTTAATTTTAGAAAATCATGTTCTTCTTTTTTTGATGTCCAATTTTAGAAAATAACGTTTTACGGAATATTAGAAAATAATCTACTTAATTTTAGAAAATCACGTTCTTCTCAATGTAAGAAAATAATGTGCTAATCAATTTTACAATATCATGTTCTACCTAATTATAGAAAATCATATGCTAATTAATTTTAGAATAGCATGTTCTACCTAATTTTAAAAAATCATGTGCTCATCAATTTTAGAATATCATGTTCTACCTAATTTTAGAAAATTGCGCTCCACTCAATTGCAGAAAATCATGTTCTACTCAATTTTAGAATATCATGTTTTACTCGATCCTAGAAAATGAGGTTATACTTAATTCAAGAAAATAATACTATAATCAATTTAAAAAATCAAGTTCTACTTAATTTTAGAAAATCATGTGTTCTTCATTTTATGATAGTATGTTCTGTCCAATTTTAGAAAATAATGTTCTGGGCAATATTCGAAAATGATGTTCTACTTAATTTTAGAAAATCATGTTCTCAATTTAAGAAAATAATGTGCTAATCAATTGTAGAATATCATGTTCTATATAATTTTAGAAAATCATGTTCTTCTCAATTTAAGAAAATAATGTGCTAATCAATTTTAGAATATCATGTTCTAACCGATTTTAAAAAATCATGTTCTTTTCAATTTAAGAAAATAATGTGCTAATCAATTTTACAACATCATGTTCTACCTAATTTTAGAAAATCATGTTCTTCTCAATAATAAGAAAATAATGTTCTTATCAATTTTAGAATATCATGTTCTACATAATGTTAGAAAATCATGTTCTATTCAATTTTATAATAATACGTTCCACTCAGTTTTAGAAAACTGATAAATAGAGTTTTTTGCTATGCGTCAAATATATTTGACCGTGTGCTCATTTTAGAACATGGAACATGAAGGCGATTAAACTTTCGTCCATTTTAAAACACGAGAAAACCCGCATGGAACATGGAAGTTAAAATTTTCCAGCGTGATTGAAATACTTGAAACTCGACAAGTTTACTTCATGTTCCAGTGAAAATCTGAAAGCACCGAAACAGAAGAAGTCAATATTTTCAGGGCCGCCTAACAAATAAATTTGTTTTGTGAGAACCTGCGTACGACACGTGTAAACCTGTCGGTGATGAATGTAATCACGTGAGGGGATATTAGTCGGCGGATTTGTTAATTCGGTGCGCATGTTCTTCCCATTGTCGGATCCTCTTGTTCCGTTCTGGGGGCTCAAGTGCGTGTTCTCACCTGCCCGCGAGGCACGCACACAATCACAAACAATCAACGGCATGAATGAGCCGGAATGGGTTTTGTTCGTGTTTTTCCATCATCCCGGGAAGAAGAGTGTGTGCTTCATTAATTAAGCACATACGGATGGGTCCATGTGTTTTTGACGGACCGCTGAATCATATACAAGCAAGCGCGCCTCTACCCACCTATGCCTGTGTCCGACACAATAAAAACAACAACACGTGCACCGAAATTCATAATTTTTGTTTGTTATAGAAAACCATGGCGATGTGAACATAAAAAAAGTTACTTACCAGAAGTATGTTTCGCTCGGGCGGGGGATCGAACCCGCTCGACTTTGGATCCGGTGAGCAGACGCTCGCGCCAATACATCAGTTTGAAAAATTCGAATCTGCAACAAGTGAAAAGTTTTAATCATTCAGGATTCATTCATTATTTATAAAATTGTCGGTAATTAAATATTCATACAACTGACCTCTAATAAATCAGTCTGCATCATTAATGAGATTAAATTATAATTCAAACAGTAGTTTGCATTACACACGCGATGATAAAATAGCCGACGATGGCAATAAATATAAATTCAGATTAAAGCCGAAATGAATCATCTGCGAGCGGGTAAGGAAACTGAAAACACAATCGTAGAAATCCTATTAGCTCCAGTATATCATGGCAGAAATTACACGAACAAATAAAATTGCCTTAAGTGCGATTAGCGCTCTTGCATTTTCTAATGTTATTATTTATATTCGTGGTGTGTGCGCGTGTGCTTTTATAAATTTCGCAACGGTAATAAATAAATTGTTGCGGCGGTGGTGGTGGTGGTTATTTTTTTTTCCCGCTTGGTCGTATGTTCAAATTACTCGCTACCATGCGATTATTTAATGGATTATTTCTACACGTACGCGATAAACATTAGATTTTTAAAACAGTCGCTACCGACAGTGGCGGTTCGTGGAACATGTTAATGGTAGAGCCACTTATACAATATATCCCCCCCCCTCCTTTTTTGAAGAAACAAAGAACAATTTGTCTCTTTAACAATTAATTAAAAATTTTTGCTAGTGCCATGGCTCCTTGGCTCTATACAACGAGCCGCCCCTGACTGCGATTAATAAAGCTCCTGCATTGCTTACAATTGACTCCATCGTTTCAATATGAAATTAAATAAATAACCTTTTAATAAACAATCCTTGAAAATACAGGTCAAAAAATTCAAAAATGTACGTTGCAAAATCTCAAATAAAGGGAAAAAATCAATAACTTTGACCACAAGAAAAAAAATTCCGCAAAAAAAATCAAAAATTTCGGCGTAAAAATCAATAACACAGGTTAAAAAATCTAAAATGTAGAACAAAAAATAAAAAAGAAATGACCAGAATTGAAAATCGAAAATGCTGAAATATCGAAAATTTCAACAAACCGATCAAAAATGTAGGCCAAAATAAAAAGAAAATTGATTTATACGAGATTTTTTTCGGGTATTTTTGTTTTTAAAGTTTTCCATTTTTTGGTCTGCATTTTTTATCTTTAGGCCCGAGTTTTCGATGTATTGTCTAAAAATAAAAAAATGCAGACCAAGAAATCCAAAATTTAAACAAAAAAAATAAAAATTTGGAACAAATCTAAAATATCGGCAAAAAAATAAAAAATCCTGGTCTAAAAATAAAAATGGCGACCAAATATTTGCAAATTCAAGCAAAAGAAAAATAATTTACCATTTTCAGCCCCAAAAATAACTCTTTTTAGCTTAAAATATGTACCGGTGAGAAATTCAAAAATAATAGCAAAATAATTTTTTTTGCATAATAAAATCAACAATTCAGGTTAAGAAAATCCAAAATATAGGACAAAAATAAAAAATTAAGACCAAATATCTAAAATTAGTACCTATAAATCAAAGCGGTGGACAAAAAAAATTTTTTTTTTAAACAAACAAATCGAAAATTTTAACAAACAAATCGAAAATTTTAACAAACAAATCGAAAATTTAAGTTAAAATAAAGAAAATGTAAGTCAAAATAAAGAAAATTTAAGTCAAAATAAAGAAAATTTAAGTCAAAATAAAGAAAATTTAAGTCAAAATAAAGAAAATTTCGACCAAAAGACCAAAAACTTAAACCAAAAAAATCGAAAATTCAAAATATAGGGTAAAAAAGTAAAAATCTACAATATAGCCTAAAAAGGTAAAAATTTAGACAAAACATCGAGAACTCGAGCGTAATGATAAAAAATGGATGCAACAAAAATCGAAAATTTTGATCAAAATGAAGAATTTTTTTAGGAATCAAGAATCCTAACCTAAAAATGGTGATGTGGCCATCATGTTACTTTCTCCGACTTGATGGTATCATTTATATTTACGCTTTCATGGTTTATTCTAAATTTAAATTATATTTTAAATGTACATCGAGCGTTTTGTAGACTCGCATGAAACTGACGTTTAAAACGTCAAAATTATACTTCAAATTTAAAAACTCAATTTACTCAAAAACTAAAGGGATTTCGAAAAAAACTTATTCTTTATAAGTTGTTAATTTTGGCATTCTCTATAATTATTATTGACATAAATTTGCTGTAACTATTATCGTTTTATAATTATAAACCAAAAATTAAAAAAATTAAAATACATTTTTTTCTCGAATAAAAATGATTTTATGAAAAATGTTTTTAGCAAAAGATGTTCATTTCTTTGCTGTCTTCAAAGTTTGTTTAAATGTTTTTGTGATATTTTTCATATTTAAGAAAATATTGGCAAAAAACAAAAAACAGTTAAGGTAAACGCCCACTTCCGGTGTACGAAATTTTACCAAAAGCTTTTCAGTTCTTCAGATTATCAAATGAGATGGATGTTCAAAGTTTCATATCAATTGCTCAGGTAAAAAAATCTCAAAATTCATAATTCTGGCCGAAAAATCCAAAACGCCGACCCAAAAGTCGAACATTTTAACAATTAAATCGAAAATTTAAGTCGAAATAATATTCTTTAGGCCAAATAATCAGAATTTTAGATCCAAAAAAATCGCAAATTCGGAACTACAATTAAAAATTCGGCCCGAAAAATCAAAAATGCAGACTAAAATATCGGAAATTTTAACAATTAAATCGAAAATTTAGGTCAAAATAAAGAATGTTTAGGCCAAACGATAAAAAATTCAGGCCAAAAAAATCGAAAATACAGGCAAAACATCTCAACATTAAAAATTCGGCCCGAAAAATCAAAAATGCGGACAAAGAAATCGAAAATTTAAACATTTAAATAAAAAATTTAGGTCAAAATAAAGGATATTTAGGCCAAAATATAAAAAAATAGACGGAAAAATCGAAAAAACAGGTAAAAAAATCTAAAAATTAATAATTCTGGCCGAAAAATACAAAATGCCAACCCAGAAGTCGAACATTTTAACAATTAAATCGAAAATTTAGGTCAAAATAAAGAATATTTAGGCCAAACGATCAAAAATTCAGGCCAAAAAAAATCGAAAATACAGGCAAAAGATCTAAAAATGAAAAATTCGGCCCGAAAAATCAAGAATGCGGACAAAGAAATCGAAAATTTAAACATTTAAATTAAAAATTTAGGTCAAAATAAAGGATATTTAGGCCAAAATATAAAAAATTAGACCGAAAAATCGAAAAAACAGGTAAAAAACATCTAAAAATGAATCATTCTGGCCGAAAAATTCAAAATGCCGACCCAAAAGTCGAACATTTTAACAATTAAATCGAAAATTTATTCTTTAGGCCAAATAATCAAAATTTTAGATCCAAAAAAATCGCAAATACAGACTTAATAATAAAAAATGCAGAAAATTCTAGTAAGAAAATTGTTTAAATAAGTCTCAAAAATCACTCTATTGCTCAAAATATTTATTTTAATAGCAAAACATTAAAAAAAAATTTTTTTTAATTGATCAAAAAAGTGAAACTTATTTTAAAAAGAATTAAAAAAAAGATTATTCACTAGGTTAGTAGCGGCTTGTGGAACATGTTCCCCGGCTCCCTTTTTTGAAGAAAGAAAAAACGATTAATCTTCATAGTCCAAGGGTCTTTTGAGTTGTAAAGTAAAGGTTCATAATTTGAAATTTGGAAACACCATTCATATCCCCATCTTATAGTTATGAAATTATTCCGAGCCCACGTGCACGAAATGTAATACCGTTTGGGTTTAGCCCATCGCATTATTTAATGTTAATGTTAAATAAGACAATTGTATTGTTAATAATGCTGACATGGATTCGATCCGAGAAGAGTTCGTCTCAGTGAACACGATACGAGAGGTGCACTTCATTGATATTCATTTATTTCACTACCTCCGGCACTGCTCACTCACTACGTGACTAATCACTGCACTTATGAATACGCAAATATATTTTTTTGAATTTTTTTAAAATAATGTAAACACAACATTGAGTAATAAATGTTATTAAATTTAAACAGCCTTCTTTGTAATTGCAATTGTTGAATTGTTAAAATTATTAAAAACTGGTATTTCATCAACTAATTTAAGAAAAAAATTTTTTTTTTCCAACCTTTACGAAATAAATCAATTCTGGCATTGATGTCTTGATCTCTTAACTAACGCATGTTACCGCATTAAATTCCCAATTTTAATGATACGTTACATTTTTTTTTTTTTTTGACAGATTCATTGCCAAAAATTAATGGATATTTGATTGATAACGTAAGAATTAAGGACGTTTATCGAGAGCGTGCATTTTTTTTTTTTGTATAGATGCAGACATCTAAATTAACGTTTCCGAAATTAATGATCGCCGGTCTCACTAAACTAATTATGTAATGAAATAATCGTGAGCATCGCACCTACTGTTCGCCATTCAAAAATTAATTAAACATGTTGCGGTTGCGTTGTTGCGTGCCGGAACGTTACTTCTTGCATAAAATATGTGCTCGGGTTTCGTTCGTAATTAAATGTCAAGAATTTATTTACTAGGCGCCTATTAATGATAGTTAGTTTCAAATTTCTTGCAATTGCTTTAGAAAAATTTTAATCGCCGTAAAAAATATTGAATTTTAAGGAAACTTTATTTCTGTTTCCGTGCAATTATTTCGAAATCTAGTGATGGGGTGTTTTTGGATTTTTAGCGGAGCATGAAGAGGAATCGGTTTTGAGTAAATTTGCAAAGTTTCAAATTTGTTGCAATTGTTTTAATATTTTTTTCATCACCGTAAAAAATGTTGAATTTTAAGAAAACTTTATTTCTGTTTCCGTGCCATTATTTCAAAATCTAGTGATGGGGTGTTTTTGGATTTTCACTGGAGCTTAAAGTAGGACTTATTTTGTGTACATTTACAAAGTTTCAAATTTGTTGCAATTGTTTTAATATTTTTTTCATCACCATAAAAAAATGTTGAACTTTGAGGAGACTTTATTTCTGTTTCCGTGCCATTATTTCAAAATCTAGTGATGGGGTGTTTTTGGATTTTCACTGGAGCTTAAAGCAGAACTTATTTTGTGTACATTTACAAAGTTTCAAATTTCTTGCAATTGCTTTAAAAAAATTTTAATCGCCGTAAAAAATATTGAATTTTAAGGATCCTTTATTTCTGTTTCCGTGCAATTATTTCAAAATCTAGTGATGGGGTGTTTTTGGATTTTTAGCGGAGCATGAAGAGGAATCGGTTTTGAGTAAATTTGCAAAGTTTCAAATTTGTTGCAATTGTTTTAATATTTTTTTAATCACCATAAAAAATGTTGAACTTTAAGAAAACTTTATTTCTGTTTCCGTGCCATTATTTCGAAATCTAGTGATGGGGTGTTTTTGGATTTTTAGCGGAGCATGAAGAGGAATCTGTTTTGAGTAAATTTGCAAAGTTTCAAATTTGTTGCAATTGTTTTAATATTTTTTTCATCACCGTAAAAAATGTTGAATTTTAAGAAAACTTTATTTCTGTTTCCGTGCCATTATTTCAAAATCAAGTGATGGGGTGTTTTTGGATTTTCACTGGAGCTTAAAGCAGAACTTATTTTGTGTACATTTACAAAGTTTCAAATTTGTTGCAATTGTTTTAATATTTTTTTCATCACCGTAAAAAAATGTTGAATTTTGAGGAGACTTTATTTCTGTTTCCGTGCCATTATTTCAAAATCTAGTGATGGGGTGTTTTCGGATTTTCACTGAAGCTTAAAGCAGAACTTATTTTGTGTACATTTACAAAGTTTCAAATTTGTTGCAATTGTTTTAATATTTTTTTCATCACCATAAAAAAATGTTGAACTTTGAGGAGACTTTGTTTCCGTTTCCGTGCCATTATTTCGAAATCTAGTGATGGGGTGTTTTCGGATTTTCACTGGAGCTTAAAGTAGAACTTATTTTGTGTACATTTACAAAGTTTCAAATTTGTTGCAATTGTTTTAATATTTTTTTAATCACCATAAAAAATGTTGAACTTTAAGAAAACTTTATTTCTGTTTCCGTGCCATTATTTCAAAATCTAGTGATGGGGTGTTTTTGGATTTTTAGCGGAGCATGAAGAGGAATCTGTTTTGAGTAAATTTGCAAAGTTTCAAATTTGTTGCAATTGTTTTAATATTTTTTTCATCACCGTAAAAAATGTTGAATTTTAAGAAAACTTTATTTCTGTTTCCGTGCCATTATTTCAAAATCAAGTGATGGGGTGTTTTTGGATTTTCACTGGAGCTTAAAGCAGAACTTATTTTGTGTACATTTACAAAGTTTCAAATTTGTTGCAATTGTTTTAATATTTTTTTCATCACCGTAAAAAAATGTTGAATTTTGAGGAGACTTTATTTCTGTTTCCGTGCCATTATTTCAAAATCTAGTGATGGGGTGTTTTCGGATTTTCACTGAAGCTTAAAGCAGAACTTATTTTGTGTACATTTACAAAGTTTCAAATTTGTTGCAATTGTTTTAATATTTTTTTCATCACCATAAAAAAATGTTGAACTTTGAGGAGACTTTGTTTCCGTTTCCGTGCCATTATTTCAAAATCTAGTGATGGGGTGTTTTTGGATTTTCACTGAAGCTTAAAGCAGAACTTATTTTGTGTACATTTACAAAGTTTCAAATTTGTTGCAATTGTTTTAATATTTTTTTCATCACCATAAAAAAATGTTGAACTTTGAGGAGACTTTGTTTCCGTTTCCGTGCCATTATTTCAAAATCTAGTGATGGGGTGTTTTCGGATTTTCACTGAAGCTTAAAGCAGAACTTATTTTGTGTACATTTACAAAGTTTCAAATTTGTTGCAATTGTTTTAATATTTTTTTCATCACCCTAAAAAATGTTGAACTTTGAGGAGACTTTATTTCTGTTTCCGTGCCATTATTTCAAAATCTAGTGATGGGGTGTTTTTGGATTTTCACTGGAGCTTAAAGTAGGACTTATTTTGTGTACATTTACAAAGTTTCAAATTGGTTGCAATTGTTTTAATATTTTTTTCATCAGCCTAAAAAATGTTGAACTTTGAGGAGACTTTATTTCTGTTTCCGTGCCATTATTTCAAAATCGAGTGATGGGGTGTTTTTGGATTTTCACTGGAGCTTAAAGTAGGACTTATTTTGTGTACATTTACAAAGTTTCAAATTTGTTGCAATTGTTTTAATATTTTTTTCATCACCGTAAAAAAATGTTGAATTTTGAGGAGACTTTATTTCTGTTTCCGTGCCATTATTTCAAAATCTAGTGATGGGGTGTTTTCGGATTTTCACTGGAGCTTAAAGCAGAACTTATTTTGTGTACATTTACAAAGTTTCAAATTTGTTGCAATTGTTTTAATATTTTTTTCATCACCATAAAAAAATGTTGAACTTTGGGGAGACTTTGTTTCCGTTTCCGTGCCATTATTTCGAAATCTAGTGATGGGGTGTTTTCGGATTTTCACTGGAGCTTAAAGCAGAACTTATTTTGTGTACATTTACAAAGTTTCAAATTTGTTGCAATTGTTTTAATATTTTTTTCATCACCATAAAAAAATGTTGAACTTTGAGGAGACTTTGTTTCCGTTTCCGTGCCATTATTTCGAAATCTAGTGAAAGGGTGTTTTCGGATTTTCACTGGAGCTTAAAGTAGAACTTATTTTGTGTACATTTACAAAGTTTCAAATTTGTTGCAATTGTTTTAATATTTTTTCATCACCGTGAAAAAATGTTGAACTTTGAGAGACTTTATTTCTGTTTCCGTGCCATTATTTCAAAATCTAGTGATGGGGTGTTTTCGGATTTTCACTGGAGCTTAAAGTAGAACTTATTTTGTGTACATTTACAAAGTTTCAAATTTGTTGCAATTGTTTTAATATTTTTTCATCACCGTAAAAAAATGTTGAATTTTGAGGAGACTTTATTTCTGTTTCCGTGCCATTATTTCGAAATCTAGTGATGGGGTGTTTTCGGATTTTCACTGGAGCTTAAAGTAGAACTTATTTTGTGTACATTTACAAAGTTTCAAATTTGTTGCAATTGTTTTAATATTTTTTTCATCACCATAAAAAAATGTTGAACTTTGAGAGACTTTGTTTCCGTTTCCGTGCCATTATTTCAAAATCTAGTGATGGGGTGTTTTCGGATTTTCACTGGAGCTTAAAGTAGAACTTATTTTGTGTACATTTACAAAGTTTCAAATTTGTTGCAATTGTTTTAATATTTTTTTCATCACCATAAAAAAATGTTGAACTTTGGGGAGACTTTGTTTCCGTTTCCGTGCCATTATTTCGAAATCTAGTGATGGGGTGTTTTCGGATTTTCACTGGAGCTTAAAGCAGAACTTATTTTGTGTACATTTACAAAGTTTCAAATTTGTTGCAATTGTTTTAATATTTTTTTCATCACCGTAAAAAAATGTTGAACTTTGAGGAGACTTTCTTTCTGTTTCCGTGCCATTATTTCAAAATCTAGTGATGGGGTGTTTTCGGATTTTCACTGGAGCTTAAAGCAGAACTTATTTTGTGTACATTTACAAAGTTTCAAATTTGTTGCAATTGTTTTAATATTTTTTTCATCACCCTAAAATATGTCGAACTTTGAGGAGACTTTATTTCTGTTTCCGTGCCATTATTTCAAAATCTAGTGATGGGGTGTTTTCGGATTTTTACTGGAGCTTAAAGTAGAATTTATTTTGTGCACATTTACAAAGTTTCAAATTTGTTGCAATTGTTTTAATATTTTTTTCATCACCCTAAAAAAATTTGAACTTTGAGGAGATTTTATTTCTGTTTCCGTGCCATTATTTCAAAATCTAGTGATGGGGTATTTTCGGATTTTCATTGGAGCTTAAAGTAGAACTTATTTTGAGTACATTTACAAAGTTTCAAATTTGTTGCAATTGTTTTAATATTTTTTTCATCACCCTAAAAAAATTTGAACTTTGAGGAGACTTTATTTCTGTTTCCGTGCCATTATTTCAAAATCTAGTGATGGGGTGTTTTCGGATTTTCACTGGAGCTTAAAGTAGAACTTATTTTGTGTACATTTGCAAAGTTTCAAATTTTTTGCAATTGTTTTAATATTTTTTTCATCACCGTAAAAAAATGTTGAACTTTGAGGGGACTTTATTTCTGTTTCCGTGCCATTATTTCAAAATCAAGTGATGGGGTGTTTTCGGATTTTCACTGGAGCTTAAAGTAGAACTTATTTTGTGTACATTTACAAAGTTTCAAATTTGTTGCAATTGTTTTAATATTTTTTTCATCACGCTAAAAAATGTTGAACTTTGAGATGACTTTAGTTCTGTTTCCGTGCCATTATTTCCTAATCTAGTGATGGAATGTTTATGGATTTTTGCATGAACATAAAGCTGAATCGATTTGGAGTAAATTTGTAAAGTTTCGTGTTTGTGGCAATTGTTAATATTTTTTTAATCGTACTGGAAAATATCAACAAAAGTTGATCCATAATTTTTGAACTCGATTACGAATCGTGTCTCCACGTGTCCCGATCGAATGGGCCAATTCGGGCGAATCGAGACGATAAATAACGTCGTCGTCGGCGGCAATTGTTTCGAGAGAGTTAATAGATTTCGTATGTAAATTTGTGAAATGTAACAATAATGTATATGAGTGTACGGCCGGCCGTGCTGCCGATATAAATCATTCGGAACAAGGAGAGTGATAGTGAACTTTAAGGTATATCTTAATTTATGCCGGGAATGCCGATTAACTTATATTAAATAATAGTCGGGTCGGCGGGTGACAAGCGACCACCAGGCCACGGGCCGCGCGGGTCATTAATTTCCCAAAATCCGGCCGTCAAATTAACCCATCGGAATGGGAGGAAAAAAATGGTTTGTTGATTTTTTTTTATACCTACACACTAATTAGGTAAGCGTTATGATGATTTGGATTTGCATAAAAATTTTTGTCCGGATAAATTTTAATTTGTAATTTTTTTTTATTTTTTAATTTCGGTCCTCCCACTTTGCGAAAAAAACGGGACATTTCGGGGCCGGGTCATTTCCGATTATAATTTTTATGGGCGCATTAGGGCCGGATAATTACATATTCTTCACGGCGATCGCCGATCGATTATCTCTCTGATCAATCTGCCCGGCCGTTTTCGCGACATTCCGCATTCATAATAAACACACCCATCCATTACCGAATTAATCGAATTACCATTTTTTTTCGTTTCTCTTGATTGGAACAGTTTTCTGGAAGCGCCTTTCAAGGTTACGGTGGCAAAGGGTCCGTTAGAGCCAACATCTTATTAGGACTCTAAACCGGTGATTAAACGCTGAAATTGGGCAGCAATTTACACGCGGCTACAATTTGCTCATTTTTTGAACGTGTAATCATTTAATTATATAATTCACGCTTTTTTTTGTATATAAAATATGATGGTAAATTACAGGACGTGCTGAAAAAATATCTAGTGATAATTAACTAGATCTCAAAAATACCATCATTAGGACAACCTTTGTATATTCGACAGATTTTTTTTTGATAAATTGTGGTACCTTAAGCAGTTGATTTCTAAAATTTGCAATTTTCTCTAATGTCCATACTTTTTTCTAAGCTGCAACTTCAGTTACATTTTGAGGTTAAAATTGTCGAAAATGGCGGTTAGCGCGCGAAATTTGAATTTTCTTTGATCTCACAAAATCAGCGAATTTAATTTTTTTAATTTTTTTCTGTGCGGCGGCATAAAAAAAATCGTATTGTCTCGAAAAATTACGCATCGGCTCTTTCGCAACATCGGATTCGTAAACCTGATGACCTGATCCAATTCCGAAAGTCATTTTCGTTTGTGGTGTTGAACGGGCGGACTCGGAACACCCACAATTCGTAATTCGTACACGAGTTGGTGCCTTATGTCCGAGAGCGACATAAATTACGGAAAGCGACATTTGTGTAATGCCGTAATACGCATTTCCACATTAATTAACATTAAGCCCGAACGGAGAGATTTATTAGCGCGCTTTCGCGCCGTACAAATTAGAATAATTGTTCTCGCCGCGATTACTCATTCTCTTTCCGTTTTGGACAATAAAAATTTATATAAATGAAAGAGACGGCTCAAGCCACAAAAACGTGGTTTTTTATATTTTTTTCGCGCCAACAAAATTATAGCAATATTTCATAAATTTACACCGCAACTATTGTAATTTTTGAGATTTTCGCGCCAAAAAAATTATTAAAATTTTTCATAAATTTACACCACGTTTACATAAAATATTGTAATTTTTCACAATATCAATCTTGAATAAATGTTTGATTAAAATTTAATTTAAAAAAAAAATCAATTTCCCGATAAGAAAACGATTTATAACGAAAGCACATGATAAAAATGCATTTGATATAATTACCGGCGTGTAAACCGATAAATCAGATCGATTTACGGTTGGAGTTTCCAGTGAAATAATTAAAAGGTAAAAATACATCGGAAACAAGTGTGTAAGTTTATATCGAGTGCGAGACACGCCCGTGGCGCCGCCGTTCCCAACAGGTGGGAACCCATTGTCGGACTACGTCTAGTCGTAGTAGTATACTACAACGCCAACGACACAGATACAGATACAAATGCATGCGCCATTGTTTGTTATTATTATCATTTAATAATATTTCACGGCGAGCGATTCTCCGAAACTTGAGTCACGGGCGCTAGAGGAGGAAAGTGACAAGTGGCTTTCATAATAGCGCACGAAGAGTTACTGGCGGTTGCGCAACACACCCAGACGCAATTAATTATTGAAAATGTCGATACAATTAAAAGGCTTTCTTTGAGCCGAGCCACGCAAAAAAAAAAAAAAACGTCGGAAAACTTTCTATCGCGGCGGCGGCGGCGCGCCATTTTCACGGCAACTCCTTGGAAATTTGTTAAAAAATTCAACTTTTTTTTTTTTCTTAATAATCATCTTAGACTATTGAATTTTACTTTTTTTTCATCAGAAAAACGAGAGAAATCGATTGCCGTTAAAAAAATTGAGCTATCTTCAATAGCAAAAAAAATAGTCAGTCACTATGAACATTTTGGAAAATTAAATAAAATAATTGATTTTTCAGACTTTGATCGGCCGTAGCGGCTAAACGAAAACTCCAAATTGAACGCGGTTTGCAAATCTGAGCTCATCGTACGTCAATTAGTCGGATTAGATATTTTAAATTTTTGATGAAAACTTGAAAAAAATACATGACTAAACCCCTTGAAATATTGTGAAAAAATGCAACTTTCTTAATAATCATCTTAGACTATTGAATTTTACATTTTTTTCATCAGAAAAACGAGAGAAATCGATTGCCGTTAAAAAAATTGAGCTATCTTCAATAGCAAAAAAATTAGTCAGTCACTATGAACATTTTGGAAAATTAAATAAAATAATTGATTTTTCAGACTTTGATCGGCCGTAGCGGCTAAACGAAAACTCCAAATTGAACGCGGATTGCAAATCTGAGCTCCTCGTACGTCAATTAGTCGGATTAGAGATTTTAAATTTTTAATGAAAACTTGAAAAAAATACATGACTAAACCCCTTGGAAATTTGTGAAAAAATGCAACTTTCTTAATAATCATCGTAGACTATTGAATTTTACATTTTTTTCATCAGAAAAACGAGAGAAATCGATTGCCGTTAAAAAAATTGAGCTATCTTCAATAGCAAAAAAATTAGTCAGTCACTATGAACATTTTGGAAAATTAAATAAAATAATTGATTTTTCAGACTTTGATCGGCCGTAGCGGCTAAACGAAAACTCCAAATTGAACGCGGATTGCAAATCTGAGCTCCTCGTACGTCAATTAGTCGGATTAGAGATTTTTAATTTTTGATGAAAACTTGAAAAAAATACATGACTAAACCCCTTGGAAATTTGTGAAAAAATGCAATTTTCTTAATAATCATCGTAGACTATTGAATTTTACTTTTTTTTCATCAGAAAAACGAGAGAAATCGATTGCCGTTAAAAAAATTGAGCTATCTTCAATAGCAAAAAAATTAGTCAGTCACTATGAACATTTTGGAAAATTAAATAAAATAATTGATTTTTCAGACTTTGATCGGCCGTAGCGGCTAAACGAAAACTCCAAATTGAACGCGGATTGCAAATCTGAGCTCCTCGTACGTCAATTAGTCGGATTAGAGATTTTTAATTTTTGATGAAAACTTGGAAAAAAAACATGAGTAAACCCCTTGGAAATTTGTGAAAAAATGCAACTTTCTTAATAATCATCGTAGACTATTGAATTTTACTTTTTTTTCATCAGAAAAACGAGAGAAATCGATTGCCGTTAAAAAAATTGAGCTATCTTCAATAGCAAAAAAATTAGTCAGTCACTATGAACATTTTGGAAAATTAAATAAAATAATTGATTTTTCAGACTTTGATCGGCCGTAGCGGCTAAACGAAAACTCCAAATTGAACGCGGATTGCAAATCTGAGCTCCTCGTACGTCAATTAGTCGGATTAGAGATTTTTAATTTTTGATGAAAACTTGGAAAAAAAACATGAGTAAACCCCTTGGAAATTTGTGAAAAAATGCAACTTTCTTAATAATCATCGTAGACTATTGAATTTTACTTTTTTTTCATCAGAAAAACGAGAGAAATCGATTGCCGTTAAAAAAATTGAGCTATCTTCAATAGCAAAAAAATTAGTCAGTCACTATGAACATTTTGGAAAATTAAATAAAATAATTGATTTTTCAGACTTTGATCGGCCGTAGCGGCTAAACGAAAACTCCAAATTGAACGCGGATTGCAAATCTGAGCTCCTCGTACGTCAATTAGTCGGATTAGAGATTTTTAATTTTTGATGAAAACTTGGAAAAAAAACATGAGTAAACCCCTTGGAAATTTGTGAAAAAATGCAACTTTCTTAATGATCATCGTAGACTATTGAATTTTACTTTTTTTTCATCAGAAAAACGAGAGAAATCGATTGCCGTTAAAAAAATTGAGCTATCTTCAATAGCAAAAAAATTAGTCAGTCACTATGAACATTTTGGAAAATTAAATAAAATAATTGATTTTTCAGACTTTGATCGGCCGTAGCGACTAAACGAAAACTCCAAATTGAACGCGGATTGCAAATCTGAGCTCCTCGTACGTCAATTAGTCGGATTAGAGATTTTTAATTTTTGATGAAAACTTGAAAAAAATACATGACTAAACCCCTTGGAAATTTGTGAAAAAATGCAACTTTCTTAATAATCATCGTAGACTATTGAATTTTACATTTTTTTCATCAGAAAAACGAGAGAAATCGATTGCCGTTAAAAAAATTGAGCTATCTTCAATAGCAAAAAAATTAGTCAGTCACTATGAACATTTTGGAAAATTAAATAAAATAATTGATTTTTCAGACTTTGATCGGCCGTAGCGGCTAAACGAAAACTCCAAATTGAACGCGGATTGCAAATCTGAGCTCCTCGTACGTCAATTAGTCGGATTAGAGATTTTTAATTTTTGATGAAAACTTGGAAAAAAAACATGAGTAAACCCCTTGGAAATTTGTGAAAAAATGCAACTTTCTTAATAATCATCGTAGACTATTGAATTTTACTTTTTTTTCATCAGAAAAACGAGAGAAATCGATTGCCGTTAAAAAAATTGAGCTATCTTCAATAGCAAAAAAATTAGTCAGTCACTATGAACATTTTGGAAAATTAAATAAAATAATTGATTTTTCAGACTTTGATCGGCCGTAGCGGCTAAACGAAAACTCCAAATTGAACGCGGATTGCAAATCTGAGCTCCTCGTACGTCAATTAGTCGGATTAGAGATTTTTAATTTTTGATGAAAACTTGGAAAAAAAACATGAGTAAACCCCTTGGAAATTTGTGAAAAAATGCAACTTTCTTAATGATCATCGTAGACTATTGAATTTTACTTTTTTTTCATCAGAAAAACGAGAGAAATCGATTGCCGTTAAAAAAATTGAGCTATCTTCAATAGCAAAAAAATTAGTCAGTCACTATGAACATTTTGGAAAATTAAATAAAATAATTGATTTTTCAGACTTTGATCGGCCGTAGCGGCTAAACGAAAACTCCAAATTGAACGCGGATTGCAAATCTGAGCTCCTCGTACGTCAATTAGTCGGATTAGAGATTTTTAATTTTTGATGAAAACTTGGAAAAAAAACATGAGTAAACCCCTTGGAAATTTGTGAAAAAATGCAACTTTCTTAATGATCATCGTAGACTATTGAATTTTACTTTTTTTTCATCAGAAAAACGAGAGAAATCGATTGCCGTTAAAAAAATTGAGCTATCTTCAATAGCAAAAAAATTAGTCAGTCACTATGAACATTTTGGAAAATTAAATAAAATAATTGATTTTTCAGACTTTGACGTAGCGGCTAAACGAAAACTCCAAATTGAACGCGGATTGCAAATCTGAGCTCCTCGTACGTCAATTAGTCGGATTAGAGATTTTTAATTTTTGATGAAAACTTGAAAAAAATACATGACTAAACCCCTTGGAAATTTGTGAAAAAATGCAACTTTCTTAATAATCATCGTAGACTATTGAATTTTACATTTTTTTCATCAGAAAAACGAGAGAAATCGATTGCCGTTAAAAAAATTGAGCTATCTTCAATAGCAAAAAAATTAGTCAGTCACTATGAACATTTTGGAAAATTAAATAAAATAATTGATTTTTCAGACTTTGATCGGCCGTAGCGGCTAAACGAAAACTCCAAATTGAACGCGGATTGCAAATCTGAGCTCCTCGTACGTCAATTAGTCGGATTAGAGATTTTTAATTTTTGATGAAAACTTGAAAAAAATACATGACTAAACCTCTTGGAAATTTGTGAAAAAATGCAACTTTCTTAATAATCATCGTAGACTATTGAATTTTACTTTTTTTTCATCAGAAAAACGAGAGAAATCGATTGCCGTTAAAAAAATTGAGCTATCTTCAATAGCAAAAAAATTAGTCAGTCACTATGAACATTTTGGAAATTAAATAAAATAATTGATTTTTCAGACTTTGATCGGCCGTAGCGGCTAAACGAAAACTCCAAATTGAACGCGGATTGCAAATCTGAGCTCCTCGTACGTCAATTAGTCGGATTAGAGATTTTTAATTTTTGATGAAAACTTGGAAAAAAAACATGAGTAAACCCCTTGGAAATTTGTGAAAAAATGCAACTTTCTTAATAATCATCGTAGACTATTGAATTTTACTTTTTTTTCATCAGAAAAACGAGAGAAATCGATTGCCGTTAAAAAAATTGAGCTATCTTCAATAGCAAAAAAATTAGTCAGTCACTATGAACATTTTGGAAAATTAAATAAAATAATTGATTTTTCAGACTTTGATCGGCCGTAGCGGCTAAACGAAAACTCCAAATTGAACGCGGATTGCAAATCTGAGCTCCTCGTACGTCAATTAGTCGGATTAGAGATTTTTAATTTTTGATGAAAACTTGGAAAAAAAACCTGAGTAAACCCCTTGGAAATTTGTGAAAAAATGCAACTTTCTTAATAATCATCGTAGACTATTGAATTTTACTTTTTTTTCATCAGAAAAACGAGAGAAATCGATTGCCGTTAAAAAAATTGAGCTATCTTCAATAGCAAAAAAAAACAGTCAGTCACTATGAACATTTTGGAAAATTAAATAAAATAATTGATTTTTCAGACTTTGATCGGCCGTAGCGGCTAAACGAAAACTCCAAATTGAACGCGGATTGCAAATCTGAGCTCCTCGTACGTCAATTAGTCGGATTAGAGATTTTAAATTTTTGATGAAAACTTGAAAAAAATACATGACTAAACCCCTTGGAAATTTGTGAAAAAATGCAACTTTCTTAATAATCATCGTAGACTATTGAATTTTACTTTTTTTTCATCAGAAAAACGAGAGAAATCGATTGCCGTTAAAAAAATTGAGCTATCTTCAATAGCAAAAAAATTAGTCAGTCACTATGAACATTTTGGAAAATTAAATAAAATAATTGATTTTTCAGACTTTGATCGGCCGTAGCGGCTAAACGAAAACTCCAAATTGAACGCGGATTGCAAATCTGAGCTCCTCGTACGTCAATTAGTCGGATTAGAGATTTTTAATTTTTGATGAAAACTTGGAAAAAAACATGAGTAAACCCCTTGGAAATTGGTGAAAAAATGCAACTTTCTTAATAATCATCGGAGACTATTGAATTTTACTTTTTTTTCATCAGAAAAACGAGAGAAATCGATTGCCGTTAAAAAATTGAGCTATCTTCAATAGCAAAAAAATTAGTCAGTCACTATGAACATTTTGGAAAATTAAATAAAATAATTGATTTTTCAGACTTTGATCGGCCGTAGCGGCTAAACGAAAACTCCAAATTGAACGCGGATTGCAAATCTGAGCTCCTCGTACGTCAATTAGTCGGATTAGAGATTTTTAATTTTTGATGAAAACTTGGAAAAAAAACATGAGTAAACCCCTTGGAAATTTGTGAAAAAATGCAACTTTCTTAATAATCATCGTAGACTATTGAATTTTACTTTTTTTTCATCAGAAAAACGAGAGAAATCGATTGCCGTTAAAAAAATTGAGCTATCTTCAATAGCAAAAAAATTAGTCAGTCACTATGAACATTTTGGAAAATTAAATAAAATAATTGATTTTTCAGACTTTGATCGGCCGTAGCGGCTAAACGAAAACTCCAAATTGAACGCGGATTGCAAATCTGAGCTCCTCGTACGTCAATTAGTAGGATTAGAGATTTTTAATTTTTGATGAAAACTTGAAAAAAATACATGACTAAACCCCTTGGAAATTTGTGAAAAAATGCAACTTTCTTAATAATCATCGTAGACTATTGAATTTTACTTTTTTTTCATCAGAAAAACGAGAGAAATCGATTGCCGTTAAAAAAATTGAGCTATCTTCAATAGCAAAAAAAATTAGTCAGTCACTATGAACATTTTGGAAAATTAAATAAAATAATTGATTTTTCAGACTTTGATCGGCCGTAGCGGCTAAACGAAAACTCCAAATTGAACGCGGATTGCAAATCTGAGCTCCTCGTACGTCAATTAGTCGGATTAGAGATTTTTAATTTTTGATGAAAACTTGGAAAAAAACATGAGTAAACCCCTTGGAAATTTGTGAAAAAATGCAACTTTCTTAATAATCATCGTAGACTATTGAATTTTACTTTTTTTTCATCAGAAAAACGAGAGAAATCGATTGCCGTTAAAAAAATTGAGCTATCTTCAATAGCAAAAAAAACAGTCAGTCACTATGAACATTTTGGAAAATTAAATAAAATAATTGATTTTTCAGACTTTGATCGGCCGTAGCGGCTAAACGAAAACTCCAAATTGAACGCGGATTGCAAATCTGAGCTCCTCGTACGTCAATTAGTCGGATTAGAGATTTTAAATTTTGATGAAAACTTGAAAAAAATACATGACTAAACCCCTTGGAAATTTGTGAAAAAATGCAACTTTCTTAATAATCATCGTAGACTATTGAATTTTACTTTTTTTTCATCAGAAAAACGAGAGAAATCGATTGCCGTTAAAAAAAATTGAGCTATCTTCAATAGCAAAAAAATTAGTCAGTCACTATGAACATTTTGGAAAATTAAATAAAATAATTGATTTTTCAGACTTTGATCGGCCGTAGCGGCTAAACGAAAACTCCAAATTGAACGCGGATTGCAAATCTGAGCTCCTCGTACGTCAATTAGTCGGATTAGAGATTTTTAATTTTTGATGAAAACTTGAAAAAAATACATGACTAAACCCCTTGGAAATTTGTGAAAAAATGCAACTTTCTTAATAATCATCGTAGACTATTGAATTTTACATTTTTTTCATCAGAAAAACGAGAGAAATCGATTGCCGTTAAAAAAATTGAGCTATCTTCAATAGCAAAAAAATTAGTCAGTCACTATGAACATTTTGGAAAATTAAATAAAATAATTGATTTTTCAGACTTTGATCGGCCGTAGCGGCTAAACGAAAACTCCAAATTGAACGCGGATTGCAAATCTGAGCTCCTCGTACGTCAATTAGTCGGATTAGAGATTTTTAATTTTTGATGAAAACTTGAAAAAAATACATGACTAAACCTCTTGGAAATTTGTGAAAAAATGCAACTTTCTTAATAATCATCGTAGACTATTGAATTTTACATTTTTTTCATCAGAAAAACGAGAGAAATCGATTGCCGTTAAAAAAATTGAGCTATCTTCAATAGCAAAAAAATTAGTCAGTCACTATGAACATTTTGGAAAATTAAATAAAATAATTGATTTTTCAGACTTTGATCGGCCGTAGCGGCTAAATGAAAACTCCAAATTGAACGCGGATTGCAAATCTGAGCTCCTCGTACGTCAATTAGTCGGATTAGAGATTTTTAATTTTTGATGAAAACTTGAAAAAAATACATGACTAAACCCCTTGGAAATTTGTGAAAAAATGCAACTTTCTTAATAATCATCGTAGACTATTGAATTTTACTTTTTTTTCATCAGAAAAACGAGAGAAATCGATTGCCGTTAAAAAAATTGAGCTATCTTCAATAGCAAAAAAATTAGTCAGTCACTATGAACATTTTGGAAAATTAAATAAAATAATTGATTTTTCAGACTTTGATCGGCCGTAGCGGCTAAACGAAAAATCCAAATTGAACGCGGATTGCAAATCTGAGCTCCTCGTACGTCAATTAGTCGGATTAGAGATTTTTAATTTTTGATGAAAACTTGAAAAAAATACATGACTAAACCCCTTGGAAATTTGTGAAAAAATGCAACTTTCTTAATAATCATCGTAGACTATTGAATTTTACATTTTTTTCATCAGAAAAACGAGAGAAATCGATTGCCGTTAAAAAAATTGAGCTATCTTCAATAGCAAAAAAATTAGTCAGTCACTATGAACATTTTGGAAAATTAAATAAAATAATTGATTTTTCAGACTTTGATCGGCCGTAGCGGCTAAACGAAAACTCCAAATTGAACGCGGATTGCAAATCTGAGCTCCTCGTACGTCAATTAGTCGGATTAGAGATTTTTAATTTTTGACGAAAACTTGGAAAAAAACATGAGTAAACCCCTTGGAAATTGGTGAAAAAATGCAACTTTCTTAATAATCATCGTAGACTATTGAATTTTAATTTTTTTTTCATCAGAAAAACGAGAGAAATCGATTGCCGTTAAAAAAATTGAGCTATCTTCAATAGCAAAAAAATTAGTCAGTCACTATGAACATTTTGGAAAATTAAATAAAATAATTGATTTTTCAGACTTTGATCGGCCGTAGCGGCTAAACGAAAACTCCAAATTGAACGCGGATTGCAAATCTGAGCTCCTCGTACGTCAATTAGTCGGATTAGAGATTTTTAATTTTTGATGAAAACTTGGAAAAAAACATGAGTAAACCCCTTGGAAATTGGTGAAAAAATGCAACTTTCTTAATAATCATCGTAGACTATTGAATTTTACTTTTTTTTCATCAGAAAAACGAGAGAAATCGATTGCCGTTAAAAAAATTGAGCTATCTTCAATAGCAAAAAAATTAGTCAGTCACTATGAACATTTTGGAAAATTAAATAAAATAATTGATTTTTCAGACTTTGATCGGCCGTAGCGGCTAAACGAAAACTCCAAATTGAACGCGGATTGCAAATCTGAGCTCCTCGTACGTCAATTAGTCGGATTAGAGATTTTTAATTTTTGATGAAAACTTGAAAAAAATACATGACTAAACCCCTTGGAAATTTGTGAAAAAATGCAACTTTCTTAATAATCATCGTAGACTATTGAATTTTACATTTTTTTCATCAGAAAAACGAGAGAAATCGATTGCCGTTAAAAAAATTGAGCTATCTTCAATAGCAAAAAAATTAGTCAGTCACTATGAACATTTTGGAAAATTAAATAAAATAATTGATTTTTCAGACTTTGATCGGCCGTAGCTGCTAAACGAAAACTCCAAATTGAACGCGGATTGCAAATCTGAGCTCCTCGTACGTCAATTAGTCGGATTAGAGATTTTTAATTTTTGATGAAAACTTGGAAAAAAAACATGAGTAAACCCCTTGGAAATTTTAAATGCAAAAAATAAAACGAAAGCTATGTGGGAAGCAGTGCGGGAACTTACTTCTAACCAAAGAAAAACAAAATCACTCATTGAAACGTCAGATCCACAACGTTTAGCGGAAAAGTTCAACATGCAATTCAATTGCAAAGCAGAAACATTGTTAAGTAATATACCAATCACACCACAAGTAAATTCTATTGAGATGAACGAGCACTCTTTCTATTTTAAGCCTGTCACACAGCAAGAAGTCATAACCAAAGCTCAAAGTTTATCAAACAAAAAGAGCTGTGGAGTCGATAACATTTCAAATTATATATTAAAAAACACGATAAAATATATTGCTGAGCCTCTTAGCAATCTCATCAATGAATTGTTTAAAACAGGTGTTTTCCCTAAGGCACTAAAATATGGTTTAATAAAACCACTATATAAAAAAGGAGATCCCCAATGTTTAGAAAATTATCGGCCGATAACCCTTTTATCAGCTTTCTCAAAGCTGATAGAAATGTTAGTGGTGGATAGGTTAATTACTTTTTTCAACAAACATAAAATATTAAACGAAAATCAACATGGATATCAACATGGTAAAGGAGTAGATACAGCTATTTTTAATTATATTAAACAAGTTATGAATTACGTAGAAGAGGGGCAGTTGACGTGTGGTATTTTTCTGGATTTTACGTGTGCGTTTGATTGCATAGACCATCAAATTTTACTTGACAAATTATATAATTATGGTGTACGTGGTATAACTAACTCGTGGTTTAAGTCTTATTTGTCAGAGAGAGAGCAATTTGTTGAAATTAATGCAAATGGTATTACATACAGATCAAGCAGTATAATGCTTAAAACAGGTGTTATTCAAGGTAGTGTTTTGGGGCCAATTTTATTTTTAATATTTTTAAATGACATTTTCACCCTAGGAGAATGTTGTAAATATTTTATCGCCAGTTATGCTGACGACACAAACATATTGGTGTCAGCACAGGACATTGAAACACTAAAAAGCAAAATAAAAATAGCTCTAAACTCTATTAACGAGTGGTGTTTAAGTAATAGATTGATTTTAAACTCACAGAAAACAAATTTTATCTTGTTTCAAACCAGCGAAAAAACCGTGTTGGAAAATATTAAGATAGATAATGCATTAACAATTGATTGCTCTACAGAAATCAAACTATTGGGTATATACTTAGATGGAACCTTGTCTTGGAAATATCATCTAACAGATCTAGGGAAAAGAGCAAGCAAACAATGCTACGCTTTACGCACCTTAAGTAATACACTAAGTACACATGTTATAATCAGTGCTTATTATTCTTCAATAGAATCTATAATAAGGTACGGTATTATTCACTGGGGCTACTCCAAATATGTACATGATATCTTTATAATTCAAAAGAGAGCAATTCGCATAATTCATGGTGCCAAAATGTTTGACTCCTGTAGAAATGTTTTTAAAAAATATAACATACTTACTGTGTACGCTTTGTATTTTTATGAATGTGTCAAATTTACTTTTAAAAATAAGAGAAATTTCAAATTTACCGATAGGGAGGAATCTAGACATAAACTAGATATCTTTTTCCCAAAACATAAATTAGCCATGACTGAAAAATGTGCTTTTTATGCATGTGGTCGATTTTTCAATATGTTACCCCAAGAAATAAAAGAAATTAAAAATTTATATACATTTAAAAAACGTGTGAAGGAACTTTTAATTAAAATTGAGCCGTATAGTATTAGTGAATTGATTAATAAAATATAAATTTAGTTTGTAAAACATTTAAATTTAAGCTTTTTTTATATGTGTATAGAATCCTTTAATATGCAAGTTATCATGCAATATGTTTTTCTTTATGACCTTTTCAATAATTCTGGTGCATGTATCCTTTTTAAAGTAATGTATCACATCTATTGAATAAATATTTTGTTTGTTTGTTTGTTTAAATTTGTGAAAAAATGCAACTTTCTTAATAATCATCGTAGACTATTGAATTTTACTTTTTTTTCATCAGAAAAACGAGAGAAATCGATTGCCGTTAAAAAAATTGAGCTATCTTCAATAGCAAAAAAATTAGTCAGTCACTATGAACATTTTGGAAAATTAAATAAAATAATTGATTTTTCAGACTTTGATCGGCCGTAGCGGCTAAACGAAAACTCCAAATTGAACGCGGATTGCAAATCTGAGCTCCTCGTACGTCAATTAGTCGGATTAGAGATTTTTAATTTTTGATGAAAACTTGGAAAAAAAACATGAGTAAACCCCTTGGAAATTTGTGAAAAAATGCAACTTTCTTAATAATCATCGTAGACTATTGAATTTTACTTTTTTTTCATCAGAAAAACGAGAGAAATCGATTGCCGTTAAAAAAATTGAGCTATCTTCAATAGCAAAAAAATTAGTCAGTCACTATGAACATTTTGGAAAATTAAATAAAATAATTGATTTTTCAGACTTTGATCGGCCGTAGCGGCTAAACGAAAACTCCAAATTGAACGCGGATTGCAAATCTGAGCTCCTCGTACGTCAATTAGTCGGATTAGAGATTTTAAATTTTTGATGAAAACTTGAAAAAAATACATGACTAAACCCCTTGGAAATTTGTGAAAAAATGCAACTTTCTTAATAATCATCTTAGACTATTGAATTTTACTTTTTTTTCATCAGAAAAACGATAGAAATCGATTGCCGTTAAAAAAATTGAGCTATCTTCAATAGCAAAAAAATTAGTCAGTCACTATGAACATTTTGGAAAATTAAATAAAATAATTGATTTTTCAGACTTTGATCGGCCGTAGCGGCTAAACGAAAACTCCAAATTGAACGCGGATTGCAAATCTGAGCTCCTCGTACGTCAATTAGTCGGATTAGAGATTTTTAATTTTTGATGAAAACTTGGAAAAAAAACATGAGTAAACCCCTTGGAAATTTGTGAAAAAATGCAACTTTCTTAATAATCATCGTAGACTATTGAATTTTACTTTTTTTTCATCAGAAAAACGAGAGAAATCGATTGCCGTTAAAAAAATTGAGCTATCTTCAATAGCAAAAAAATTAGTCAGTCACTATGAACATTTTGGAAAATTAAATAAAATAATTGATTTTTCAGACTTTGATCGGCCGTAGCGGCTAAACGAAAACTCCACATTGAACGCGGATTGCAAATCTGAGCTCCTCGTACGTCAATTAGTCGGATTAGAGATTTTAAATTTTTGATGAAAACTTGAAAAAAATACATGACTAAACCCCTTGGAAATTTGTGAAAAAATGCAACTTTCTTAATAATCATCTTAGACTATTGAATTTTACTTTTTTTTCATCAGAAAAACGATAGAAATCGATTGCCGTTAAAAAAATTGAGCTATCTTCAATAGCAAAAAAATTAGTCAGTCACTATGAACATTTTGGAAAATTAAATAAAATAATTGATTTTTCAGACTTTGATCGGCCGTAGCGGCTAAACGAAAACTCCAAATTGAACGCGGATTGCAAATCTGAGCTCCTCGTACGTCAATTAGTCGGATTAGAGATTTTTAATTTTTGATGAAAACTTGGAAAAAAAACATGAGTAAACCCCTTGGAAATTTGTGAAAAAATGCAACTTTCTTAATAATCATCGTAGACTATTGAATTTTACTTTTTTTTCATCAGAAAAACGAGAGAAATCGATTGCCGTTAAAAAAATTGAGCTATCTTCAATAGCAAAAAAATTAGTCAGTCACTATGAACATTTTGGAAAATTAAATAAAATAATTGATTTTTCAGACTTTGATCGGCCGTAGCGGCTAAACGAAAACTCCAAATTGAACGCGGATTGCAAATCTGAGCTCCTCGTACGTCAATTAGTCGGATTAGAGATTTTTAATTTTTGATGAAAACTTGAAAAAAATACATGACTAAACCCCTTGGAAATTTGTGAAAAAATGCAACTTTCTTAATAATCATCTTAGACTATTGAATTTTACTTTTTTTTCATCAGAAAAACGATAGAAATCGATTGCCGTTAAAAAAATTGAGCTATCTTCAATAGCAAAAAAATTAGTCAGTCACTATGAACATTTTGGAAAATTAAATAAAATAATTGATTTTTCAGACTTTGATCGGCCGTAGCGGCTAAACGAAAACTCCAAATTGAACGCGGATTGCAAATCTGAGCTCCTCGTACGTCAATTAGTCGGATTAGAGATTTTTAATTTTTGACGAAAACTTGGAAAAAAACATGAGTAAACCCCTTGGAAATTGGTGAAAAAATGCAACTTTCTTAATAATCATCGTAGACTATTGAATTTTACTTTTTTTTCATCAGAAAAACGAGAGAAATCGATTGCCGTTAAAAAAATTGAGCTATCTTCAATAGCAAAAAAATTAGTCAGTCACTATGAACATTTTGGAAAATTAAATAAAATAATTGATTTTTCAGACTTTGATCGGCCGTAGCGGCTAAACGAAAACTCCAAATTGAACGCGGATTGCAAATCTGAGCTCCTCGTACGTCAATTAGTCGGATTAGAGATTTTTAATTTTTGATGAAAACTTGGAAAAAAACATGAGTAAACCCCTTGGAAATTGGTGAAAAAATGCAACTTTCTTAATAATCATCGGAGACTATTGAATTTTACTTTTTTTTCATCAGAAAAACGAGAGAAATCGATTGCCGTTAAAAAAATTGAGCTATCTTCAATAGCAAAAAAATTAGTCAGTCACTATGAACATTTTGGAAAATTAAATAAAATAATTGATTTTTCAGACTTTGATCGGCCGTAGCGGCTAAACGAAAACTCCAAATTGAACGCGGATTGCAAATCTGAGCTCCTCGTACGTCAATTAGTCGGATTAGAGATTTTTAATTTTTGATGAAAACTTGGAAAAAAACATGAGTAAACCCCTTGGAAATTGGTGAAAAAATGCAACTTTCTTAATAATCATCGTAGACTATTGAATTTTACTTTTTTTTCATCAGAAAAACGAGAGAAATCGATTGCCGTTAAAAAAATTGAGCTATCTTCAATAGCAAAAAAATTAGTCAGTCACTATGAACATTTTGGAAAATTAAATAAAATAATTGATTTTTCAGACTTTGATCGGCCGTAGCGGCTAAACGAAAAATCCAAATTGAACGCGGATTGCAAATCTGAGCTCCTCGTACGTCAATTAGTCGGATAAGAGATTTTTAATTTTTGATGAAAACTTGAAAAAAATACATGACTAAACCCCTTGGAAATTTGTGAAAAAATGCAACTTTCTTAATAATCATCGTAGACTATTGAATTTTACATTTTTTTCATCAGAAAAACGAGAGAAATCGATTGCCGTTAAAAAAATTGAGCTATCTTCAATAGCAAAAAAATTAGTCAGTCACTATGAACATTTTGGAAAATTAAATAAAATAATTGATTTTTCAGACTTTGATCGGCCGTAGCGGCTAAACGAAAACTCCAAATTGAACGCGGATTGCAAATCTGAGCTCCTCGTACGTCAATTAGTCGGATTAGAGATTTTTAATTTTTGATGAAAACTTGGAAAAAAAACATGAGTAAACCCCTTGGAAATTTGTGAAAAAATGCAACTTTCTTAATAATCATCGTAGACTATTGAATTTTACTTTTTTTTCATCAGAAAAACGAGAGAAATCGATTGCCGTTAAAAAAATTGAGCTATCTTCAATAGCAAAAAAATTAGTCAGTCACTATGAACATTTTGGAAAATTAAATAAAATAATTGATTTTTCAGACTTTGATCGGCCGTAGCGGCTAAACGAAAACTCCAAATTGAACGCGGATTGCAAATCTGAGCTCCTCGTACGTCAATTAGTCGGATTAGAGATTTTTAATTTTTGATGAAAACTTGGAAAAAAAACATGAGTAAACCCCTTGGAAATTTGTGAAAAAATGCAACTTTCTTAATAATCATCGTAGACTATTGAATTTTACTTTTTTTTCATCAGAAAAACGAGAGAAATCGATTGCCGTTAAAAAAATTGAGCTATCTTCAATAGCAAAAAAAACAGTCAGTCACTATGAACATTTTGGAAAATTAAATAAAATAATTGATTTTTCAGACTTTGATCGGCCGTAGCGGCTAAACGAAAACTCCAAATTGAACGCGGATTGCAAATCTGAGCTCCTCGTACGTCAATTAGTCGGATTAGAGATTTTAAATTTTTGATGAAAACTTGAAAAAAATACATGACTAAACCCCTTGGAAATTTGTGAAAAAATGCAACTTTCTTAATAATCATCGTAGACTATTGAATTTTACTTTTTTTTCATCAGAAAAACGAGAGAAATCGATTGCCGTTAAAAAAATTGAGCTATCTTCAATAGCAAAAAAATTAGTCAGTCACTATGAACATTTTGGAAAATTAAATAAAATAATTGATTTTTCAGACTTTGATCGGCCGTAGCGGCTAAACGAAAACTCCAAATTGAACGCGGATTGCAAATCTGAGCTCCTCGTACGTCAATTAGTCGGATTAGAGATTTTTAATTTTTGATGAAAACTTGGAAAAAAACATGAGTAAACCCCTTGGAAATTGGTGAAAAAATGCAACTTTCTTAATAATCATCGGAGACTATTGAATTTTACTTTTTTTTCATCAGAAAAACGAGAGAAATCGATTGCCGTTAAAAAAATTGAGCTATCTTCAATAGCAAAAAAATTAGTCAGTCACTATGAACATTTTGGAAAATTAAATAAAATAATTGATTTTTCAGACTTTGATCGGCCGTAGCGGCTAAACGAAAACTCCAAATTGAACGCGGATTGCAAATCTGAGCTCCTCGTACGTCAATTAGTCGGATTAGAGATTTTTAATTTTTGATGAAAACTTGGAAAAAAACATGAGTAAACCCCTTGGAAATTGGTGAAAAAATGCAACTTTCTTAATAATCATCGGAGACTATTGAATTTTACTTTTTTTTCATCAGAAAAACGAGAGAAATCGATTGCCGTTAAAAAAATTGAGCTATCTTCAATAGCAAAAAAATTAGTCAGTCACTATGAACATTTTGGAAAATTAAATAAAATAATTGATTTTTCAGACTTTGATCGGCCGTAGCGGCTAAACGAAAAATCCAAATTGAACGCGGATTGCAAATCTGAGCTCCTCGTACGTCAATTAGTCGGATTAGAGATTTTTAATTTTTGATGAAAACTTGAAAAAAATACATGACTAAACCCCTTGGAAATTTGTGAAAAAATGCAACTTTCTTAATAATCATCGTAGACTATTGAATTTTACATTTTTTTCATCAGAAAAACGAGAGAAATCGATTGCCGTTAAAAAAATTGAGCTATCTTCAATAGCAAAAAAATTAGTCAGTCACTATGAACATTTTGGAAAATTAAATAAAATAATTGATTTTTCAGACTTTGATCGGCCGTAGCGGCTAAACGAAAACTCCAAATTGAACGCGGATTGCAAATCTGAGCTCCTCGTACGTCAATTAGTCGGATTAGAGATTTTTAATTTTTGATGAAAACTTGGAAAAAAAACATGAGTAAACCCCTTGGAAATTTGTGAAAAAATGCAACTTTCTTAATAATCATCGTAGACTATTGAATTTTACTTTTTTTTCATCAGAAAAACGAGAGAAATCGATTGCCGTTAAAAAAATTGAGCTATCTTCAATAGCAAAAAAATTAGTCAGTCACTATGAACATTTTGGAAAATTAAATAAAATAATTGATTTTTCAGACTTTGATCGGCCGTAGCGGCTAAACGAAAACTCCAAATTGAACGCGGATTGCAAATCTGAGCTCCTCGTACGTCAATTAGTCGGATTAGAGATTTTTAATTTTTGATGAAAACTTGGAAAAAAAACATGAGTAAACCCCTTGGAAATTTGTGAAAAAATGCAACTTTCTTAATAATCATCGTAGACTATTGAATTTTACTTTTTTTTCATCAGAAAAACGAGAGAAATCGATTGCCGTTAAAAAAATTGAGCTATCTTCAATAGCAAAAAAAACAGTCAGTCACTATGAACATTTTGGAAAATTAAATAAAATAATTGATTTTTCAGACTTTGATCGGCCGTAGCGGCTAAACGAAAACTCCAAATTGAACGCGGATTGCAAATCTGAGCTCCTCGTACGTCAATTAGTCGGATTAGAGATTTTAAATTTTTGATGAAAACTTGAAAAAAATACATGACTAAACCCCTTGGAAATTTGTGAAAAAATGCAACTTTCTTAATAATCATCGTAGACTATTGAATTTTACTTTTTTTTCATCAGAAAAACGAGAGAAATCGATTGCCGTTAAAAAAATTGAGCTATCTTCAATAGCAAAAAAATTAGTCAGTCACTATGAACATTTTGGAAAATTAAATAAAATAATTGATTTTTCAGACTTTGATCGGCCGTAGCGGCTAAACGAAAACTCCAAATTGAACGCGGATTGCAAATCTGAGCTCCTCGTACGTCAATTAGTCGGATTAGAGATTTTTAATTTTTGATGAAAACTTGGAAAAAAACATGAGTAAACCCCTTGGAAATTGGTGAAAAAATGCAACTTTCTTAATAATCATCGGAGACTATTGAATTTTACTTTTTTTTCATCAGAAAAACGAGAGAAATCGATTGCCGTTAAAAAAATTGAGCTATCTTCAATAGCAAAAAAATTAGTCAGTCACTATGAACATTTTGGAAAATTAAATAAAATAATTGATTTTTCAGACTTTGATCGGCCGTAGCGGCTAAACGAAAACTCCAAATTGAACGCGGATTGCAAATCTGAGCTCCTCGTACGTCAATTAGTCGGATTAGAGATTTTTAATTTTTGATGAAAACTTGGAAAAAAACATGAGTAAACCCCTTGGAAATTGGTGAAAAAATGCAACTTTCTTAATAATCATCGGAGACTATTGAATTTTACTTTTTTTTCATCAGAAAAACGAGAGAAATCGATTGCCGTTAAAAAAATTGAGCTATCTTCAATAGCAAAAAAATTAGTCAGTCACTATGAACATTTTGGAAAATTAAATAAAATAATTGATTTTTCAGACTTTGATCGGCCGTAGCGGCTAAACGAAAAATCCAAATTGAACGCGGATTGCAAATCTGAGCTCCTCGTACGTCAATTAGTCGGATTAGAGATTTTTAATTTTTGATGAAAACTTGAAAAAAATACATGACTAAACCCCTTGGAAATTTGTGAAAAAATGCAACTTTCTTAATAATCATCGTAGACTATTGAATTTTACATTTTTTTCATCAGAAAAACGAGAGAAATCGATTGCCGTTAAAAAAATTGAGCTATCTTCAATAGCAAAAAAATTAGTCAGTCACTATGAACATTTTGGAAAATTAAATAAAATAATTGATTTTTCAGACTTTGATCGGCCGTAGCGGCTAAACGAAAACTCCAAATTGAACGCGGATTGCAAATCTGAGCTCCTCGTACGTCAATTAGTCGGATTAGAGATTTTTAATTTTTGATGAAAACTTGGAAAAAAAACATGAGTAAACCCCTTGGAAATTTGTGAAAAAATGCAACTTTCTTAATAATCATCGTAGACTATTGAATTTTACTTTTTTTTCATCAGAAAAACGAGAGAAATCGATTGCCGTTAAAAAAATTGAGCTATCTTCAATAGCAAAAAAATTAGTCAGTCACTATGAACATTTTGGAAAATTAAATAAAATAATTGATTTTTCAGACTTTGATCGGCCGTAGCGGCTAAACGAAAACTCCAAATTGAACGCGGATTGCAAATCTGAGCTCCTCGTACGTCAATTAGTCGGATTAGAGATTTTTAATTTTTGATGAAAACTTGGAAAAAAAACATGAGTAAACCCCTTGGAAATTTGTGAAAAAATGCAACTTTCTTAATAATCATCGTAGACTATTGAATTTTACTTTTTTTTCATCAGAAAAACGAGAGAAATCGATTGCCGTTAAAAAAATTGAGCTATCTTCAATAGCAAAAAAAACAGTCAGTCACTATGAACATTTTGGAAAATTAAATAAAATAATTGATTTTTCAGACTTTGATCGGCCGTAGCGGCTAAACGAAAACTCCAAATTGAACGCGGATTGCAAATCTGAGCTCCTCGTACGTCAATTAGTCGGATTAGAGATTTTAAATTTTTGATGAAAACTTGAAAAAAATACATGACTAAACCCCTTGGAAATTTGTGAAAAAATGCAACTTTCTTAATAATCATCGTAGACTATTGAATTTTACTTTTTTTTCATCAGAAAAACGAGAGAAATCGATTGCCGTTAAAAAAATTGAGCTATCTTCAATAGCAAAAAAATTAGTCAGTCACTATGAACATTTTGGAAAATTAAATAAAATAATTGATTTTTCAGACTTTGATCGGCCGTAGCGGCTAAACGAAAACTCCAAATTGAACGCGGATTGCAAATCTGAGCTCCTCGTACGTCAATTAGTCGGATTAGAGATTTTAAATTTTTGATGAAAACTTGAAAAAAATACATGACTAAACCCCTTGGAAATTTGTGAAAAAATGCAACTTTCTTAATAATCATCGTAGACTATTGAATTTTACTTTTTTTTCATCAGAAAAACGAGAGAAATCGATTGCCGTTAAAAAAATTGAGCTATCTTCAATAGCAAAAAAATTAGTCAGTCACTATGAACATTTTGGAAAATTAAATAAAATAATTGATTTTTCAGACTTTGATCGGCCGTAGCGGCTAAACGAAAACTCCAAATTGAACGCGGATTGCAAATCTGAGCTCCTCGTACGTCAATTAGTCGGATTAGAGATTTTTAATTTTTGATGAAAACTTGGAAAAAAACATGAGTAAACCCCTTGGAAATTGGTGAAAAAATGCAACTTTCTTAATAATCATCGGAGACTATTGAATTTTACTTTTTTTTCATCAGAAAAACGAGAGAAATCGATTGCCGTTAAAAAAATTGAGCTATCTTCAATAGCAAAAAAATTAGTCAGTCACTATGAACATTTTGGAAAATTAAATAAAATAATTGATTTTTCAGACTTTGATCGGCCGTAGCGGCTAAACGAAAACTCCAAATTGAACGCGGATTGCAAATCTGAGCTCCTCGTACGTCAATTAGTCGGATTAGAGATTTTTAATTTTTGATGAAAACTTGGAAAAAAACATGAGTAAACCCCTTGGAAATTGGTGAAAAAATGCAACTTTCTTAATAATCATCGGAGACTATTGAATTTTACTTTTTTTTCATCAGAAAAACGAGAGAAATCGATTGCCGTTAAAAAAATTGAGCTATCTTCAATAGCAAAAAAATTAGTCAGTCACTATGAACATTTTGGAAAATTAAATAAAATAATTGATTTTTCAGACTTTGATCGGCCGTAGCGGCTAAACGAAAAATCCAAATTGAACGCGGATTGCAAATCTGAGCTCCTCGTACGTCAATTAGTCGGATTAGAGATTTTTAATTTTTGATGAAAACTTGAACAAAAATACATGACTAAACCCCTTGGAAATTTGTGAAAAAATGCAACTTTCTTAATAATCATCGTAGACTATTGAATTTTACATTTTTTTCATCAGAAAAACGAGAGAAATCGATTGCCGTTAAAAAAATTGAGCTATCTTCAATAGCAAAAAAATTAGTCAGTCACTATGAACATTTTGGAAAATTAAATAAAATAATTGATTTTTCAGACTTTGATCGGCCGTAGCGGCTAAACGAAAACTCCAAATTGAACGCGGATTGCAAATCTGAGCTCCTCGTACGTCAATTAGTCGGATTAGAGATTTTTAATTTTTGATGAAAACTTGGAAAAAAAACATGAGTAAACCCCTTGGAAATTTGTGAAAAAATGCAACTTTCTTAATAATCATCGTAGACTATTGAATTTTACTTTTTTTTCATCAGAAAAACGAGAGAAATCGATTGCCGTTAAAAAAATTGAGCTATCTTCAATAGCAAAAAAAACAGTCAGTCACTATGAACATTTTGGAAAATTAAATAAAATAATTGATTTTTCAGACTTTGATCGGCCGTAGCGGCTAAACGAAAACTCCAAATTGAACGCGGATTGCAAATCTGAGCTCCTCGTACGTCAATTAGTCGGATTAGAGATTTTAAATTTTTGATGAAAACTTGAAAAAAATACATGACTAAACCCCTTGGAAATTTGTGAAAAAATGCAACTTTCTTAATAATCATCGTAGACTATTGAATTTTACTTTTTTTTCATCAGAAAAACGAGAGAAATCGATTGCCGTTAAAAAAATTGAGCTATCTTCAATAGCAAAAAAATTAGTCAGTCACTATGAACATTTTGGAAAATTAAATAAAATAATTGATTTTTCAGACTTTGATCGGCCGTAGCGGCTAAACGAAAACTCCAAATTGAACGCGGATTGCAAATCTGAGCTCCTCGTACGTCAATTAGTCGGATTAGAGATTTTTAATTTTTGATGAAAACTTGGAAAAAAACATGAGTAAACCCCTTGGAAATTGGTGAAAAAATGCAACTTTCTTAATAATCATCGGAGACTATTGAATTTTACTTTTTTTTCATCAGAAAAACGAGAGAAATCGATTGCCGTTAAAAAAATTGAGCTATCTTCAATAGCAAAAAAATTAGTCAGTCACTATGAACATTTTGGAAAATTAAATAAAATAATTGATTTTTCAGACTTTGATCGGCCGTAGCGGCTAAACGAAAAATCCAAATTGAACGCGGATTGCAAATCTGAGCTCCTCGTACGTCAATTAGTCGGATAAGAGATTTTTAATTTTTGATGAAAACTTGAAAAAAATACATGACTAAACCCCTTGGAAATTTGTGAAAAAATGCAACTTTCTTAATAATCATCGTAGACTATTGAATTTTACATTTTTTTCATCAGAAAAACGAGAGAAATCGATTGCCGTTAAAAAAATTGAGCTATCTTCAATAGCAAAAAAATTAGTCAGTCACTATGAACATTTTGGAAAATTAAATAAAATAATTGATTTTTCAGACTTTGATCGGCCGTAGCGGCTAAACGAAAACTCCAAATTGAACGCGGATTGCAAATCTGAGCTCCTCGTACGTCAATTAGTCGGATTAGAGATTTTTAATTTTTGATGAAAACTTGGAAAAAAAACATGAGTAAACCCCTTGGAAATTTGTGAAAAAATGCAACTTTCTTAATAATCATCGTAGACTATTGAATTTTACTTTTTTTTCATCAGAAAAACGAGAGAAATCGATTGCCGTTAAAAAAATTGAGCTATCTTCAATAGCAAAAAAATTAGTCAGTCACTATGAACATTTTGGAAAATTAAATAAAATAATTGATTTTTCAGACTTTGATCGGCCGTAGCGGCTAAACGAAAACTCCAAATTGAACGCGGATTGCAAATCTGAGCTCCTCGTACGTCAATTAGTCGGATTAGAGATTTTTAATTTTTGATGAAAACTTGAAAAAAATACATGACTAAACCCCTTGGAAATTTGTGAAAAAATGCAACTTTCTTAATAATCATCGTAGACTATTGAATTTTACTTTTTTTTCATCAGAAAAACGAGAGAAATCGATTGCCGTTAAAAAAATTGAGCTATCTTCAATAGCAAAAAAATTAGTCAGTCACTATGAACATTTTGGAAAATTAAATAAAATAATTGATTTTTCAGACTTTGATCGGCCGTAGCGGCTAAACGAAAACTCCAAATTGAACGCGGATTGCAAATCTGAGCTCCTCGTACGTCAATTAGTCGGATTAGAGATTTTTAATTTTTGATGAAAACTTGGAAAAAAAACATGAGTAAACCCCTTGGAAATTTGTGAAAAAATGCAACTTTCTTAATAATCATCGTAGACTATTGAATTTTACTTTTTTTTCATCAGAAAAACGAGAGAAATCGATTGCCGTTAAAAAAATTGAGCTATCTTCAATAGCAAAAAAAACAGTCAGTCACTATGAACATTTTGGAAAATTAAATAAAATAATTGATTTTTCAGACTTTGATCGGCCGTAGCGGCTAAACGAAAACTCCAAATTGAACGCGGATTGCAAATCTGAGCTCCTCGTACGTCAATTAGTCGGATTAGAGATTTTAAATTTTTGATGAAAACTTGAAAAAAATACATGACTAAACCCCTTGGAAATTTGTGAAAAAATGCAACTTTCTTAATAATCATCGTAGACTATTGAATTTTACTTTTTTTTCATCAGAAAAACGAGAGAAATCGATTGCCGTTAAAAAAATTGAGCTATCTTCAATAGCAAAAAAAACAGTCAGTCACTATGAACATTTTGGAAAATTAAATAAAATAATTGATTTTTCAGACTTTGATCGGCCGTAGCGGCTAAACGAAAACTCCAAATTGAACGCGGATTGCAAATCTGAGCTCCTCGTACGTCAATTAGTCGGATTAGAGATTTTTAATTTTTGATGAAAACTTGAAAAAAATACATGACTAAACCCCTTGGAAATTTGTGAAAAAATGCAACTTTCTTAATAATCATCGTAGACTATTGAATTTTACTTTTTTTTCATCAGAAAAACGAGAGAAATCGATTGCCGTTAAAAAAATTGAGCTATCTTCAATAGCAAAAAAATTAGTCAGTCACTATGAACATTTTGGAAAATTAAATAAAATAATTGATTTTTCAGACTTTGATCGGCCGTAGCGGCTAAACGAAAACTCCAAATTGAACGCGGTTTGCAAATCTGAGCTCCTCGTACGTCAATTAGTCGGATTAGAGATTTTAAATTTTTGATGAAAACTTGGAAAAAATACATGAGTAAACCTCTTGAAATTTTGTGAAAAAATGCAACTTTCTTAATAATCATCGTAGACTATTGAATTTTACTTTTTTTTCATCAGAAAAACGAGAGAAATCGATTGCCGTTAAAAAAATTGAGCTATCTTCAATAGCAAAAAAATTAGTCAGTCACTATGAACATTTTGGAAAATTAAATAAAATAATTGATTTTTCAGACTTTGATCGGCCGTAGCGGCTAAACGAAAACTCCAAATTGAACGCGGTTTGCAAATCTGAGCTCCTCGTACGTCAATTAGTCGGATTAGAGATTTTAAATTTTTGATGAAAACTTGGAAAAAATACATGAGTAAACCCCTTGAAATTTTGTGAAAAAATGCAACTTTCTTAATAATCATCGTAGACTATTGAATTTTACTTTTTTTTCATCAGAAAAACGAGAGAAATCGATTGCCGTTAAAAAAATTGAGCTATCTTCAATAGCAAAAAAAATAGTCAGTCACTATGAACTTTTTAGAAAATTAAATAAAATAATTGATTTTTCAGACTTTGATCGGCCGTAGCGGCTAAACGAAAACTCCAAATTGAACGCGGTTTGCAAATCTGAGCTCCTCGTACGTCAATTAGTCGGATTAGAGATTTTAAATTTTTGATGAAAACTTGGAAAAAATACATGAGTAAACCCCTAGGAATTTTGTGAAAAAATGCAACTTTCTTAATAATCATCGTAGACTATTGAATTTTACTTTTTTTTCATCAGAAAAACGAGAGAAATCGATTGCCGTTAAAAAAATTGAGCTATCTTCAATAGCAAAAAAAACAGTCAGTCACTATGAACATTTTGGAAAATTAAATAAAATAATTGATTTTTCAGACTTTGATCGGCCGTAGCGGCTAAACGAAAACTCCAAATTGAACGCGGATTGCAAATCTGAGCTCCTCGTACGTCAATTAGTCGGATTAGAGATTTTAAATTTTTGATGAAAACTTGAAAAAAATACATGACTAAACCCCTTGGAAATTTGTGAAAAAATGCAACTTTCTTAATAATCATCGTAGACTATTGAATTTTACTTTTTTTTCATCAGAAAAACGAGAGAAATCGATTGCCGTTAAAAAAATTGAGCTATCTTCAATAGCAAAAAAAACAGTCAGTCACTATGAACATTTTGGAAAATTAAATAAAATAATTGATTTTTCAGACTTTGATCGGCCGTAGCGGCTAAACGAAAACTCCAAATTGAACGCGGATTGCAAATCTGAGCTCCTCGTACGTCAATTAGTCGGATTAGAGATTTTTAATTTTTGATGAAAACTTGAAAAAAATACATGACTAAACCCCTTGGAAATTTGTGAAAAAATGCAACTTTCTTAATAATCATCGTAGACTATTGAATTTTACTTTTTTTTCATCAGAAAAACGAGAGAAATCGATTGCCGTTAAAAAAATTGAGCTATCTTCAATAGCAAAAAAATTAGTCAGTCACTATGAACATTTTGGAAAATTAAATAAAATAATTGATTTTTCAGACTTTGATCGGCCGTAGCGGCTAAACGAAAACTCCAAATTGAACGCGGATTGCAAATCTGAGCTCTTCGTACGTCAATTAGTCGGATTAGAGATTTTAAATTTTTGATGAAAACTTGAAAAAAATACATGACTAAACCCCTTGGAAATTTGTGAAAAAATGCAACTTTCTTAATAATCATCGTAGACTATTGAATTTTACTTTTTTTTCATCAGAAAAACGAGAGAAATCGATTGCCGTTAAAAAAATTGAGCTATCTCCAATAGCAAAAAAATTAGTCAGTCACTATGAACATTTTGGAAAATTAAATAAAATAATTGATTTTTCAGACTTTGATCGGCCGTAGCGGCTAAACGAAAACTCCAAATTGAACGCGGTTTGCAAATCTGAGCTCCACGTACGTCAATTAGTCGGATTAGAGATTTTAAATTTTTGATGAAAACTTGGAAAAAATACATGAGTAAACCCCTAGGAATTTTGTGAAAAGATGCAACTTTCTTAATAATCATCGTAGACTATTGAATTTTACTTTTTTTTCATCAGAAAAACGAGAGAAATCGATTGCCGTTAAAAAAATTGAGCTATCTTCAATAGCAAAAAAAACAGTCAGTCACTATGAACATTTTGGAAAATTAAATAAAATAATTGATTTTTCAGACTTTGATCGGCCGTAGCGGCTAAACGAAAACTCCAAATTGAACGCGGATTGCAAATCTGAGCTCCTCGTACGTCAATTAGTCGGATTAGAGATTTTAAATTTTTGATGAAAACTTGAAAAAAATACATGACTAAACCCCTTGGAAATTTGTGAAAAAATGCAACTTTCTTAATAATCATCGTAGACTATTGAATTTTACTTTTTTTTCATCAGAAAAACGAGAGAAATCGATTGCCGTTAAAAAAATTGAGCTATCTTCAATAGCAAAAAAAACAGTCAGTCACTATGAACATTTTGGAAAATTAAATAAAATAATTGATTTTTCAGACTTTGATCGGCCGTAGCGGCTAAACGAAAACTCCAAATTGAACGCGGATTGCAAATCTGAGCTCCTCGTACGTCAATTAGTCGGATTAGAGATTTTTAATTTTTGATGAAAACTTGAAAAAAATACATGACTAAACCCCTTGGAAATTTGTGAAAAAATGCAACTTTCTTAATAATCATCGTAGACTATTGAATTTTACTTTTTTTTCATCAGAAAAACGAGAGAAATCGATTGCCGTTAAAAAAATTGAGCTATCTTCAATAGCAAAAAAATTAGTCAGTCACTATGAACATTTTGGAAAATTAAATAAAATAATTGATTTTTCAGACTTTGATCGGCCGTAGCGGCTAAACGAAAACTCCAAATTGAACGCGGATTGCAAATCTGAGCTCTTCGTACGTCAATTAGTCGGATTAGAGATTTTAAATTTTTGATGAAAACTTGAAAAAAATACATGACTAAACCCCTTGGAAATTTGTGAAAAAATGCAACTTTCTTAATAATCATCGTAGACTATTGAATTTTACTTTTTTTTCATCAGAAAAACGAGAGAAATCGATTGCCGTTAAAAAAATTGAGCTATCTCCAATAGCAAAAAAATTAGTCAGTCACTATGAACATTTTGGAAAATTAAATAAAATAATTGATTTTTCAGACTTTGATCGGCCGTAGCGGCTAAACGAAAACTCCAAATTGAACGCGGATTGCAAATCTGAGCTCTTCGTACGTCAATTAGTCGGATTAGAGATTTTAAATTTTTGATGAAAACTTGAAAAAAATACATGACTAAACCCCTTGGAAATTTGTGAAAAAATGCAACTTTCTTAATAATCATCGTAGACTATTGAATTTTACTTTTTTTTCATCATAAAAACGAGAGAAATCGATTGCCGTTAAAAAAATTGAGCTATCTTCAATAGCAAAAAAAACAGTCAGTCACTATGAACATTTTGGAAAATTAAATAAAATAATTGATTTTTCAGACTTTGATCGGCCGTAGCGGCTAAACGAAAACTCCAAATTGAACGCGGATTGCAAATCTGAGCTCCTCGTACGTCAATTAGTCGGATTAGATATTTTTAATTTTTGATGAAAACTTGGAAAAAAAACATGAGTAAACCCCTTGGAAATTTGTGAAAAAATGCAACTTTCTTAATAATCATCGTAGACTATTGAATTTTACTTTTTTTTCATCAGAAAAACGAGAGAAATCGATTGCCGTTAAAAAAATTGAGCTATCTTCAATAGCAAAAAAATTAGTCAGTCACTATGAACATTTTGGAAAATTAAATAAAATAATTGATTTTTCAGACTTTGATCGGCCGTAGCGGCTAAACGAAAACTCCAAATTGAACGCGGATTGCAAATCTGAGCTCCTCGTACGTCAATTAGTCGGATTAGAGATTTTTAATTTTTGATGAAAACTTGAAAAAAATACATGACTAAACCCCTTGGAAATTTGTGAAAAAATGCAACTTTCTTAATAATCATCGTAGACTATTGAATTTTACTTTTTTTTCATCAGAAAAACGAGAGAAATCGATTGCCGTTAAAAAAATTGAGCTATCTTCAATAGCAAAAAAATTAGTCAGTCACTATGAACATTTTGGAAAATTAAATAAAATAATTGATTTTTCAGACTTTGATCGGCCGTAGCGGCTAAACGAAAACTCCAAATTGAACGCGGATTGCAAATCTGAGCTCCTCGTACGTCAATTAGTCGGATTAGAGATTTTAAATTTTTGATGAAAACTTGAAAAAAATACATGACTAAACCCCTTGGAAATTTGTGAAAAAATGCAACTTTCTTAATAATCATCGTAGACTATTGAATTTTACTTTTTTTTCATCAGAAAAACGAGAGAAATCGATTGCCGTTAAAAAAATTGAGCTATCTTCAATAGCAAAAAAAACAGTCAGTCACTATGAACATTTTGGAAAATTAAATAAAATAATTGATTTTTCAGACTTTGATCGGCCGTAGCGGCTAAACGAAAACTCCAAATTGAACGCGGATTGCAAATCTGAGCTCCTCGTACGTCAATTAGTCGGATTAGAGATTTTTAATTTTTGATGAAAACTTGAAAAAAATACATGACTAAACCCCTTGGAAATTTGTGAAAAAATGCAACTTTCTTAATAATCATCGTAGACTATTGAATTTTACTTTTTTTTCATCAGAAAAACGAGAGAAATCGATTGCCGTTAAAAAAATTGAGCTATCTTCAATAGCAAAAAAATTAGTCAGTCACTATGAACATTTTGGAAAATTAAATAAAATAATTGATTTTTCAGACTTTGATCGGCCGTAGCGGCTAAACGAAAACTCCAAATTGAACGCGGATTGCAAATCTGAGCTCTTCGTACGTCAATTAGTCGGATTAGAGATTTTAAATTTTTGATGAAAACTTGAAAAAAATACATGACTAAACCCCTTGGAAATTTGTGAAAAAATGCAACTTTCTTAATAATCATCGTAGACTATTGAATTTTACTTTTTTTTCATCATAAAAACGAGAGAAATCGATTGCCGTTAAAAAAATTGAGCTATCTTCAATAGCAAAAAAATTAGTCAGTCACTATGAACATTTTGGAAAATTAAATAAAATAATTGATTTTTCAGACTTTGATCGGCCGTAGCGGCTAAACGAAAACTCCAAATTGAACGCGGATTGCAAATCTGAGCTCCTCGTACGTCAATTAGTCGGATTAGAGATTTTTAATTTTTGATGAAAACTTGAAAAAAATACATGACTAAACCCCTTGGAAATTTGTGAAAAAATGCAACTTTCTTAATAATCATCGTAGACTATTGAATTTTACTTTTTTTTCATCAGAAAAACGAGAGAAATCGATTGCCGTTAAAAAAATTGAGCTATCTTCAATAGCAAAAAAATTAGTCAGTCACTATGAACATTTTGGAAAATTAAATAAAATAATTGATTTTTCAGACTTTGATCGGCCGTAGCGGCTAAACGAAAACTCCAAATTGAACGCGGATTGCAAATCTGAGCTCCTCGTACGTCAATTAGTCGGATTAGAGATTTTAAATTTTTGATGAAAACTTGAAAAAAATACATTACTAAACCCCTTGGAAATTTGTGAAAAAATGCAACTTTCTTAATAATCATCGTAGACTATTGAATTTTACTTTTTTTTCATCAGAAAAACGAGAGAAATCGATTGCCGTTAAAAAAATTGAGCTATCTTCAATAGCAAAAAAAAACAGTCAGTCACTATGAACATTTTGGATAATTAAATAAAATAATTGATTTTTCAGACTTTGATCGGCCGTAGCGGCTAAACGAAAACTCCAAATTGAACGCGGATTGCAAATCTGAGCTCCTCGTACGTCAATTAGTCGGATTAGAGATTTTAAATTTTTGATGAAAACTTGAAAAAAATACATTACTAAACCCCTTGGAAATTTGTGAAAAAATGCAACTTTCTTAATAATCATCGTAGACTATTGAATTTTACTTTTTTTTCATCAGAAAAACGAGAGAAATCGATTGCCGTTAAAAAAATTGAGCTATCTTCAATAGCAAAAAAATTAGTCAGTCACTATGAACATTTTGGAAAATTAAATAAAATAATTGATTTTTCAGACTTTGATCGGCCGTAGCGGCTAAACGAAAACTCCAAATTGAACGCGGATTGCAAATCTGAGCTCCTCGTACGTCAATTAGTCGGATTAGAGATTTTTAATTTTTGATGAAAACTTGGAAAAAAAACATGAGTAAACCCCTTGGAAATTTGTGAAAAAATGCAACTTTCTTAATAATCATCGTAGACTATTGAATTTTACTTTTTTTTCATCAGAAAAACGAGAGAAATCGATTGCCGTTAAAAAAATTGAGCTATCTTCAATAGCAAAAAAATTAGTCAGTCACTATGAACATTTTGGAAAATTAAATAAAATAATTGATTTTTCAGACTTTGATCGGCCGTAGCGGCTAAACGAAAACTCCAAATTGAACGCGGATTGCAAATCTGAGCTCCTCGTACGTCAATTAGTCGGATTAGAGATTTTTAATTTTTGATGAAAACTTGAAAAAAATACATGACTAAACCCCTTGGAAATTTGTGAAAAAATGCAACTTTCTTAATAATCATCGTAGACTATTGAATTTTACTTTTTTTTCATCAGAAAAACGAGAGAAATCGATTGCCGTTAAAAAAATTGAGCTATCTTCAATAGCAAAAAAATTAGTCAGTCACTATGAACATTTTGGAAAATTAAATAAAATAATTGATTTTTCAGACTTTGATCGGCCGTAGCGGCTAAACGAAAACTCCAAATTGAACGCGGATTGCAAATCTGAGCTCCTCGTACGTCAATTAGTCGGATTAGAGATTTTTAATTTTTGATGAAAACTTGGAAAAAAAACATGAGTAAACCCCTTGGAAATTTGTGAAAAAATGCAACTTTCTTAATAATCATCGTAGACTATTGAATTTTACTTTTTTTTCATCAGAAAAACGAGAGAAATCGATTGCCGTTAAAAAAATTGAGCTATCTTCAATAGCAAAAAAATTAGTCAGTCACTATGAACATTTTGGAAAATTAAATAAAATAATTGATTTTTCAGACTTTGATCGGCCGTAGCGGCTAAACGAAAACTACAAATTGAACGCGGATTGCAAATCTGAGCTCCTCGTACGTCAATTAGTCGGATTAGAGATTTTTAATTTTTGATGAAAACTTGGAAAAAAAACATGAGTAAACCCCTTGGAAATTTGTGAAAAAATGCAACTTTCTTAATAATCATCGTAGACTATTGAATTTTACTTTTTTTTCATCAGAAAAACGAGAGAAATCGATTGCCGTTAAAAAAATTGAGCTATCTTCAATAGCAAAAAAATTAGTCAGTCACTATGAACATTTTGGAAAATTAAATAAAATAATTGATTTTTCAGACTTTGATCGGCCGTAGCGGCTAAACGAAAACTCCAAATTGAACGCGGATTGCAAATCTGAGCTCCTCGTACGTCAATTAGTCGGATTAGAGATTTTAAATTTTTGATGAAAACTTGAAAAAAATACATGACTAAACCCCTTGGAAATTTGTGAAAAAATGCAACTTTCTTAATAATCATCGTAGACTATTGAATTTTACTTTTTTTTCATCAGAAAAACGAGAGAAATCGATTGCCGTTAAAAAAATTGAGCTATCTTCAATAGCAAAAAAATTAGTCAGTCACTATGAACATTTTGGAAAATTAAATAAAATAATTGATTTTTCAGACTTTGATCGGCCGTAGCGGCTAAACGAAAACTCCAAATTGAACGCGGATTGCAAATCTGAGCTCCTCGTACGTCAATTAGTCGGTTTAGAGATTTTAAATTTTTGATGAAAACTTGAAAAAAATACATTACTAAACCCCTTGGAAATTTGTGAAAAAATGCAACTTTCTTAATAATCATCGTAGACTATTGAATTTTACTTTTTTTTCATCAGAAAAACGAGAGAAATCGATTGCCGTTAAAAAAATTGAGCTATCTTCAATAGCAAAAAAATTAGTCAGTCACTATGAACATTTTGGAAAATTAAATAAAATAATTGATTTTTCAGACTTTGATCGGCCGTAGCGGCTAAACGAAAACTCCAAATTGAACGCGGATTGCAAATCTGAGCTCCTCGTACGTCAATTAGTCGGATTAGAGATTTTAAATTTTTGATGAAAACTTGAAAAAAATACATTACTAAACCCCTTGGAAATTTGTGAAAAAATGCAACTTTCTTAATAATCATCGTAGACTATTGAATTTTACTTTTTTTTCATCAGAAAAACGAGAGAAATCGATTGCCGTTAAAAAAATTGAGCTATCTTCAATAGCAAAAAAATTAGTCAGTCACTATGAACATTTTGGAAAATTAAATAAAATAATTGATTTTTCAGACTTTGATCGGCCGTAGCGGCTAAACGAAAACTCCAAATTGAACGCGGATTGCAAATCTGAGCTCCTCGTACGTCAATTAGTCGGATTAGAGATTTTTAATTTTTGATGAAAACTTGGAAAAAAAACATGAGTAAACCCCTTGGAAATTTGTGAAAAAATGCAACTTTCTTAATAATCATCGTAGACTATTGAATTTTACTTTTTTTTCATCAGAAAAACGAGAGAAATCGATTGCCGTTAAAAAAATTGAGCTATCTTCAATAGCAAAAAAAAACAGTCAGTCACTATGAACATTTTGGAAAATTAAATAAAATAATTGATTTTTCAGACTTTGATCGGCCGTAGCGGCTAAACGAAAACTCCAAATTGAACGCGGATTGCAAATCTGAGCTCCTCGTACGTCAATTAGTCGGATTAGAGATTTTTAATTTTTGATGAAAACTTGGAAAAAAAACATGAGTAAACCCCTCGGAAATTTGTGAAAAAATGCAACTTTCTTAATAATCATCGTAGACTATTGAATTTTACTTTTTTTTCATCAGAAAAACGAGAGAAATCGATTGCCGTTAAAAAAATTGAGCTATCTTCAATAGCAAAAAAAAACAGTCAGTCACTATGAACATTTTGGAAAATTAAATAAAATAATTGATTTTTCAGACTTTGATCGGCCGTAGCGGCTAAACGAAAACTCCAAATTGAACGCGGATTGCAAATCTGAGCTCCTCGTACGTCAATTAGTCGGATTAGAGATTTTTAATTTTTGATGAAAACTTGAAAAAAATACATGACTAAACCCCTTGGAAATTTGTGAAAAAATGCAACTTTCTTAATAATCATCGTAGACTATTGAATTTTACATTTTTTTCATCAGAAAAAACGAGAGAAATCGATTGCCGTTAAAAAAATTGAGCTATCTTCAATAGCAAAAAAATTAGTCAGTCACTATGAACATTTTGGATAATTAAATAAAATAATTGATTTTTCAGACTTTGATCGGCCGTAGCGGCTAAACGAAAACTCCAAATTGAACGCGGATTGCAAATCTGAGCTCCTCGTACGTCAATTAGTCGGATTAGAGATTTTAAATTTTTGATGAAAACTTGAAAAAAATACATTACTAAACCCCTTGGAAATTTGTGAAAAAATGCAACTTTCTTAATAATCATCGTAGACTATTGAATTTTACTTTTTTTTCATCAGAAAAACGAGAGAAATCGATTGCCGTTAAAAAAATTGAGCTATCTTCAATAGCAAAAAAATTAGTCAGTCACTATGAACATTTTGGAAAATTAAATAAAATAATTGATTTTTCAGACTTTGATCGGCCGTAGCGGCTAAACGAAAACTCCAAATTGAACGCGGATTGCAAATCTGAGCTCCTCGTACGTCAATTAGTCGGATTAGAGATTTTTAATTTTTGATGAAAACTTGGAAAAAAAACATGAGTAAACCCCTTGGAAATTTGTGAAAAAATGCAACTTTCTTAATAATCATCGTAGACTATTGAATTTTACTTTTTTTTCATCAGAAAAACGAGAGAAATCGATTGCCGTTAAAAAAATTGAGCTATCTTCAATAGCAAAAAAATTAGTCAGTCACTATGAACATTTTGGATAATTAAATAAAATAATTGATTTTTCAGACTTTGATCGGCCGTAGCGGCTAAACGAAAACTCCAAATTGAACGCGGATTGCAAATCTGAGCTCCTCGTACGTCAATTAGTCGGATTAGAGATTTTAAATTTTTGATGAAAACTTGAAAAAAATACATGACTAAACCCCTTGGAAATTTGTGAAAAAATGCAACTTTCTTAATAATCATCGTAGACTATTGAATTTTACTTTTTTTTCATCAGAAAAACGAGAGAAATCGATTGCCGTTAAAAAAATTGAGCTATCTTCAATAGCAAAAAAATTAGTCAGTCACTATGAACATTTTGGAAAATTAAATAAAATAATTGATTTTTCAGACTTTGATCGGCCGTAGCGGCTAAACGAAAACTCCAAATTGAACGCGGATTGCAAATCTGAGCTCCTCGTACGTCAATTAGTCGGATTAGAGATTTTAAATTTTTTATGAAAACTTGAAAAAAATACATTACTAAACCCCTTGGAAATTTGTGAAAAAATGCAACTTTCTTAATAATCATCGTAGACTATTGAATTTTACTTTTTTTTCATCAGAAAAACGAGAGAAATCGATTGCCGTTAAAAAAATTGAGCTATCTTCAATAGCAAAAAAATTAGTCAGTCACTATGAACATTTTGGAAAATTAAATAAAATAATTGATTTTTCAGACTTTGATCGGCCGTAGCGGCTAAACGAAAACTCCAAATTGAACGCGGATTGCAAATCTGAGCTCCTCGTACGTCAATTAGTCGGATTAGAGATTTTTAATTTTTGATGAAAACTTGGAAAAAAAACATGAGTAAACCCCTTGGAAATTTGTGAAAAAATGCAACTTTCTTAATAATCATCGTAGACTATTGAATTTTACTTTTTTTTCATCAGAAAAACGAGAGAAATCGATTGCCGTTAAAAAAATTGAGCTATCTTCAATAGCAAAAAAATTAGTCAGTCACTATGAACATTTTGGAAAATTAAATAAAATAATTGATTTTTCAGACTTTGATCGGCCGTAGCGGCTAAACGAAAACTCCAAATTGAACGCGGATTGCAAATCTGAGCTCCTCGTACGTCAATTAGTCGGATTAGAGATTTTTAATTTTTGATGAAAACTTGAAAAAAATACATGACTAAACCCCTTGGAAATTTGTGAAAAAATGCAACTTTCTTAATAATCATCGTAGACTATTGAATTTTACTTTTTTTTCATCAGAAAAACGAGAGAAATCGATTGCCGTTAAAAAAATTGAGCTATCTTCAATAGCAAAAAAATTAGTCAGTCACTATGAACATTTTGGAAAATTAAATAAAATAATTGATTTTTCAGACTTTGATCGGCCGTAGCGGCTAAACGAAAACTCCAAATTGAACGCGGATTGCAAATCTGAGCTCCTCGTACGTCAATTAGTCGGATTAGAGATTTTAAATTTTTGATGAAAACTTGGAAAAAAAACATGAGTAAACCCCTTGGAAATTTGTGAAAAAATGCAACTTTCTTAATAATCATCGTAGACTATTGAATTTTACTTTTTTTTCATCAGAAAAACGAGAGAAATCGATTGCCGTTAAAAAAATTGAGCTATCTTCAATAGCAAAAAAATTAGTCAGTCACTATAAACATTTTGGAAAATTAAATAAAATAATTGATTTTTCAGACTTTGATCGGCCGTAGCGGCTAAACGAAAACTCCAAATTGAACGCGGATTGCAAATCTGAGCTCCTCGTACGTCAATTAGTCGGATTAGAGATTTTTAATTTTTGATGAAAACTTGGAAAAAAACATGAGTAAACCCCTTGGAAATTGGTGAAAAAATGCAACTTTCTTAATAATCATCGTAGACTATTGAATTTTACTTTTTTTTCATCAGAAAAACGAGAGAAATCGATTGCCGTTAAAAAAATTGAGCTATCTTCAATAGCAAAAAAATTAGTCAGTCACTATGAACATTTTGGAAAATTAAATAAAATAATTGATTTTTCAGACTTTGATCGGCCGTAGCGGCTAAACGAAAACTCCAAATTGAACGCGGATTGCAAATCTGAGCTCCTCGTACGTCAATTAGTCGGATTAGAGATTTTTAATTTTTGATGAAAACTTGGAAAAAAAACATGAGTAAACCCCTTGGAAATTTGTGAAAAAATGCAACTTTCTTAATAATCATCGTAGACTATTGAATTTTACTTTTTTTTCATCAGAAAAACGAGAGAAATCGATTGCCGTTAAAAAAATTGAGCTATCTTCAATAGCAAAAAAATTAGTCAGTCACTATGAACATTTTGGAAAATTAAATAAAATAATTGATTTTTCAGACTTTGATCGGCCGTAGCGGCTAAACGAAAACTCCAAATTGAACGCGGATTGCAAATCTGAGCTCCTCGTACGTCAATTAGTCGGATTAGAGATTTTTAATTTTTGATGAAAACTTGGAAAAAAAACATGAGTAAACCCCTTGGAAATTTGTGAAAAAATGCAACTTTCTTAATAATCATCGTAGACTATTGAATTTTACTTTTTTTTCATCAGAAAAACGAGAGAAATCGATTGCCGTTAAAAAAATTGAGCTATCTTCAATAGCAAAAAAATTAGTCAGTCACTATGAACATTTTGGAAAATTAAATAAAATAATTGATTTTTCAGACTTTGATCGGCCGTAGCGGCTAAACGAAAACTCCAAATTGAACGCGGATTGCAAATCTGAGCTCCTCGTACGTCAATTAGTCGGATTAGAGATTTTTAATTTTTGATGAAAACTTGGAAAAAAAACATGAGTAAACCCCTTGGAAATTTGTGAAAAAATGCAACTTTCTTAATAATCATCGTAGACTATTGAATTTTACTTTTTTTTCATCAGAAAAACGAGAGAAATCGATTGCCGTTAAAAAAATTGAGCTATCTTCAATAGCAAAAAAATTAGTCAGTCACTATGAACATTTTGGAAAATTAAATAAAATAATTGATTTTTCAGACTTTGATCGGCCGTAGCGGCTAAACGAAAACTCCAAATTGAACGCGGATTGCAAATCTGAGCTCCTCGTACGTCAATTAGTCGGATTAGAGATTTTTAATTTTTGATGAAAACTTGGAAAAAAAACATGAGTAAACCCCTTGGAAATTTGTGAAAAAATGCAACTTTCTTAATAATCATCGTAGACTATTGAATTTTACTTTTTTTTCATCAGAAAAACGAGAGAAATCGATTGCCGTTAAAAAAATTGAGCTATCTTCAATAGCAAAAAAATTAGTCAGTCACTATGAACATTTTGGATAATTAAATAAAATAATTGATTTTTCAGACTTTGATCGGCCGTAGCGGCTAAACGAAAACTCCAAATTGAACGCGGATTGCAAATCTGAGCTCCTCGTACGTCAATTAGTCGGATTAGAGATTTTAAATTTTTGATGAAAACTTGAAAAAAATACATGACTAAACCCCTTGGAAATTTGTGAAAAAATGCAACTTTCTTAATAATCATCGTAGACTATTGAATTTTACTTTTTTTTCATCATAAAAACGAGAGAAATCGATTGCCGTTAAAAAAATTGAGCTATCTTCAATAGCAAAAAAATTAGTCAGTCACTATGAACATTTTGGAAATATAAATAAAATAATTGATTTTTCAGACTTTGATCGGCCGTAGCGGCTAAACGAAAACTCCAAATTGAACGCGGATTGCAAATCTGAGCTCCTCGTACGTCAATTAGTCGGATTAGAGATTTTTAATTTTTGATGAAAACTTGGAAAAAAACATGAGTAAACCCCTTGGAAATTGGTGAAAAAATGCAACTTTCTTAATAATCATCGTAGACTATTGAATTTTACTTTTTTTTCATCAGAAAAACGAGAGAAATCGATTGCCGTTAAAAAAATTGAGCTATCTTCAATAGCAAAAAAATTAGTCAGTCACTATGAACATTTTGGAAAATTAAATAAAATAATTGATTTTTCAGACTTTGATCGGCCGTAGCGGCTAAACGAAAACTCCAAATTGAACGCGGATTGCAAATCTGAGCTCCTCGTACGTCAATTAGTCGGATTAGAGATTTTAAATTTTTGATGAAAACTTGAAAAAAATACATGACTAAACCCCTTGGAAATTTGTGAAAAAATGCAACTTTCTTAATAATCATCGTAGACTATTGAATTTTACTTTTTTTTCATCATAAAAACGAGAGAAATCGATTGCCGTTAAAAAAATTGAGCTATCTTCAATAGCAAAAAAATTAGTCAGTCACTATGAACATTTTGGAAAATTAAATAAAATAATTGATTTTTCAGACTTTGATCGGCCGTAGCGGCTAAACGAAAACTCCAAATTGAACGCGGATTGCAAATCTGAGCTCCTCGTACGTCAATTAGTCGGATTAGAGATTTTTAATTTTTGATGAAAACTTGGAAAAAAACATGAGTAAACCCCTTGGAAATTGGTGAAAAAATGCAACTTTCTTAATAATCATCGTAGACTATTGAATTTTACTTTTTTTCATCAGAAAAACGAGAGAAATCGATTGCCGTTAAAAAAATTGAGCTATCTTCAATAGCAAAAAAATTAGTCAGTCACTATGAACATTTTGGAAAATTAAATAAAATAATTGATTTTTCAGACTTTGATCGGCCGTAGCGGCTAAACGAAAACTCCAAATTGAACGCGGATTGCAAATCTGAGCTCCTCGTACGTCAATTAGTCGGATTAGAGATTTTAAATTTTTGATGAAAACTTGAAAAAAATACATGACTAAACCCCTTGGAAATTTGTGAAAAAATGCAACTTTCTTAATAATCATCTTAGACTATTGAATTTTACTTTTTTTTCATCAGAAAAACGAGAGAAATCGATTGCCGTTAAAAAAATTGAGCTATCTTCAATAGCAAAAAAATTAGTCAGTCACTATGAACATTTTGGAAAATTAAATAAAATAATTGATTTTTCAGACTTTGATCGGCCGTAGCGGCTAAACGAAAACTCCAAATTGAACGCGGATTGCAAATCTGAGCTCCTCGTACGTCAATTAGTCGGATTAGAGATTTTAAATTTTTGATGAAAACTTGAAAAAAATACATGACTAAACCCCTTGGAAATTTGTGAAAAAATGCAACTTTCTTAATAATCATCGTAGACTATTGAATTTTACTTTTTTTTCATCAGAAAAACGAGAGAAATCGATTGCCGTTAAAAAAATTGAGCTATCTTCAATAGCAAAAAAATTAGTCAGTCACTATGAACATTTTGGAAAATTAAATAAAATAATTGATTTTTCAGACTTTGATCGGCCGTAGCGGCTAAACGAAAACTCCAAATTGAACGCGGATTGCAAATCTGAGCTCCTCGTACGTCAATTAGTCGGATTAGAGATTTTTAATTTTTGATGAAAACTTGAAAAAAATACATGACTAAACCCCTTGGAAATTTGTGAAAAAATGCAACTTTCTTAATAATCATCGTAGACTATTGAATTTTACTTTTTTTTCATCAGAAAAACGAGAGAAATCGATTGCCGTTAAAAAAATTGAGCTATCTTCAATAGCAAAAAAATTAGTCAGTCACTATGAACATTTTGGAAAATTAAATAAAATAATTGATTTTTCAGACTTTGATCGGCCGTAGCGGCTAAACGAAAACTCCAAATTGAACGCGGATTGCAAATCTGAGCTCCTCGTACGTCAATTAGTCGGATTAGAGATTTTTAATTTTTGATGAAAACTTGAAAAAAATACATGACTAAACCCCTTGGAAATTTGTGAAAAAATGCAACTTTCTTAATAATCATCGTAGACTATTGAATTTTACTTTTTTTTCATCAGAAAAACGAGAGAAATCGATTGCCGTTAAAAAAATTGAGCTATCTTCAATAGCAAAAAAATTAGTCAGTCACTATGAACATTTTGGAAAATTAAATAAAATAATTGATTTTTCAGACTTTGATCGGCCGTAGCGGCTAAACGAAAACTCCAAATTGAACGCGGATTGCAAATCTGAGCTCCTCGTACGTCAATTAGTCGGATTAGAGATTTTTAATTTTTGATGAAAACTTGGAAAAAAAACATGAGTAAACCCCTTGGAAATTTGTGAAAAAATGCAACTTTCTTAATAATCATCGTAGACTATTGAATTTTACTTTTTTTTCATCAGAAAAACGAGAGAAATCGATTGCCGTTAAAAAAATTGAGCTATCTTCAATAGCAAAAAAATTAGTCAGTCACTATGAACATTTTGGAAAATTAAATAAAATAATTGATTTTTCAGACTTTGATCGGCCGTAGCGGCTAAACGAAAACTCCAAATTGAACGCGGATTGCAAATCTGAGCTCCTCGTACGTCAATTAGTCGGATTAGAGATTTTTAATTTTTGATGAAAACTTGGAAAAAAAACATGAGTAAACCCCTTGGAAATTTGTGAAAAAATGCAACTTTCTTAATAATCATCGTAGACTATTGAATTTTACTTTTTTTTCATCAGAAAAACGAGAGAAATCGATTGCCGTTAAAAAAATTGAGCTATCTTCAATAGCAAAAAAATTAGTCAGTCACTATGAACATTTTGGAAAATTAAATAAAATAATTGATTTTTCAGACTTTGATCGGCCGTAGCGGCTAAACGAAAACTCCAAATTGAACGCGGATTGCAAATCTGAGCTCCTCGTACGTCAATTAGTCGGATTAGAGATTTTAAATTTTTGATGAAAACTTGAAAAAAATACATGACTAAACCCCTTGGAAATTTGTGAAAAAATGCAACTTTCTTAATAATCATCGTAGACTATTGAATTTTACTTTTTTTTCATCAGAAAAACGAGAGAAATCGATTGCCGTTAAAAAAATTGAGCTATCTTCAATAGCAAAAAAATTAGTCAGTCACTATGAACATTTTGGAAAATTAAATAAAATAATTGATTTTTCAGACTTTGATCGGCCGTAGCGGCTAAACGAAAACTCCAAATTGAACGCGGATTGCAAATCTGAGCTCCTCGTACGTCAATTAGTCGGATTAGAGATTTTTAATTTTTGATGAAAACTTGAAAAAAATACATGACTAAACCCCTTGGAAATTTGTGAAAAAATGCAACTTTCTTAATAATCATCGTAGACTATTGAATTTTACTTTTTTTTCATCAGAAAAACGAGAGAAATCGATTGCCGTTAAAAAAATTGAGCTATCTTCAATAGCAAAAAAATTAGTCAGTCACTATGAACATTTTGGAAAATTAAATAAAATAATTGATTTTTCAGACTTTGATCGGCCGTAGCGGCTAAACGAAAACTCCAAATTGAACGCGGATTGCAAATCTGAGCTCCTCGTACGTCAATTAGTCGGATTAGAGATTTTTAATTTTTGATGAAAACTTGGAAAAAAAACATGAGTAAACCCCTTGGAAATTTGTGAAAAAATGCAACTTTCTTAATAATCATCGTAGACTATTGAATTTTACTTTTTTTTCATCAGAAAAACGAGAGAAATCGATTGCCGTTAAAAAAATTGAGCTATCTTCAATAGCAAAAAAATTAGTCAGTCACTATGAACATTTTGGAAAATTAAATAAAATAATTGATTTTTCAGACTTTGATCGGCCGTAGCGGCTAAACGAAAACTCCAAATTGAACGCGGATTGCAAATCTGAGCTCCTCGTACGTCAATTAGTCGGATTAGAGATTTTTAATTTTTGATGAAAACTTGGAAAAAAAACATGAGTAAACCCCTTGGAAATTTGTGAAAAAATGCAACTTTCTTAATAATCATCGTAGACTATTGAATTTTACTTTTTTTTCATCAGAAAAACGAGAGAAATCGATTGCCGTTAAAAAAATTGAGCTATCTTCAATAGCAAAAAAATTAGTCAGTCACTATGAACATTTTGGAAAATTAAATAAAATAATTGATTTTTCAGACTTTGATCGGCCGTAGCGGCTAAACGAAAACTCCAAATTGAACGCGGATTGCAAATCTGAGCTCCTCGTACGTCAATTAGTCGGATTAGAGATTTTTAATTTTTGATGAAAACTTGGAAAAAAAACATGAGTAAACCCCTTGGAAATTTGTGAAAAAATGCAACTTTCTTAATAATCATCGTAGACTATTGAATTTTACTTTTTTTTCATCATAAAAACGAGAGAAATCGATTGCCGTTAAAAAAATTGAGCTATCTTCAATAGCAAAAAAATTAGTCAGTCACTATGAACATTTTGGATAATTAAATAAAATAATTGATTTTTCAGACTTTGATCGGCCGTAGCGGCTAAACGAAAACTCCAAATTGAACGCGGATTGCAAATCTGAGCTCCTCGTACGTCAATTAGTCGGATTAGAGATTTTAAATTTTTGATGAAAACTTGAAAAAAATACATGACTAAACCCCTTGGAAATTTGTGAAAAAATGCAACTTTCTTAATAATCATCGTAGACTATTGAATTTTACTTTTTTTTCATCAGAAAAACGAGAGAAATCGATTGCCGTTAAAAAAATTGAGCTATCTTCAATAGCAAAAAAATTAGTCAGTCACTATGAACATTTTGGAAATATAAATAAAATAATTGATTTTTCAGACTTTGATCGGCCGTAGCGGCTAAACGAAAACTCCAAATTGAACGCGGATTGCAAATCTGAGCTCCTCGTACGTCAATTAGTCGGATTAGAGATTTTTAATTTTTGATGAAAACTTGAAAAAAATACATGACTAAACCCCTTGGAAATTTGTGAAAAAATGCAACTTTCTTAATAATCATCGTAGACTATTGAATTTTACTTTTTTTTCATCAGAAAAACGAGAGAAATCGATTGCCGTTAAAAAAATTGAGCTATCTTCAATAGCAAAAAAATTAGTCAGTCACTATGAACATTTTGGAAAATTAAATAAAATAATTGATTTTTCAGACTTTGATCGGCCGTAGCGGCTAAACGAAAACTCCAAATTGAACGCGGATTGCAAATCTGAGCTCCTCGTACGTCAATTAGTCGGATTAGAGATTTTAAATTTTTGATGAAAACTTGAAAAAAATACATTACTAAACCCCTTGGAAATTTGTGAAAAAATGCAACTTTCTTAATAATCATCGTAGACTATTGAATTTTACTTTTTTTTCATCAGAAAAACGAGAGAAATCGATTGCCGTTAAAAAAATTGAGCTATCTTCAATAGCAAAAAAATTAGTCAGTCACTATGAACATTTTGGATAATTAAATAAAATAATTGATTTTTCAGACTTTGATCGGCCGTAGCGGCTAAACGAAAACTCCAAATTGAACGCGGATTGCAAATCTGAGCTCCTCGTACGTCAATTAGTCGGATTAGAGATTTTAAATTTTTGATGAAAACTTGAAAAAAATACATGACTAAACCCCTTGGAAATTTGTGAAAAAATGCAACTTTCTTAATAATCATCGTAGACTATTGAATTTTACTTTTTTTTCATCAGAAAAACGAGAGAAATCGATTGCCGTTAAAAAAATTGAGCTATCTTCAATAGCAAAAAAATTAGTCAGTCACTATGAACATTTTGGATAATTAAATAAAATAATTGATTTTTCAGACTTTGATCGGCCGTAGCGGCTAAACGAAAACTCCAAATTGAACGCGGATTGCAAATCTGAGCTCCTCGTACGTCAATTAGTCGGATTAGAGATTTTAAATTTTTGATGAAAACTTGAAAAAAATACATTACTAAACCCCTTGGAAATTTGTGAAAAAATGCAACTTTCTTAATAATCATCGTAGACTATTGAATTTTACTTTTTTTTCATCAGAAAAACGAGAGAAATCGATTGCCGTTAAAAAAATTGAGCTATCTTCAATAGCAAAAAAATTAGTCAGTCACTATGAACATTTTGGATAATTAAATAAAATAATTGATTTTTCAGACTTTGATCGGCCGTAGCGGCTAAACGAAAACTCCAAATTGAACGCGGATTGCAAATCTGAGCTCCTCGTACGTCAATTAGTCGGATTAGAGATTTTAAATTTTTGATGAAAACTTGAAAAAAATACATGACTAAACCCCTTGGAAATTTGTGAAAAAATGCAACTTTCTTAATAATCATCGTAGACTATTGAATTTTACTTTTTTTTCATCATAAAAACGAGAGAAATCGATTGCCGTTAAAAAAATTGAGCTATCTTCAATAGCAAAAAAATTAGTCAGTCACTATGAACATTTTGGAAATATAAATAAAATAATTGATTTTTCAGACTTTGATCGGCCGTAGCGGCTAAACGAAAACTCCAAATTGAACGCGGATTGCAAATCTGAGCTCCTCGTACGTCAATTAGTCGGATTAGAGATTTTTAATTTTTGATGAAAACTTGAAAAAAATACATGACTAAACCCCTTGGAAATTTGTGAAAAAATGCAACTTTCTTAATAATCATCGTAGACTATTGAATTTTACTTTTTTTTCATCAGAAAAACGAGAGAAATCGATTGCCGTTAAAAAAATTGAGCTATCTTCAATAGCAAAAAAATTAGTCAGTCACTATGAACATTTTGGAAAATTAAATAAAATAATTGATTTTTCAGACTTTGATCGGCCGTAGCGGCTAAACGAAAACTCCAAATTGAACGCGGATTGCAAATCTGAGCTCCTCGTACGTCAATTAGTCGGATTAGAGATTTTTAATTTTTGATGAAAACTTGGAAAAAAAACATGAGTAAACCCCTTGGAAATTTGTGAAAAAATGCAACTTTCTTAATAATCATCGTAGACTATTGAATTTTACTTTTTTTTCATCAGAAAAACGAGAGAAATCGATTGCCGTTAAAAAAATTGAGCTATCTTCAATAGCAAAAAAATTAGTCAGTCACTATGAACATTTTGGATAATTAAATAAAATAATTGATTTTTCAGACTTTGATCGGCCGTAGCGGCTAAACGAAAACTCCAAATTGAACGCGGATTGCAAATCTGAGCTCCTCGTACGTCAATTAGTCGGATTAGAGATTTTAAATTTTTGATGAAAACTTGAAAAAAATACATGACTAAACCCCTTGGAAATTTGTGAAAAAATGCAACTTTCTTAATAATCATCGTAGACTATTGAATTTTACTTTTTTTTCATCATAAAAACGAGAGAAATCGATTGCCGTTAAAAAAATTGAGCTATCTTCAATAGCAAAAAAATTAGTCAGTCACTATGAACATTTTGGAAATATAAATAAAATAATTGATTTTTCAGACTTTGATCGGCCGTAGCGGCTAAACGAAAACTCCAAATTGAACGCGGATTGCAAATCTGAGCTCCTCGTACGTCAATTAGTCGGATTAGAGATTTTTAATTTTTGATGAAAACTTGAAAAAAATACATGACTAAACCCCTTGGAAATTTGTGAAAAAATGCAACTTTCTTAATAATCATCGTAGACTATTGAATTTTACTTTTTTTTCATCAGAAAAACGAGAGAAATCGATTGCCGTTAAAAAAATTGAGCTATCTTCAATAGCAAAAAAATTAGTCAGTCACTATGAACATTTTGGAAAATTAAATAAAATAATTGATTTTTCAGACTTTGATCGGCCGTAGCGGCTAAACGAAAACTCCAAATTGAACGCGGATTGCAAATCTGAGCTCCTCGTACGTCAATTAGTCGGATTAGAGATTTTTAATTTTTGATGAAAACTTGGAAAAAAAACATGAGTAAACCCCTTGGAAATTGGTGAAAAAATGCAACTTTCTTAATAATCATCGTAGACTATTGAATTTTACTTTTTTTTCATCAGAAAAACGAGAGAAATCGATTGCCGTTAAAAAAATTGAGCTATCTTCAATAGCAAAAAAATTAGTCAGTCACTATGAACATTTTGGATAATTAAATAAAATAATTGATTTTTCAGACTTTGATCGGCCGTAGCGGCTAAACGAAAACTCCAAATTGAACGCGGATTGCAAATCTGAGCTCCTCGTACGTCAATTAGTCGGATTAGAGATTTTAAATTTTTGATGAAAACTTGAAAAAAATACATGACTAAACCCCTTGGAAATTTGTGAAAAAATGCAACTTTCTTAATAATCATCGTAGACTATTGAATTTTACTTTTTTTTCATCATAAAAACGAGAGAAATCGATTGCCGTTAAAAAAATTGAGCTATCTTCAATAGCAAAAAAATTAGTCAGTCACTATGAACATTTTGGAAATATAAATAAAATAATTGATTTTTCAGACTTTGATCGGCCGTAGCGGCTAAACGAAAACTCCAAATTGAACGCGGATTGCAAATCTGAGCTCCTCGTACGTCAATTAGTCGGATTAGAGATTTTTAATTTTTGATGAAAACTTGAAAAAAATACATGACTAAACCCCTTGGAAATTTGTGAAAAAATGCAACTTTCTTAATAATCATCGTAGACTATTGAATTTTACTTTTTTTTCATCAGAAAAACGAGAGAAATCGATTGCCGTTAAAAAAATTGAGCTATCTTCAATAGCAAAAAAATTAGTCAGTCACTATGAACATTTTGGAAAATTAAATAAAATAATTGATTTTTCAGACTTTGATCGGCCGTAGCGGCTAAACGAAAACTCCAAATTGAACGCGGATTGCAAATCTGAGCTCTTCGTACGTCAATTAGTCGGATTAGAGATTTTAAATTTTTGATGAAAACTTGAAAAAAATACATGACTAAACCCCTTGGAAATTTGTGAAAAAATGCAACTTTCTTAATAATCATCGTAGACTATTGAATTTTACTTTTTTTTCATCATAAAAACGAGAGAAATCGATTGCCGTTAAAAAAATTGAGCTATCTTCAATAGCAAAAAAATTAGTCAGTCACTATGAACATTTTGGATAATTAAATAAAATAATTGATTTTTCAGACTTTGATCGGCCGTAGCGGCTAAACGAAAACTCCAAATTGAACGCGGATTGCAAATCTGAGCTCCTCGTACGTCAATTAGTCGGATTAGAGATTTTAAATTTTTGATGAAAACTTGAAAAAAATACATGACTAAACCCCTTGGAAATTTGTGAAAAAATGCAACTTTCTTAATAATCATCGTAGACTATTGAATTTTACTTTTTTTTCATCAGAAAAACGAGAGAAATCGATTGCCGTTAAAAAAATTGAGCTATCTTCAATAGCAAAAAAATTAGTCAGTCACTATGAACATTTTGGATAATTAAATAAAATAATTGATTTTTCAGACTTTGATCGGCCGTAGCGGCTAAACGAAAACTCCAAATTGAACGCGGATTGCAAATCTGAGCTCCTCGTACGTCAATTAGTCGGATTAGAGATTTTAAATTTTTGATGAAAACTTGAAAAAAATACATTACTAAACCCCTTGGAAATTTGTGAAAAAATGCAACTTTCTTAATAATCATCGTAGACTATTGAATTTTACTTTTTTTTCATCAGAAAAACGAGAGAAATCGATTGCCGTTAAAAAAATTGAGCTATCTTCAATAGCAAAAAAATTAGTCAGTCACTATGAACATTTTGGAAAATTAAATAAAATAATTGATTTTTCAGACTTTGATCGGCCGTAGCGGCTAAACGAAAACTCCAAATTGAACGCGGATTGCAAATCTGAGCTCCTCGTACGTCAATTAGTCGGATTAGAGATTTTAAATTTTTGATGAAAACTTGAAAAAAATACATTACTAAACCCCTTGGAAATTTGTGAAAAAATGCAACTTTCTTAATAATCATCGTAGACTATTGAATTTTACTTTTTTTTCATCAGAAAAACGAGAGAAATCGATTGCCGTTAAAAAAATTGAGCTATCTTCAATAGCAAAAAAATTAGTCAGTCACTATGAACATTTTGGAAAATTAAATAAAATAATTGATTTTTCAGACTTTGATCGGCCGTAGCGGCTAAACGAAAACTCCAAATTGAACGCGGATTGCAAATCTGAGCTCCTCGTACGTCAATTAGTCGGATTAGAGATTTTTAATTTTTGATGAAAACTTGGAAAAAAAACATGAGTAAACCCCTTGGAAATTTGTGAAAAAATGCAACTTTCTTAATAATCATCGTAGACTATTGAATTTTACTTTTTTTTCATCAGAAAAACGAGAGAAATCGATTGCCGTTAAAAAAATTGAGCTATCTTCAATAGCAAAAAAAAACAGTCAGTCACTATGAACATTTTGGAAAATTAAATAAAATAATTGATTTTTCAGACTTTGATCGGCCGTAGCGGCTAAACGAAAACTCCAAATTGAACGCGGATTGCAAATCTGAGCTCCTCGTACGTCAATTAGTCGGATTAGAGATTTTTAATTTTTGATGAAAACTTGGAAAAAAAACATGAGTAAACCCCTTGGAAATTTGTGAAAAAATGCAACTTTCTTAATAATCATCGTAGACTATTGAATTTTACTTTTTTTTCATCAGAAAAACGAGAGAAATCGATTGCCGTTAAAAAAATTGAGCTATCTTCAATAGCAAAAAAAAACAGTCAGTCACTATGAACATTTTGGAAAATTAAATAAAATAATTGATTTTTCAGACTTTGATCGGCCGTAGCGGCTAAACGAAAACTCCAAATTGAACGCGGATTGCAAATCTGAGCTCCTCGTACGTCAATTAGTCGGATTAGAGATTTTTAATTTTTGATGAAAACTTGAAAAAAATACATGACTAAACCCCTTGGAAATTTGTGAAAAAATGCAACTTTCTTAATAATCATCGTAGACTATTGAATTTTACATTTTTTTCATCAGAAAAAACGAGAGAAATCGATTGCCGTTAAAAAAATTGAGCTATCTTCAATAGCAAAAAAATTAGTCAGTCACTATGAACATTTTGGATAATTAAATAAAATAATTGATTTTTC